>JARQOC010000008.1:62303631-62805902 GCA_033576535.1 Allobates femoralis | reverse complement strand
ATATAGATATTTATCATATATATATATATATATATAGATATACAGATGAACACACACTTAGTATGAGATCATAGATGTGTATCATCCAAATTTTACAATTTGGTGATAGAAACCATCATATTATGTTCCAGCACTACAAGTGCTGAGAATTTTGCTATATTTTTTTTACAGGGAGAGGTTTTTGTGAACAGGTAAGAGACGGGTGGGATGGCTGTTCACACACATCTCCATCTCAAGGTGTGTTCACTATATATAGATAGAGAGGGACATATATAAATTGAGATTTACCTTTGACTCCAGCATTTTTTAGCTATTTGTGGATGTTTTTTTTTTTAAATTTAACATTTCTACATTTGCTGCCTTAGGGCTCACCTACAGCACACTTGCCGTAATTTTCATGCAATGTGTATGGAATTTGTAGTTCACTTGCAGTGGATGCAGACAACGTGGTTGCGGCTGTTTTAGCCACAATAACTGCAGTGACCTGTGGTTTGTTAGTGGCTGTATTTCCTGTATCTGACGTAGCCATGTTTGCTCCATTTACCGCAAGTTTACTGCAAATTCCTTAGTTGTGTTATGGAAATTGCTGCAAGTCTGTTGACGGTAACTCCTTAGGTGTCAGGTGTGGAAATTTTATTTTTTACATCCACATCCTTTTTAAATAGATGAAAAATGCTGCTGTTCAATAAATCAAAATATTCATAATTCGGAATTAGTTAGATTTGGGACCCACCAGACGTAAGGGCATCTTGATGCGATTGGTGGGCTGACACAAACTGGCTAATACGCAGAATATCAATATTGATTTGTCAAATCAAGCTATTAACACATTAACAAGTATTGTTACTTTGTGTTCCAAGACCCTTACATCATAATAGTTCAATTTTCCAAAAATGATATCAACCATACAATTATATGTAGTTGATGGAAAGATATCATGGAATTATTGGATTATTAGTTAAAACTATTTTTAAATAAAGGAAATACGGATTCTAGACTCCCGATTCTTTAGAATCGGGCTCACAGCTAGTCTACTATATAATTGTCTAAGGGTTTTTTGAGTCTGTCTGTAACCAAAATCGTGCGCCACACAGAGGCAGCTCATTGTAGTGTCACCTTTTCCTGTGATTACAGCTGCAAGTCGCTTGGGGTTTGTCTCTATCAGTTTTGCACATCAAGAGACTTAAATTCTTGCCCATTCTTCCTTGCAAAACAGCTGGAGCTCAGTGAGGTTGGATGGAGAGCGTTTGTGAACAGCAGTTTTCAGCTCTTTCCACAGATTCTTGATTGGTTTCAGGTCTGGACTGTGACTTGGCCATTCTAACACCTGGATATGTTTATTTTTTAACCATTCCATTGTAGATTTTGCTTTATGTTTGGGATCATTGTCATGTTGGAAGTTAAATCTCCGTCCCAGTCTCAGGTCTTTTGCAGACTCCAACAAGTGTTCTGCCAGAATGGTCCTGTATTTGGCTCCATCCATCTTCACATCAATTTTAACAATTTTCCCTGTCCCTGCTGAAGAAAAGCAGGCCCAAACCATGATGCTGCCACAACCATGTTTGACTGTGGGGATGGTGTTTTGAGGGTGATGAGCTGTGTGGCTTTTATGCCAAACATCGTTTTGCATTGTGTCCAAAAAGTTCGATTTTTGTTTCATCTGACCACAGCACCTTATTCCACATGTTTGGTGTCTCCCAGGTGGCTTGTGGCAAACTTCAAACAGACTTTTTATGGATATCTTTGAGAAATGGCTTTCTTCTTGCCACTCTTCCATAAAGGGTATATTTGTGCAGTGTATGACTGATTGTTGTCCTATGGATAGACTCTCCCACCTCAGCTGTAGATCTATGCAGTTCATCCAGACTGATCATGGGCCTTTTGGCTGCATCTCTGATCAGTCTTCTCCTTGTTTGAGATAAAAGTTTCGAGAGACGGCCTGGTCTTGGTAGATTTGCAGTGGTCTGAAACTCCTTCCATTTCAATATGATCGCTTGTACAGTGCTCCTTGAGATGTTTAAAACTTGGGAAATATTTTTGTATCCATAAACTTCGTGACAACAGTATCTCGGACCTGCCTGGTGTGTTCCTTGGTCTTCATGATGCTCTCAGCACTTGAAACAGAACCCTGAGACTATCACAGAGCAGGTGCATTTATACGGAGACTTGATTACACACAGGTGGATTCTATTTATCATTACCAGTCATTTAGGACAACATTGGATCATTCAGAGATCCTCACTGAATTTCTGGAGAGAATTTGCTACACTGAAAGTAAAGGGGCCGAATAATATTGCACGCCCCACTTTTCAGTTTTTTATTTGTTAAAAAAGTTTACAATATGCAATTAATTTCGTTCCACTTCACGATTGTGTCCCACTTGTTGTTGATTCTTCACAAAAAAATTAGAATTTATATCTTTATGTTTGAAACCTGAAATGTGGCAAAAGTTTGAAAAGTTCAAGGGGGCCGAATACTTTCACAAGGCACTGTATGTCTTTATTAACCTATAAAGAACAAGGAGACTAAAACTGAAAATGTCAAAGACTTTATTCATTTTAAAATAAACATAATTTCAAACAAAGGCAATACGTAATACAACACATGGAGAAAATCATGTGTCACTGACATTTATACATGCAAAAATTGCATTACTGGGTGATAACCATAAAATACAGTACAATAAAAAATCCAAACATAGCATTCAGAAATTCACTATTACTCCTAAAATACAGATATATGTGCTTTTTACTCAATATCAATATTTGCTGATCCAAAATAAAGTGCCTAGTGCAAAAATTCAAAATATATAAATGACAAAATCTCTTTGTGTAGTAAAGGGTATAAAAGACTGTTTAATTGATGCGTAATCAAAAATAGGGTGCCTGATGCAAATCCGAAAAAGGCACAATCCACAGTAATTACAGCACATAGAGGGAGGTTGATCGCTGCAATAATACGAAGTGACTGTGTTCAACACAACATATTCTATAGATTCTTTCAATTACACAAAAGCCCCAAGTGAGAAACGTGTCTACTGATCCATATAACAAGGGAAAATAAATACAATGCCTAGTGCAGTTTAATGAGATACAGAAATATCAATGAGAGCATATACCGTAATAGCTAGGCAAAGTGCAATATGTTATGTACACTATGTATATGTGCCTTTTATTGAGGAGAATTCCTGCAAAATACATTCAGTGAGATGCTTTCATGCAGTCAATGAAATTCCGCAATGAATGGACTCAATGATAGTGACCAGCAGCAATACGTCAGTACAATACACATGAAGGTCCCCTAATGCGTGTTTCACATGGGCTTATATCTGAGGGGTGTATTTTGATTGAAGGTTTTAAATAGTTGATTTAGCTATCTCAGGTGAAGCAGGTGGAGCAGCGCTGTCACCATGGCGCAGGCTGCCTCTTGTTCAGTTCGGCATGTCATCTCAAGCCTGGTTACCCATCTTTGATATCAGAGATAGAGGACGAGACAGCAAGACACTGGTAGGATGCATTGCCAAGGGCAGCAAGACCCATGGCCATGTTGGCACACACTACCAAAGCCTAATAGTTATTAAGACATGACTAAAATACATAAATAAAACAATACTTGACTAAAATACAAATTCTCTGAATAGAGAGAAAAAAACTGCTACACTCATTATATCAGTGTGCACAGGTGCGAAGCCAAACAACAATTGTAGCAGTAAGGCTGGGGTCACACATAGAAATCCGTTTTGGAAGTGATTTCCATGACCAATCCGTTTTTTATAGGGTGCTTTTTGAGCCTCCTACACCCCTGAACGTTTTTGGACTTAGTCATTTTTTGACCAAAATTCTCAAAAAAACTGATCCGTTTTTTAAGGCACCCCAAAAAACAGATCCGTTTTTCCATAGGGCCCATGTTAAAAAAAATAATAATAATTTCTTTTTTTTTGAAAAACGGACCCCAAAAGCGTTGCTAGCAATGTTTTTGGCTCAAAAACGGACAGAGCAATGTTTTTAAGTGCAGAAAAAAACGGACAGGGTGTTTATTTCATCCAATCCGTTTTTCTGTCAGTTTTTGGAAAAAAATGACAAAAATGAAGCCAAAAACGGACCAGGGGCTTATGTGTGACCCTAGCCTAAAAAAGAGAAGCTGCACTTTGCTCGGACCATAAAAATATGCAAAATTATTTCAGTTAAGCAGGAATACAAAAATTGATACACTTAGCTTTAAAAATATGGCCATATCATTAAACCGCCCAGTCGCCACGTCGAGGCGTGTCTCTTGGACTGGGTCCCTAACCTTCAATTTCTGCCTCTACTTGGGTTAAAACCTCCTTTTGTATGGGCAAGTTAGAAAAATTGACAACAGAGAACAATCGGATCACAGACCAACAGGGCTGGGGAAGAGTGCGCAGCAATGGGCGGGAACACACATTATATAGTAGAGACAAAAAAAATTCTCTGAATAGTAGATGGGTTAGGTTGAGCCTCACTAGTTGTGACAAGTTCTGGCTAATAGCACTGCAGGATAGCTTCTAATTTTGAAAGAAGTAAGCATTTTCTAAGCTTTCTTTGCCGACCATTGTGTTTACAATTTTCAACATTGCCCAATTTTTTAGTGTTTCGTCAAAAATTCTAAAAAAGCCCATCTTCAAACCTTCTTGTAGGACAAAGTACCGTGGGTCCGCGCTGCCACTTCAATTAATGGAGATAAAAACCAGCCACACGGGAATGTCTGGATCAAACAGGATTCTTCTTTATTTGTCCAACATGTTTCAGAGTTATCTCCCAACTCCTTCCTCAGGAATGTCATATCTGAGGAAGGAGTTGGAGATAACTCTGAAATATGTTGGACAAATAAAGAAGATCTGTTTGATCCAGACATTCCCGTGTGCTGGTTTTTATCTCCATTAATTGAAGTGGCAGCGCGGACCCACGGTACTTTGTCCTACAAGCTGATTGAACCACGGTGATCTGTGGAAGTACGGTCCTGCAGCAAACCACTCACAGATGAGCGATCATTACCAGTTGTGGGTTTTCACAACTGCATCAGGTGAGCAGCTCCCTCTTTACACATATTTCAGCCTTATAAAAGAAGGTATTACCCTATGTGCGCATTCTTGAATTGCTTTTATATCTTCAAACCTTGTACTGCTTTATAAATTTTTAAGTGGGAGAAAAGTTGAACTACCTTCTGTCTTGTTGCTGTGCTCAGTCTTGTCATGATATATGAACTGTGACATGAATTTATCTTGCACAATTTCACTAATTTAACAGAGTTTAATTATTTACACCAAGTTGAAAGCCTTCTTTCCAGTTACTTTTTTTGTGGTAAATGACTTTGTTTCATCCTACATGTGGACATTTCTGATCATGTTCAATAGATATTAGTGGAACATTTGAAATTTGAATTCGGCAGCTTTGCTTAATCCTCCAAAGAAATTTGATTTGCCAACAATCACAAAACCATTAAGGTTCTAATTGACAGGAAAATACCTTTATAACACTCTGAGGTCTTTTTGGTGTGTATTGAACCTATTTTAATTCTTTGGCTGGCTTTACACCACGATTTTGTCCTGTCAGGTTCTGTCCGGTGTTTTGTAGGAAGCACCGGACAGAACCTGACAGCCCCCGACATTACAGAACCTGAGGGCAAATATGGTCTCCGGTCCTGACTTCTGCCGGAAATCACAGATCACAGATTTCAGGAGCTGTCCCTGCTGAAATTGCTAGCCGCAGTGCTGAAATTTCAGCGGGGAGCTCTCCACAGTGTTGAAGTTCAGCTCCAGCTGACGCTGAGCCTCAGCACCTGGTGTCCGGGAAATGGATGGATATCCTGTCAGATCCGGCGAGATCTGGCGCCATAGACTCCCATGTTAGGGTGAGTCACACCGGATCACCAAAACCATGGTGTGAAGCCGGCCTTTACATTACATACACAACCTTATTAATGGCCAAGTAAAAATGGCATGTTACCTATCTGGTAAATAACAGGTTATTTAATAGCATATTACAATGTCAGACTTTGTCATGTCCCACAATTTGAGAATAATAAAGTATTGTATTGCCACTGTTTTTGGTTAGCTGCACCGCTATAAGTTTGCCTTTTAGAAGTTTTCCCTTTCTCTCTCACCCTGTAATCCAGCTCTGATGTAGTAACCCCTCCCGTCTTCCCCACATAGTATATGTCATCAATCTTATTATCAATAACTGTACATAGCTCGGGTTCACAATTGTCTTTTTACCTTTTATAATTGTGCACAACGTCAAGGATTCAGATGGAGAATAAACCTTCTTCTGAAATCTTCATACACACCTCCTGCAGTCAAATTAAGCTATCTGATTAAATCAGTTTGTCAAGTGCTGGTACATATGGACATCCATAGAAACATTTTTTCCAGATTCACACACTCTCAGCTAAGGCTGCCTTCACACTGCGTTTTATGTGATCAATGTCTATCCGTTTTAAAATTGATAGCCACTGATCAGTTTTGGCCTCCCATGTATCCGTATGGGCACAGATTAGTCCTATATAGCCTTCCGTATGTGTCAGGCCCAGTGCATATCTGAGCTGGGTTTTGCGTTTTGCACATATTGTGCTTTTCCCTGCATTTTACTTGCATTGTAAAAATGCCTACAAATACATTAAAAACGCATAAAAAATATAGGTGCATTTTAAACACTTGCGATTTTACCCAGCGCATGCGTTTAAAGCATAACTGCGTTTTTGATGCATTTGTACCTCGTTTGTATACGTTTTTACAATGCAAGTCTATGGGTGCAAAAACACATGTGTTTTTACTGTGTTTTCATAGTAACATAGTAACATCGTTTTTAAGGTTGAAGGAAGACTTTAAGTCCATCTAGTTCAACCCATAGCCTAAAATGTTGATCCAGAGGAAGGCAAAAAAAAAAACATGTGGCAACACTAAGCTCCATATTAGGGGAAAATAATTCCTTCCTGACTCCAGATATGGCAATCAGACTAATCCCTGGATCAACGACCTATCAAAGAATCTAGTATATATAAGGCTGGGGTCACAGTTGACATGCGTTTTAACATGCGTTTTGTCATGTCAGCATGAGTTTTTTAAGGAGTGTGATGGCTCCCTGCGTTTTTGGCTGCGTTTTTAAATCTGCACCAAAAAATAGTGCATGTACTATTTTTTGGTGCGTTTTGAAAAAAGCATGCGTTTTTGTAGAAAACGCATGCGTTTTTATAACATGGGCCTCTATGGAAAACGCATGCAAAAACGCATGGTACCATTTAGTGCCATTTAAAAACGCATGCGTTTTCCATAGGAGCCCATGTTAAAAAAACGCATGCGTTTTCTAACATGGGCTCCTATGGAAAATGCATGCGTTTTTGAATGGCACTAATTGTACATGCGTTTTTGCATGTGTTTCCCATAAGGCCCCTTATTAAAAAACACATGCGTTTTTGGAAATGCACCAAAAACGCATGGTACTGTCACACATGCTTTTTTGCTATTAGGGCATGCGTTTTTTAACATGGGGGCCTATGGGTGCGTTTTTTACATGCGTTTTTGAAAACGCAGGTCTCCAAAAACGCTTGTGAAAAATGCAACTGTGACCCCAGCCTAACTGGTAATATTATAGTTTTCAAGAAAGGCATCCAGGGCACTCTTAAATGTTAGTAGTGAGTCACTCATTACAACATCATGTGGCAGAAAGTTCCATAGTCTCACTGCTCTTACAGTAAAGAATCCATGTCTGTGATTATGATTATATATTCCTTCCTCCAGACGTAAAGGATGTCCCCTTGTCCCCGTCTCAGGCAGGTCTCTATACTATCTCCTCATATATTTATACATTACTAGCTGGGTGCCCGATGCAGATGCATCGGGATTCTAGAAGAGCGAGTCTCTGACTCGCAATGGCCGCTTCGCGGCCAATGCTTCGCACTGCTAAGGCGACTCGCCATGCCCGCTGCACGGGCATAGCGAGTCGCCTTAGAACTGCTCGCAATGGCCGCTGCGCGGCCAATGCTTCGGTCGTATCCACATGACCACGCTGACTCGCAGCGTGAGCGGTCTCAAAAGGGGCAAAAAACCCATTCGTGATTATATAATAGATGATAAGATCACCCCTAAGCTTTCATTTTTCCAAACTAAATAACCACAAGTTTAATACTGTTTAAGTTGATACATTAATGTAAGTTATATATATGATACATATAATGTTAAGTTAATACAAGTTTAAGTTGTCTTGGTATAGCAGACCCCTCAGTCTTCTAATAAGCTTGGTCGCTCTTCTCTGGACCCGCTCTAGTTCAGCTATGTCTTTTTTATACACCGGAGACCAGAATTGTACACAGTATTCTAAGTGTGGTCGCACTAGTGACTTGTATAGAGGTAATATTATGTTCTCCTCATGAGCATCTATGACTCTTTTAATACATCCCATTATTTTATTTGCCTTTGCAGCAGCTGCCTGA
This sequence comes from Allobates femoralis, assembly GCA_033576535.1. Classification (NCBI taxonomy): domain Eukaryota; kingdom Metazoa; phylum Chordata; class Amphibia; order Anura; family Aromobatidae; genus Allobates; species Allobates femoralis. Next base: position 62,797,454 of record JARQOC010000008.1, on the reverse strand, counting down.
CACTGGGCACTAAATGTGAGTTTGCCATCTACCCATACACCCAGGTCTTTTTCAGTGACAGTTTTGCCCATTGTTTTACAATTAAGCACACAATTATACCTTTTATTTCCTCTGCCCAAGTACATGACTTTACATTTATCCACATTAAAGCTCATTTGCCATTTATAAGCCCGAGCTTCTAGTTTACATAAATCCTCCTGTAATATAAAATTGTCCTCCTCTGTATTGATTACCCTGCAGAGTTTAGTGTCATCTGCAAATATTGAGATTCTACTCTGTATGCCCCCTGCAAGGTCATTAATAAATATATTAAAAAGAAGTGGACCAACACTGACCCCTGTGGTACCCCACTGTTAACTGTGACCCATTCTGAGTGTGTTCCATTAATAACCACCCTATGTTTCCTATCACTGAGCCAGTTCTTAACCCACTTACACATATTTTCCCCTATCCCCATTGCTCTCATTTTTTGTATCAACCTTTTGTGTGGTACCGTATCAAAAGCTTTTGAAAAGTCCATATACACCACGTCCACTGCATTTCCTTGGTCCAGTCCAGAACTTACTTCTTCATAGAAGCTTATTAGATTAGTTTGACAGGAACAGTCCCTCGTAAATCCATGTTGATATTTAGTCATGAGGTTATTTTTCTTCAGATACTCCAGTATAGCATCTCTTAGAAAACCCTCTAGGATTTTACCCACAGTAGAGGTTAAGTTTACTGGTCTATAATTTCCAAGTTCCGTTTTTGTCCCCTTTTTAAATATTGACACCACATTTGCTATACGCCAGTCCTGTGGTACAGATCCTTTTCAGTAAAAATGCAGGGAAAAAACGCAATGCGTTCAAAACGCAGCAAAAACCTGATGTGAAAAGACCGCCAATTTTGTCACTGATCCATTTGTGTCAGTTTTTTGTTCATGTACCCAAAATCAGAGACTGTTGCGATATTGGGCTGCCTTGAAAAAAGCGGACACAAACGGACAGACATGGATCTGTAACTGTCCACGTCAAATAAAATGGGGGTTTGTGGAGACGGATCCGTGAAAAAAACAAATCCGTATAACGGATGCTCAGAATGTTTAGAAGCAAGGTACACCTCCTCCGAACCCTACCCTCTTGTACTGATGACGGATCAGGGAAAAACACTGATCCATGGACATGAGTGGGCATCCGTTTGAACAGATCAGTGCCTTTTCGTGTGGTCCTTGAAATTCAAAAATACACATTGATGTGCAAAAAACGCAGTTTCATAGAGTGTTACCAGAATAATTAATCAGGTGGGTCAGTCACATGTATAGGCATGGTGCTCAGGGAGCACATTTCCTAAAATTAGGGCCAGATGCCACCAAAATGGCCTCAATTGACCGAGAATAAAAATTATATTGTGGCACTGCCTTCATGCATGGCACAGGGTCTGGAACAGGACCTGACCTATCATTTGAAGGTTAAATATTCAGTAATAGAGGGATGAGTGACGTATGTAGGCATCATGCTCACCGAGCTCTGCTAAATTCAGGAAACAGACAAGAAGGAGACCCCCATGAAGAGTCTCCATGCTTCCAAAAATTTTGACCAGATAGCACCAAAGTGGCCTCAATAGACCCAGAATAAAAATTGTAGAATGGTGAGATCAATGCAACACGGTGAAAAGTACAATATTGCCTACTCTGCCCAGTCTGCCACTGGGGTGGAAAAATCCTTGGAGATCCATGACTTGTTCACCTTGATGAAAGTTAGACTCTCTACACTTTCCAGAGACAGCTGGATGCCCTTATCCATCAGGCCAACACCAGCAGTGCGGAAGACAAGTTCTGAGACAACGCTGGCTGCTGGGCATGATAAAGCCACCAAGGCATAACTGGTGAGCTCAGGTTACTCCTCAATTTTTGAATCCTAAAATGGAAAAGAGTCCAACTCTTCCCCTTGGATGGTGTGGATATTTAGCTATAGATACCTCTGTGTCATCTTCTCCAGTCATTCATTATGTGTCAGACTTGTACTCAGTTCTGCCGGTGGACAGGCTGGTTTAAAAAATTGGTCAAAGGACTACCAGAAATTGCTTCTGTCAGTTAAACTGCTGATGCTAATGTTTCTATGCTGATGACTTGATGTCCCCTGGGTTGGAAGTCTAGATCTGCAATGCATACTGTTTCCCACACTGATGTGTTGGGGAAAACCAGTCCTAAGATTGTATACCAGCATTTTTTGATACTCCAGCATGAATATGTCACTGTCCAAGGTGAAAAGCATCTGGCTAAAATTACTCTTTTACCATGAATACAACAGTGGAGCAACCCAGTAGTCATCGCTAATTTGAATCCTAATGATTGCAGCAAGAAGCCGCTCATGTGTCTGATGAACCCATGAGGCCAAAGTCCCTGTTGTGGTGGTGGCGGCGTAAAAATCAAGCCTTCTTCCTCTGCCCTCTCCCGCCAACCTCAGACAATAGAAAGGGGAATAATTTCTTCCTCATCTCTGGACTGTTTTGTGCCCATCACCTCTTCATCCTCATCCTCCTCTATTTGTTCTATGGTTCCTGCACATTCACTATAACTTTGTCTGCTATCAAGAGACCACCTCGGTCACTCTTCTCCACCCTATCATGCCATCCAGCTGTAAGATCAGAGTCTGGACTCTTCAGATATTGATAACTTCTTTGCATTCGCCACTTCTTCCTCTAGTAACACCACCTCATCCCACAGACTTTTCAAAGTTTGCTCCAGCATGAAGATGACTGGAATAGTGATGCTGATGATGGCATTATCAGTGCTAACCATCTTAGTAGCTATTTCAAAACTGTTAGAAGAGTTCAGCAGTTCTTGATCTATGCCCACTCTGCAAGCATCATTTGCACCACATTCGGCTCACTTTGATCACTGTACTAGCTGTTACATACACTTGCCACGGTGACGCAGGAGGAAGAAGCAGCAAATGTGGTTGATACGGTGGATGGTGTTCAGTGAGGCCTGATAAGCACAGTTTTACTGCAGTATTTTTCCAGAGTAAAGCATGGTGCTAGGCCATGTGGTGGTTCATGCATGTAGTAATCAAATAGTTGGGTTTTTTGCCTCTATTGATGCTTATTTTACAAACTTTGTAAATAACGTGAGTTGATTCATCTTTTATATGCCAAAAAAGGCCCAGGCTAGGCAACACTTGCCAACTCTGACAACTTCAGACCCGGTGCTTTGCTGTTCAGAGCCAGAGTTGTGTCTTAGGATGCAGTGCTCATCATGCTAGCAGCTTTCAGTCTATGTGCAGGAGTACCTTAACCTCCTCAACTTCCTTCTCTTCTGCTGAGCTACTCAACTGCATTACTCTGGGATGATTCCATGTAGGATCTTGAACCTCATCATCATCCTCTCTGTTGTCCCACTCCTCACCATGAGAGTCACCATTCTCTTCTTTCTGCCCTGAACACACAGTAAAGTGAAAAAGAATTTGAGCATCGGTTTAGAAACTTTCCTACACTGAAGTAAGTGAATCTTTGGAGCAGACCTCTGATACACATAGATTAGAATATGTGAACATCTCTGCAGAATCGCCCATCTGTGTTTCCCCACAATCAATTGTGTGGTTGGAGAGTTGTGACACATGGGTAGAAATGAGCAAACTTTTTCCAAACATGATTGCTAATTTCAAACTTGACACAAACATTGCTGATTTGGTTCGCAATTGGAAAGACAAGCTTTTTTTCCAAAAAATCACAAAAAAAATTTGAAATTTAAAATAGTCCTAATACTTTCCCTGTTTGTTTGGGGACAAAACACCATACGGTTAGGAATGTTTCCGCCATCAGGTCTACCGACTTGTACCAAGCTGTAGAATTTTTGAGTTTTACATTTATTTGTTTAAGCTTCCTGGAATATTTTTTTTCCAGGACAAAGCCTCATTTGCTGATTTTTTGGAAAATTTCTTGTGTTTCCAATCAAGAACAAAATCTGCAATGCTTGTACCGAATTTGAAATTGACGAACATGTTCGGGGAACGTTCACTCATCTCTACTGACCACCACTGATCAAGGTATATAATACATAAGATGTATAGCTGCCAGGTATTATGGTAAGGCTCATGCATTAACGCAACATAACTTGACCCTGCTCAGTGATTCTTCAGCAGTGTGCGAAATGGGGCCAGACATTGTCTATTTTTTATTTAGGAACTGGAAATTGAATCTAAAAATATAAAATTTCAGTGAAATCACAAATATTAGGAAATTCAACTCACTCAAACTCAATCCTTCATGGATCAATACGGTCATTTCTAGTCATCTGTCCTTTACATTTGAGAACATCTTCAGGAATTATATTGACTTTCATAAAGCAGAGAGTTTTTTTCATTCGCCTTCTAAACTCATCATCACTATTGTAAGATGAGTCAGATTTTCCCATTTTAATTTTTATGTTTAGAGCAGTTTATAGGCATTTATTTCCCTGAAAGACCTGATAGGTACTTGATGTTATGCTATATTTTTCATTGCTACTATTGTACTCCCCATAATAGTTATCTCCTTGTTTAGAGGCTAATAAAACAGTGATTGATGCATGTGCATTTATCCATTGTTCATTTTACTCTATATCTGATTATAATATCTAATAGCTACTTGGATGCTATAATTGGTAAGCGCAGACTACAATCACAACTGTTATATTTCTTATTTTTCATCTTTTTTTCTATTAGTGCATTTCTTACCAGTATAATTTTATGGTGATATTATACTTATTTCACATTTTCTAACTTATATTTGTATTTTTGCAAGTATTATACTCTTATATATGACTCTGTAACTGTGTAATAATTATGTTCTTTTGACTGCAATTTGTGTATTATCTATTTTTGGAGCTTAATATGGTGTATGTGATGTTCTTTTTTGCAGTCAGCATTAACATTTATCCATTCAGAAACCTTGACGTCCCATACTAGTTACAGTTCACACTAATCTGTTCCAATATTAATGCAACACGCAGTTAGTATTTATGAAGCACAGTGACTTGCCATTTTACCTTTTTATTGTTAACTTTATGCACCTATTTCGACAAGACATGCCTTAGTCAATTTGTGGATTTGGCCTTCTTAGGTTGGTATGGTTATTATCTTTAGCCCTGTAAAGTTACTTCCTTGGCTGGGTCACGCTTTGAGCTTACATCAATTCACTGAAAATCATGTCTGATCTGATCAGCTGACACATGCAGATAACCAGTGGAGATCAGCTCTCACATGTCAACCCATTCGATTGTGCTGTCAAACTCTGACAATGGTATCTAACATGAGGTGGCAAGGATCACGCTGTTCCCCACCACTATTGGCAAATTCATGATGCTATCACGGGGTGCCAATGCATTGCCTTGACTCACTTACTGTGAATGCTGGCGTTCACAAGAGATGATCATTTCTGCAGTACAGAGACGTGCATCAACATGGCACTGTACAGCAGAAGCGATTGAGCACTGCAGTGTTGAGGTGCCCAAAGGCGCCAACTAAAATAAAGAAAAATTGAAAAAAAGTTTTACAAAATTTGAAAAGATTTAAAAAATTACCGTATATACTCGTGTATAAGCCGACCCGTGTATAAGCCGACCCCCCTACTTTTGCCCCCAAAACCTGGGAAAACCTATTGACTCGTGTATAAGCCGAGGGTGGACCCCAGCACAGGTATACAGCCCCCAGCAGTGTGGTATACAGGCCCCCTCAGTGGTATACAGCAGCCTCCCCAGTGGTAGTATACAGCAGCCTCCCCAGTGGTAGTATACAGTAGCCTCCCCAGTGGTATATACAGCAGCCCCAGAGGGGTATACAGCAGCCCCAGAGCTGTATACAGCAGCCCCAGAGCTGTATACAGCAGCCCCAGAGCTGTATACAGCAGCCCCAGAGGGGTATACAGCAGCCCCAGAGAGGTATATAGCAGCCCCAGAGGGGTATATAGCAGCCCCAGAGCTGTATACAGCAGCCCCAGAGGGGTATACAGCAGCCCTAGAGCTGTATACAGCAGCCCCAGAGGGGTATACAGCAGCCCCAGAGGGGTATATAGCAGCCCCAGAGGGGTATACAGCAGCCCCAGAGCTGTATACAGCAGCCCCAGAGCTGTATACAGCAGCCCCAGAGGGGTATACAGTAGCCCCAGAGGGGTATATAGCAGCCCCAGAGGGGTATACAGCAGCCCCAGAGGGGTATACAGCAGCCCCAGAGGGGTATATAGCAGCCCCAGAGGGGTATACAGCAGCCCCAGAGCTGTATACAGCAGCCCCAGAGGGGTATACAGCAGCCCCAGCCCCAGAGGGGTATACAGTAGCCCCAGAGGGGTATATAGCAGCCCCAGAGGGGTATACAGCAGCCCCAGAGGGGTATATAGCAGCCCCAGAGGGGTATATAGCAGCCCCAGAGGGGTATACAGCAGCCCCAGAGGGGTATACAGCAGCCCCAGAGCTGTATACAGCAGCCCCAGAGGGGTATACAGCAGCCCCAGCCCCAGAGGGGTATATAGCAGCCCCAGAGGGGTATATAGCAGCCCCAGAGGTGTATACAGCAGCCCCAGCCCCAGAGGGGTATATAGCAGCCCCAGAGGGGTATATAGCAGCCCCAGAGGGGTATACAGCAGCCCCAGAGCTGTATACAGCAGCCCCAGAGCTGTATACAGCAGCCCCAGCCCCAGAGGGGTATATAGCAGCCCCAGCCCCAGAGGGGTGTACAGCAGCCCCAGAGGGGTGTACAGCAGCCCCAGAGGGGTATACAGCAGCCCCAGAGGGGTATTTAGCAGCCCCAGAGGGGTATACAGCAGACCCCGCTGTATACATCAGCCCCCGCTGTATACAGCGGTACCCGGCTGTATACAGCCCTCCCCCCTGGTATACCGGGCCCCCCTGTGGCCACCTGTAAAGGAAGCGATGATTATACTTATCGGGTCGCCGACGCCGACGCCGCCGCTCTGTCACCGTCCGTCACCGCGCTCCTTCCCGTCTTCATGCTTCCTTCATCGGCGCACAGAAAATGACGTCATTTCCTGTGCGACGGTGAAGGAAGCATGAAGACCAGGAGGAGCGCGGTGACGGACGGTGACAGAGCGGCGGCGTCGGCGTCGGCGACCCGATAAGTATAATCATCGCTTCCTTTACAGGTGGCCACAGGGGGGCCCGGTATACCACGGGGGGGGCTGTATATTTTTTTTTTTTTTTATTATTACCGTATATACTCGTGTATAAGCCGAGGGGGGACTTTTCAGCACATTTTTTGTGCTGAAAAACTCGGCTTATACACGAGTATATACGGTAAGTTCAAATCAACCCCCTTTTTGCACCATTGAAAATAAAATTATAAAAAAGACCCCATATATTTGGTATCACTGCTTTCTGAAACACCCGATCTTTCAAAATATGAAATCAATTAATCTGATCAGTAAACTGCATATTGGAAAAAAAGTAAAAATGACATGACTTTATTTTTTTGGTTGTCACAACATTGCAATGAAAGTAATGGGCGATCAAAACATCGCATCTACCTAAAAATTGTATAATTAAAAACATCGTCTCAAAACACAAAAAATAAGCTGTCACAGCCCTGATGCCAAAAAATGAAAGTCTCAGAAAATGGCAACAAAAGAGTAATTTTTTTTCTGACAAACACTGAAATTTTTTCATCAATTAGAAAATAGTAAAAGTATACATGTTTGGTATCTACAAACCTGTACTGACCGGCAAAATTATACTAACAGATCAGTTTTACCATATAGTTAACTGACTAATTAAAAATGAGAAATGTCACCTTTTTTACAATTTCACTGCACTTGGATTTTTTTTTCCTTTTTCCAGGACACTATATGGTAAAATGAATTATGTCAATCAAAATTATAATTTGCAGAAAACAAATCCCATATAGCGATATAGGCAGAAAATGAAAAAAGTTATGGCTTTTTGCTTGTGAAGCAATCCGGTTTTTATCATAGGCTCCTATGAGGAGCGTTTCCTTATCCGGTTTTGAGCTTTTTAAAAGGTCAAAACCGGATCAGGTTTTTAAAAAACAAAACGGATGTGTGACCCCAGCCTATTTGTAAGGCCTCGTGCAGACTATAAGTACTGTGTCACATTTAGGGGACTACAAGAATAGTCTCCCTTTTTTCAAAAAATTTGGGCACAGACACCACTTAAGTGGCATCAAGCGCACCACAGTTGCAAACTTTAAATAGTTACTTTTAGGCAAAAATCCACAAGGATTTAGTCTCCCCAGGATGACACAGGGGTAGAAAAGTCCTTGCGGATCCATGCCTTGTTCATCTTTATGAATGTTAGTCTGTCCACATTCTGGGTGGACAGACGCGTGCGCCTTTCTGTCAGCACACCACCAGCAGCACTGAAGACACGTTCTGAGAGAACGCTGGTTGCGGGGCATGACAAGATCTCCAAGGCGTGAGTGGTGAGCTCAGGCCATTTTTCTAGTTTGGAAGCCCAAAATGAGCAAGGCTCCAGTTCCCCAGTCATTGCATCGGTGTTAAGTTGGAGATACTCGTGTACCATCCGCTCCAGGTGTTGACTATGTGTCAGACTTCTCGTGTCTTCAGGCCTTGAAAATGATGGTCTGAAAAAATCTTGAAGCGAGGCCACAAAATTGCTGGTACCACCACCAGATAAGGTGTTACTGGTACAGTGTGTGCGATGATGACGTGACAGTCCCACGGTTGACAAGTTGGAACTGTGAGATTCAATCTGTCTGGAATAGTCATGCTGATAATGGCATCGTCAGCACTTAACATCTTCGTCGCCATCTCAAAACTGTGCAGAAGGGTGCATAGGTCCTTGATCTGAGACCACTCCTGCAGCGTGATCTGCCCCACCTCTGGATCTTGTTGGCCCAGTCTATACGTCATAACGTATTGCACCAGGGATCGGCGGTGCTGCCACAGTCGCTGCAACATGTGCAGAGTAGAATTCCAGCGTGTCGGCACATCTCAGTTCAGCCGGTGAACGGGCAAGCCTAAAGACTCTTGAAGCGAAGCGAATCATTAAACTGTGGGATACGAACGCCGAAAGTGAGCACACAGCAACAGTGCCCTCTGCAGAAGCCCATCTAGGTTGGAATAGTGTGTCAAAAATTGCTGGACAACCAGATTCAACACGTGAGCCATACAAGGCACATGTGTGATATTGCCCCGGCGAAGGGCCGCACCCAGGTTTCCAGCAGTGTCGCACACAGCCTTCCCTGGCTGCAGATTAAGTAGAGACAACCATTGCTGAAACTCGGTTGGCAGAGCTGACCACAACTCCTCAGCTGTGTGACTCACATTTCCTAGGCATTTCAAGGTAAAGACCGCCTGATGGCATTGAGCCCTGCTTCCAGCATAGTAGGGAGGTGTGGAGGATTCCTTCTGTGCAGTTACAACGCGGGTGGCATTACCAGACAGTCTTTGGGCGGAGGTGGAGGACCGAGACGAGGTTGAGGAGCCAGAAACAGTGGAGGAACTTCTACCTACAGAGTTTGGATGGACAACTCATGGGGACGGCAAGACTTGGACAGCAGACCCTTCTCCAGCTCTCACCATAGTTAACCAATGCGCAGTCAGCGACATGTAACGCCCCTGTCCATGCTTACTGGTCCAAGTGTCTATGGTGAAATGCACCCTGTCACAAAAAGAGTTTCTCAAGGAAGCGGTGATGTTGTCTGCGACATGCTGGTGTAGCGCAGGCACAGCTTTCTTGGATAAGTAGTGGCGACTGGGCATCTGGTACTGGGGCACTGCGACCGACATAAGTTCTCGAAAATCCTCTGTGTCCACAAGGCAGAAAGGCAGCATTTCTGAAGCCAAGAGCTTGCAGATGGTGAAATTCAAGCACTTAGATTTCTCATGGCTAGGAAGAAATGGCCTTTTACTTGTCCACATCTGAGGGACGGAGGGCTGGCTGCTATGTTGAGACACAGTTGAGTATGGTGTTCCCGGCAAACTGCTGGTCTGGGAAGGAGGTGCAGGCAAAGATGTAATGTTACCTTAATCCAAAGGTGGTGCTCTCGATGTCTGTGAGAGCTCAACACCAGCAGCATTGTCCACTTGAAAACCAAGTGACGACCTGCCAATCACACTGCCTTTTGCGGGTAAAGAGATGGAAGGTGTACGTCCAAAAGCATGTGTGACAGCTGTCCCCACAAATACAAGAGGGGTGGGGGACAAGAGGCGCAATAGTGCCCTATCACTAGAGACACTTTAGGCTATAAAGGTTGTGCTATGGAACCACTCACCTGATTCAGTTGTGGCACCCACAACTGGTATAAAGAGCATCAGTACTCCAGCTGCTGCAGGACCTCCACCGACCACTCACACGTGGTGCTGTCCAGAAAATGTTGGGAAAGAAGAAGTGTACCACGATCCGCGCTGCTGGGTCCAAAGAAAACTCACATGGGAGTCAGGGCTTCACAAACAAATCCTCTTTCTTTATTCTTTATTAAAGAAAAAGGATTTGTTTGTGGAACCCTGACTCCCATGTGAGTTTTCTTTGGACCCAGCAGCTGTCCCCACAGTCACAGACGATAAAGAGCACATGGATACACTTGATGGGCAGATGGTGGTAAGCCCGCCCCACTAGCCCGCATTCTAGCATGTTGAGCTTCCCACTGCAACTTGTGCTTCATGTCCATGTGGCGGTTCATACATGAAGTACTCAAGCTAGTGAGTTTTTGGCCTCTATTCAGAGATTGGTGACAAATCTTGCAGATGACATGAGTTGGGAGATCCTTGGCGATGTCAAAAAAGGTCCAGGCTAGGCAAGGCTTAGAGCCCATGCGAGCTGCAGAGCCAGTACGACTTCCGCTCAGTGGCAGTTGTTGGCGTGCTTCCAGTGCTCCTTCTATGTCCAGGAAGGCCTAACCTCATCGTCAGTAGCATCCTCCTCCACCTCCTGAATTGACCTCATCGACTGGCTGACTGTGGGTTGACAGTAAGTGGGATCTCCAACCTCATCATCATCCACTGTGTTCTCACACCCCTCATCCTCTGAGACAACCTCTTCCTGCCTTGACCGATAACTTAATTTGTCAATCAAATCCAGTATCTGAGTCTCATCAGCATCATCCTCCTGGTGTCCACCAACAGTATTTACTGTTAGGGAATGAGGGTCTGCATAAAGGTCAGAAGCTTCTTCATCTGGGTCTGGGTCTGACTCACAAAGCTTCTGGGCATCAGAGCAGATCATTAACTCATCTGGACTCACTGCAGCTTTGGTGCAGACCTCTGATTCCCAGGCTATTGTGTGACTGAACAGCTCTGCAGACTCAACCATGTGTGTTACCCAAGACTGAGTAGGGCGGCTGGACACTTGGGAGCTTGGAGGAATTAAGTGTGATTGGTCTGACACCTCAGATGACTGGAGGGTTTGTGATGTAGAAGTTGAGGTGGAGGAGAGGCCACTTGATGGAGCACTTGAGATCCATTCAAGCACCTGCTGTTTTTGTGCTTCACTTCCAAGTGGTATCGATGGTCGTGTCCGTAAGAAAGGAATCATATCCGATTGGCCATGGAAAGAAGTAGAAATTTTACTTTGGCTGGAAGATTGTCTATCTTCAGCAGATGTTAATGTAGATTTAGCATCTCTCCCACGGACACAAACTTTTTTTCCCTTTTCACCATGCCTACTCCCATTTCCACCAGCAGCAGGCCTTTTGCCACTCATTTTGTATGTGAAAAAATTGGGAGCAGTACAGTTGTTTTACAAAGAAAATGTGAATGTCAATCAAGCAGAGGTGACTGAAGCAACACTGCTACTAGGCCCAAAGTGAGACCTGGGCAAGGTGCAGTTAAAAATTAGTAGAAAGTACACTGGCGCTGTAGTAGATTGTATGAGGCTAGGGTCACACATAAGCCCTTGGTCCGTTTTTGGCTTCATTTTTGGCATTTTTTTTTTCTAAGTCCTAAAACTGATAGAAAAACGGATTGGATGTAATAAACACCTTGTCCGTTTTTTTCTGCACCTACAAACATTGCTAGGAACGTTTTTTACCCAAAAACGTTGCTAGCAACGTTTTTTGGCATCAGTTAAAAAACTCATGCGTTTTTTTAACATGGGGCCCTATGGGAAACGCATGCGTTAACGCATGGCACATATAGGCACCTGCGTTAACGCATGCGTTAACGCCTATCCGTTTTTAATGAAAAAAAATGAAAAAATGACAAAGTCTAAAATACATCCAGGGGTGTAGGAGGCTCAAAAAGCACCCCAAAAAAAACGGATTGTTCATGGAAATCACTTCCAAAAACGGATTTCTATGTGTGACCCCAGCCTGACAAGTGGCCTACACTAATAGTTTTTGGCACGCTGCGACTTGACCAGAAGTCAGATGTGGCCAAGGTGCAGTTGAAAATTAGCAGAAAGTACACTGGCGCTGTAGTAGATTGTATTATAAGTGGCGTACAGTAATAATTTTTGTCACCCTGCGACTTGACCAGAAGTCAGATGTAGCCATGGTGCAGTTGAAAATTAGCAGAAAGTACACTGGCGGTGTAGCAGATTGAATTACAAGTGGCCTACACTAATAGTTTTTGGCACGCTGCAACTTGACCATAAGTCAGATGTAGCAAAGGTGCAGTTAAAAATTGGTAGGAAGTAAACTGGCGGTGTAGTAGATTGTATTACAAGTGGCCTACACTAATAGTTTTTGGCATGCTGCGACTTGACCAGAAGTCAGATGTGGCCAAGGCGCAGTTGAAAATTAGTAGGAAGTACACTGGCGGTGTTACTACAGTGTAGATTGTACTACAAGTGGCGTACAGTAATAGTTTTTGTCACTCTGCGACTTGACCAGAAGTCAGATGTGGCCAAGCTGCAGTTAAAAATTAGTAGGAAGTACACTGGCGGTGTAGTAGATTGTATTACAAGTGGCCTACACTAATAGTTTTTGGAACGCTGCGACTTGACCAGTTATAAGATATGGCCAAGCTGCAGTTAAAAATTAGTAGGAAGTACACTGGCGGTGTAGTAGATTGTATTACAAGTGGCGTACAGTAATAGTTTTTGTCACTCTGCGACTTGACCAGTTATAAGATATGGCCAAGCTGCAGTTAAAAATTAGTAGGAAGTACACTGGCGGTGTAGTAGATTGTATTACAAGTGGCCTACACTAATAGTTTTTGGAACGCTGCGACTTGACCAGAAGTCAGATGTGGCTAAGGTGCAGTTAAATATTAATAAGGAAGTACACTGGCGGTGTAGCTTTTCACAAGTGGGCTACACTACCATGTAAATCACACTGCTACTAGTCCGAGCAAATTGCTGAGAGTAGCAGCAGCAAAAAAATGCCTACTTAAGACAAGTGGTGTAGCTTTCTTAACAGCAGTGCTACACTACCTGCCCTAAAGCACTCCCAGAGCTAGATGTGGCCAGATGCTGTGAAAAAGACTTGTACAGTACTCTGGCACACACCTGCTTGTCAAAAACTAATAGGGACTGCTCTAACCTAGCCCAAAGGGCTGTATTTAAAACTAGCCCCTGCTTCTATGGAGTAGATCTGAAAAAGGGCTGTTACAGACCTAGTCCCTAGTCCCTAGTCCCTACTCCCTACTCCTATGATGCAGCTCTTACAAGAGCTGATTCTGCTAAAATTCGCACCCTCCCCCCAGCCCCTACCCCCTAAACCTTTATATCTAAATATGCATTAGCTTTGTAGCTGAATGGGATAGTAGAATTGTGAGTTTTGACTGTATGGCGCCCACAGCAGCAGCGGTGCCGTCTGACACATACAGCTACAGCAATGAGCAAATGGTGGCGATGAAGAAAATGGCCGGGTCTTATAGGGCAAGGACATGTGACTTACACAGCCACTGATGCCGGACCTTGCTTGTGCAAAACAATGGCCTTTACTGTGTTTCACTGTGATTGGCTCAAAGCCTGCCCTGCCCCACTCTACATGGGGTCTAGAAAAAAAAAAAAAAAAAACTCCATCACTTCAGCAGCACTGATCTGAACCCCGACCCCTGCACACTATACGCTGAAAATGGATATTAAGATTGAAGATCAATATTAGTGTGAAAAGCCAGGTATGCTTTTGGTGACCGAAGCATTATCGAACATGACCTCAAACTGCCGAATTTGAAGCTAATTGTGCTAATTCGATGAATGACTTCACACCGCACAAAACAGGTCGAATTTGAGATTGGCGAACATTTCGAATCAAACATCGCTCATCTCTACTAATAGAATATATTGATCGGTAAAATATATAGGGTCACTCAAAAGTAGAATATGTCCAACAAAAAAAACAAGACCTTGTACAGATAGGATGATAACAAAAAAAACTAATGGAAGAAGAGAAAAAAAAAAGAAAAACACAAACAAGAAAACTTGAACAGTGTTGAAGGGACTATAACCATATCTGCAACCATATCTGGTCGTATCAGTTAGCAATACCTGAGCTACAAAGAGTAGAAAGAATAACTAGAAATATAGCGTGTTAAAAAATAATCAGATTATTTTCAACAGTTATCACATTAAACCAATGCTGTCCATTAATATCAGTAAGAATGATTTGATAAGCATTCACAATAATTCTAGCACGCAACAAAAGGAAAAACTAGACTTTTTGAATTTCGAAAACAAATTCCACCTTTTATTATGTATCTTGTTTAGTGATGAACGAGTGTAATCCTTACTATTTGCTACTCACACAGATAGTACAGTATTCGTGATACTCGTTATTCAGCGAGTAACGCTGGTGCTCGTAAGTGATGTCTTGATTGTGAACAATATGACACATATTGCCAGCTCCCTTCAGTGGATAAAGGCAGTTGGCACCCCAATGAGAGCAGATTGAATGCTAAGCACTCTTTGGGGGACACTGTAAGGTGATTTATGAGTGAAAACGCAAAAAAGCCTACCCTCCCGTCCTGTCCCAGAAATGCTCATTTTATGTTTTTATGTGTGGTAGTGGAGCCTATTACTAATTTACTAACATTGGACTTGCTATTCGGACGAATACATGAGTATTACAAAGTACTCATTAAGATTACGAGTACCGTATATACTCGCGTATAAGCCGAGTTTTTCAGCCCAAAAATTGGGCTGAAAGTCCCCCCTCGGCTTATACGCGAGTATATACCCAGTGGTAGTATACAGCTGCCTGCCCGCCACCCCCATCATTATACAGGTCCCCCCATCAGGATCCAGGGCCCCCCCTCCTTGCTCCGCAAAACCTGCAAAGGAAAATCATTATACTTATCACTGTCCTGTCGCCACTGGACCGCCGCTGCCATCGTGATCCCCGGCTTCATCCGTCTTCTTCCGGCTTCCTGTGGTCGCAGGAAATGACGTCATTGCCTGGGCCGACTACAGGAAACCGGAAGACGCTGGAAGAAGACGGGGATCGCGATGGCAGCGGCGGTCCGGCGGCGACAGGACAGTGATAAGTATAATGATTTTCCTTTGCAGGTTTTGCAGAGCAAGGAGGGGGGCCCTGGATCCTGATGGGGGGCCTGTATACTGATGGGGGTGGCGGGCAGGGGCTGTATACTACCACTGGGGCTGTATATACCTCTGGGGCTGCTGTATACTACCACTGGGGCTGTATATACCTCTGGGGCTGCTGTATACTACCACTGGGGCTGCTGTATACTACCACTGGGGCTGCTGTATATACCTCTGGGGCTGCTGTATACTACCACTGGGGCTGTATATACTTCTGGGGCTGCTGTATACTACCACTGGGGATGCTGTATTACTACCACTGGGGCTGCTGTATATTCCTCTGGGGCTGCTGTATACTACCACTGGGGCTGTATATACCTCTGGGGCTGCTGTGTACTACCACTGGGGCTGCTGTATACTACCACTGGGGCTGCTGTATACTACCACTGGGGCTGCTGTATATACCTCTGAGGCTGCTGTATACCACCACTGGGGCTGTTTATACCTCTGGGGCTGCTGTATACTACCACTGGGGCTGCTGTATACTACCACTGGGGCTGCTGTATACTACCACTGGGGCTGCTGTATACTACCACTGGGGCTGTTTATACCTCTGGAGCTGCTGTATACTACCACTGGGGCTGCTGTATACTACCACTGGGGCTGCTGTAAACTACCACTGGGGCTGCTGTATACTACCACTGGGGCTGTTTACACCTCTGGGGCTGCTGTATACTACCACTGGGGCTGCTGTATACTACCACTGGGGCTGCTGTATATACCACTGGGGAGGCTGCTGTAACACTGCTGGGGCCTGTATATACCACTGGGGAGGCTGCTGTATACCACACTGCTGGGGGCTGTATACCTGTGCTGGGGTTCACCCTCGGCTTATACACGAGTCAATAGGTTTTCCCAGATTTTGGGGGCAAAAGTGGGGGGGGGTCGGCTTATACACGGTCGGCTTATACACGAGTATATACGGTATTTTGCTACTCACTTATCACTAATCTTGTTCAAATAAACAGTGTTAATTCGACATTTCGGCAAATCCTCTGCCTTTTTCACGGTATTGAAACTAAATATAAGAACTTAAAACAAAAAACACAAAAATACAAATAAGTTCAAAGAAAACATGACACATTGTTATTCCGGCCACTTAAGGAAATGGGCATCACTCACCCGATAACAGGCTGAACATTTATTAGCCATGGCTAAAACTACGTGGACAAAGAAGTGAGATGGGAAAATATTTGGCTTTTATTAAGTTGCCTAATAATTCTGCACAGTAATATTTACCTGCACAAACAGATATCCTCCTAAGATAGCCAAATCTAAAAAAAAACACTCCAACTTCCAAAAATATTAAACTTTGATATTTATGGGTCTTTTGGGTTTTAAGTCAAATCCAGCCACTTAAGGAAATAGACACTCATGGGCTGACAGGCAGAACTTAATCTGTTAGCCACAGCTAAAACTACGTGGACACGGGAACAGGAGGGAGGATGACAGCAAAATGAACAATGGCCATTTCACACTATACTGCGCATGTTTAACATGTTGATGCGCAGTGTAGCGTGAAATGGCCGTTGCTCATTTTGCTGTCATCCTCCCTCCTGTTCCCGTGTCCACGTAGTTTGAGCTGTGGCTAACAAATTAAGTTCTGCCTGTCAGCCGATAAGTGTCTATTTCCTTAAGTGGCTGGATTTGACTAAAAATTCAAAAGACCCATAAATATCAAAGCTTAATATTTTTGGAAGTTGGAGTGTTTTTTTTTTTTAGATTTGGCTATCTTAGGAGGATATCTGTTTGTGCAGGTAAATATTACTGTGCAGAATTATTAGGCAACATAATAAAAACCAAATATATTCCCATCTCACTTCTTTAGGTAAACCAATATAACTGCACAAAATTTCTGACATGCAAAACAAAACACAAAAAAAGTTAGTGACCAATATAGCCACCTTTCTTTATGATGACACTCAACAGTCTTCCATCCATAGATTCTGTCAGTTGCTTGATCTGTTTACGATCAACATTGCGTGCAGCAGCCACCACAGCCTCCCAGACACTGTTCCAAGAGGTGTACTGTTTTCCCTCCCTGTAGATCTCGCAGTTTAGGAGTGACTACAGGTTCTCTATGGGGTTCAAATCGGGTGAACAAGGGGGCCATGTCATTATTTTTTCTTCTTTTAGACCTTTACTGGCCAGCCACGCTGTGGAGTAGTTGGATGCATGTGATGGAGCATTGTCTTGCATGAAAATCATGTTTTTCTTGAACAATACCGACTTCTTCCTGTACCACTGCTTGAAGAAGTTGTCTTCCAGAAGTTGGCAGTAGGTCTGGGAGTTGAGCTTCACTCCATCCTCAACCCGAAAAGGTCTTACAATTCATCTTTGATGATACCAGCCCATACCAATACCCCACCTCCATCTTGCTGGTGTCTGAATCGGAGTGGAGCTCTCTGCCCTTTTCTAATCCAGTCTCTGGCCCATCAAAAGTCACTCTCATTTCATCAATCCATGAAACCTTTGAAAAATCAGTCTTAAGATATTTCTTGGCCCATTCTTGACGTTTTATCTTTTGTTTCTTGTTCAAAGGTGGTCGTTTTTCAGCCTTCCTTACTTTGGCCATGTCTCTGAGTATAGCACACCTTGTGCTTTTTGATAGTCCAGTAACGTTGCAGCTCTGATATATGGCACAACTGGTGGCAAATGGCATCTTGGCAGCTTCACGCTTGATTTGCCTCAATTCATGGGCAGTTATTTGTGCCTTTTTTGCACAACACGCTTCTTGTGACCCTGTTGGCTCTTTGCCATGAAACGCTGATTGTTCGGTGATCACGCTTCAAATGTTTAGCAATTTCAAGACTGCTGCATCCCTCTGCAAGACATCTCACAATTTTAGACTTTTCAGAGCCCTTTAAATCTCTCTTCTGACCCATTTTGCCCAAGGAAAGGCATTTGCCTAATAATGAAGCACACCTTATATAGGGTGTTGATGTCATTAGACCACACCCCTCCTCATTACAGAGATGCACATCACCCTATTTACTTAATTGGTAGTTGGCTTTCAAGCCTATACAGCTTGGAGGAGGACAGCATGAATAAAAAGTATCATGTGATCAAAAAACACATTTGCCTAATAATTCTGCACACAGTGTATATTTAGGAATGTGCACCTGGAGACATAAGAATGACTTCTGGAGGCCGAATCTGGCAGTATCCATTGATCCCATTGATCCCGAGGATTAAGAGCGTGCTATAAGATAGTTCCCAAACTTTTTTTCATTTACCTGACTTGATACATTGTTTTTTCACTTTTGGATCATGTGTTAAGTATAATGAATTAGAAATAACCCACAAATCATGGTAAATAAGTGTTGTTTTTGGTGATATCGTGAGTAATGGATTGGAAGGACAGTGCACATGTTATTAAATGAAAATATTGGGAAGAAACAGAAGACAAGAGAGTGAAAGGAGATGATAAATAGCTTCCTAAATTCACTCAAAGGTGAAAAATAATGTAAAAATTATGTAAAAGATACCTGTTTGTGGAGTTGAGGAGAATAGTCGACTTCACCAACAAGTATGTTATCCATAACTTTTACATTATTTTTCACTTTTGAGTGGATTTAGGAAGCTATTGATCATCTTCTTCCTCACTCTTATCTTAGTTTCTTATTTTTATTTAACTACATTAGCACTGTCTTTCCAATTCATTATTCACAATATCACCAAAAATGTCACTTATTTACCATGATTTTTGGATTTCTCTAATTCTTTTGTATGATTATGTACTTAACACATGAGCCAAATGTGAATTAACAATGTCTCATGTTATCCATATAGGTCTGCGAACTTGCTATCTACCTATGGAGAGAGGTTTTCCTGCAACCATAAGAAGACAGTTAAGTAGGTAAGAAGATTTACAGATGCTGCATTTCGGGATAACTGCCCCTCATCAGTGTAGTGTGTGGGATATTCTGATCTGGCTGTGTGAGTGGGCTAAGACAAGGTCTGGGAACTCACTATCTACCTTATAGAGAGGAGTTTTCCTGCAACCATAAGAAGACAGTTAAGTAGATTAGGAGATTTAAAGCCACATCCCTCCTCTAGGAAATATGCAATTTGCACTTCAGCAAGGAAGTGGATGAACTCCAGTGCCACCTTTAGGTAGATCCTCAAAGTCATAATTGTTTCCTAACAAGAAGTTCATCCATTTCCTTACTGAAGTCAAAATTTGCATATTTCCTAGGGGAGGAATGTGGCTTTAAATCTCCTAATCTACTTAACTATCTTCTTATGGTTGCAGGAAAACTCCTCTCCATAAGGTAGATAGCGAGTTCCCAGACCTTGTCTTAGCCCACTCACAGAGCCAGATCAGAATATCCCACACACTACACTGATGAGGGGCAGTTACCCCGAAATGCAGCATCTGTAATTTGGGGTTCTCATCTGGCACAAATCCTTAGTCATATTAAAAAGCTTGTTAGAAAACGATTATGACTTTGAGGAGTTACTTAAAGGTGGTGCTGGAGTTCATCCACTTCCTTACTGAAGTGCAAATTTGCACATTATCCTTATACTCATTTGTATTTTTGTTTCTTCTTTTAAGTTGGTATATTTAGTTTCAATAACTTGAAAAAGGCAGAGCATCTGCCGAAACACCGGGTTAAAACTGTTTTGTTTTATCAAGATACATAATAAAAAGTGGAATTTGTTTTTTAAATTCAATAAGTGCAGGTTTTCTTTTTGTTGTGTGCTAGAATTCTTTTGAATATTTATCTGTTATTTTTTCTGGTCACCCCCTTACGGCATGTCCGCATACCTACAGCCATTGAGTGTCATTCATAAGCCGGCAGCATGAACACAAATGTAAATTCCTATTAACATACAAATAATAGACACAATATTTAGTAACAATAACATTTGGAATTTCAATCACACCCTTTTCAGGGTGACCTGTAGTATTACCCCTTTGATATAAAATGCATTGCTGATCTTAATTATGAAAAATGTGTTTAGTTGTTTGTCTAGTTGTTATAGAGGAGTTCTAAGATATTCTCAAAGAAAACAGAAAACAATCCTGAAAAATGTTGTGCAAAGTAGTAAAATTCCTAAAAATTAATGACAATAATATCATATATAAAAATGGTTCTCATATCAGACTCTGTAGGAAGCAGTCTGGTGAATGACACAACGCACAGATTTTGTGATTATTGAATCAATTTAATAACCACTGTGCATCCTGTCTTTTCCAATTTTTCATTTGAAGTAACGAAAATGTATAATTACACAGTGTATCAAACATCTGCTAAAAATATAATAATAAATTATATTAAGCATAATAGGAAAATGGCTTCCCAAAGTGGGAATCAGGAGGCAAGTTACAACATCATTGTTAAAGACTTTCCTCTTTCCTGAAACACAAAATTGTGAGATAGACAAGTGTGGAAACATCACATCTACAGACATCTGTTGAGACTTATGCAGACATTATTCGGGTATTTGTGTTGTGCACCTATCCGGTTCAATAGAATTGGACAGATGCAGGAGATGCAAGGAGTAGGGATGAGCGAGTAGTGAAATAATCAGACTCGCTATACTTGTAACGAGTAGGTCCCAATACTCGGGTACTCGTTACGAGTAGAAAGTCCAATGTAAGTCAAAGGGAAAAGCGAGTAAGCCAGTAATGTCTCTACTGGACCCTACAAAGTGGCCTTGGGACTGAGAAAAAGGCTGAAATGGGTGCATGATTGTTCAAAAGCCGGCGGTAAAAAGCCAACGGCTTTTAAACAGACAGATAAAGTTTTTCGTGACTCAGAGAGCTAAAACTATGAACCAGGAGGGCACCAGTTATACTTAACTTCTTTATTTAAAAGCCACAACGCGTTTCAATGGTGGAATGCCATCTTCATCAGGTGGAGGTTACACATGTGAAGGGGGAGTGCATTATAAAGGCTACACACCAATTAACACACAACCCACTCCATTGTTTTTAACCCTTATCAGGCTTAACCTGACAATGTAGTTGGCAATATAGTTGTGGGAACAATACAAATTATGACGGTCCTCATAATTAGCAAAATATATACTATAAAATCGAATTATCAACATATATACTATAAAAAACACTATAACTAACAGTACATTTCATTAGAACAATATCTTACAAAATGTACCTACTACCCAAAATCACTCATCAATATTTGCAGGATATCTCAATTAAAAATATACAATTTTAAAATTATAATTATTATATATAAAAATACACTGTGTTCCAAATTATTATGGAAATATTGTTTTTCTCTGATTTTCCTAGTCAGTGCAAATGACAGTCAGTGTAATAAAAGTCATCACACGTTAGAGTATACATCAAATTTTATTGCATCCATTGAACTTGTGAGTTTCTGGAGAGTTTCTGCTTGTATTTCTTTGCATGATGTCAGAATAGCCTCCCAGAGCTGCTGTTTTGATGCTCATAGATCTTTTGCTTGATTATACTCCAAAGGTTCTCTATAGGGTTGAGGTCAGGGGAAGATGGTGGCCACACCATGAGTTTATCTCCTTTTATGCCCATAGCAGCCAATGACACAGAGGTATTGTTTGCAGCACGAGATGGTGCATTGTCATGCATGAAGATGATTTTGCTCCTGAAGGCACATTTCTGCTTTTTTTACCGTGGAAGAAAGTACTCAGTCAGAAACTCTATATACTTTGCAGAGATTATTTTCACACCATCAGGAACCTTAAAGGGGCCTACCAGCTGTTTCCCCATGATTCCAACCCAAAACATGACTCCTCCGCCTCCTTGCTGACGTCGCAGCCTTGTTGGAACATGGTGGCCGTCCACTAACCATCCACTACTCCATTCATTTGGACCTTCCAGGGTTGCTCGGCATTCATCAATAAACAAGACTGGTTGACAATTAGTCTTCATGTATGTCTGGGCTCACTGCAACCGTTTCTGCTTGTGAGCACAGTTTAGGGGGGGCCGAATAGTAGGTTTATGCACCACAGCAAGCCTTTGAAGGATTCTACACTTTGACCTTGAGGTTCGAGGGACCTCCAGAGGCACCAGCAGCTTCAAATATCTGTTTGCTGGTTTGCAAGGCCTTTTTAGCAGCTGCTCTCTTAATCCGATG
This sequence comes from Allobates femoralis, assembly GCA_033576535.1. Lineage (NCBI taxonomy): Eukaryota > Metazoa > Chordata > Amphibia > Anura > Aromobatidae > Allobates > Allobates femoralis. Next base: position 62,774,936 of record JARQOC010000008.1, on the reverse strand, counting down.
AACTTGCCTGGCAGAAACCTTCCTCATTCTGCCTTTATCTGCACGACCACGTCTGTGCTCAGAATCAGCCACAAATCTCTTCACAGTACGATGATCACGCTTAAGTTTTCGTGAAATATTTAATGTTTTCATCCCTTGGTAAAGGCAGTGCACTATTTGTTGCTTTTTGGCAACAGAGAGATCCTTTTTCTTTCCCATGTTACTTGAAAACTGTGGCCTGCGTAATATTGTGGAACACCCAGATTTCCTTTTATTGGGCTCACCTGCCAAACTAATTATCACAGGTATCTGAGATTGGTTTCAGTGATCCAAAGAACCCTGAGACACAATCCCATCAATGGGTTTCATTAAAAAAAAAAAAAAAAAAACAACCCTATGACAGTTTAAACCAATTTGCATAATAATTTGGAACACAGTGTATATGTAAAAAATATACAGGTATCTAAAAAATATATGTAAAAAATGCTCAATTCATCTGATGAATTCACAACTGGTAATATGTAAAAAATCATACGAAAGTCGGTATTATAATCTGAACAGTATTAGCATTATAATTGTTACACAGAGATTTTGACCATTCATATAATGGGAGAAACATTTTTAAAAACATCAGATCTCATTATTTCACCATGTTCTCAAGAGTCAAATTAAGACCCTTTGGGTTCAGCATGCCCAATTTGTAGATCCAAAAGCTGTCTTTTCGTATAAGGGCATTATAACGGTCCTTTAAAGTGACTGGGATCTGATCAATTATATATAGCCTTATGCTTGCTGGATCCTTTTGGTGATACAAACAATATTGTTTGGAGACGCTATGTTGCATGAACCCGTTACATACGTTTTGACGATGTTTGTTCATCCTGGCATGAACAGTTTGAATAGTCCGGCCAACGTATTGTAAACCGCACAGACATTTTAGTAAATATATTACATACAAAGACTGGCAGTCTAAGCGGTATCTCATTTTAAAAGCCTCACCAGTGGTGAAGGATTGAAACTCAGTCGTGCCTCCCATGAGCATTTTACAGCACATACATTTTGCAGAATTGCAGGCAAAGCAACCAGGGGTTTCAGATGGGGCATCTACCTCATTTACCTTTATAGATTTTTAAGTCCGTATTACTCAGAGAAACAAGATTCTTCACGTTTCTACTCCTTCTATATACAGTTCTAGGTTTATCAGGTAATTGCTTAGACAGGATGGGATCGGCTTTCAATATAAACCAATGTTTCTCTATCAATTTTTGTATTCCCACACGTGATTGGCTGGAGGTAGTTATTAATCCCACGTCTTTCATTTTCTTAATGTTATTAATTTGTTTAGTGGAGCTCTTATTCAGACAGGAGTCCTGGGATAGAGACTGAATTTTTTTGTACGCATCTGTGAGAAAACAATTGGGATAGCCCTTTTGTAAGAACCTCTGTTTTAGGATTCTTGACTCTGAAGCAAATTCTTGTTCTGTGGAGCAATTTTTTCTTATCCTCCAATATTGTCCATATGGTATATTTCTGATCCAACTGGGGAGGAGTCCACTGTCAAACCTTAGATAACTATTCACGTCAACAGGTTTGAAATGTGTAGAAATGGACACCACCCCCAGTTGGTCAAGAGCAATCTGGAGGTCCAAAAATTGAAATGATTTGTAGGACATTGTAGCTGTAAATTGTAGGCCCCAAGGATTACTATTAAGTTTATTTACAAATGAAAGGGTCTATGTTTCCGGTCCATTTCAAATCATAAATAAAGCATCAATATATCGCCGGTAAAATTTAAAGTGATGTATGGCTGTTCAGGACTGTGCGATGAAGACGGATTCGAAGTGACCCATGAACAGGTTGGCGTAGCTGGGTGCGAATCGCGTCCCCATCGCACAGCCCTCATCTGCCTATAGTAGCTACCTTCAAAAGAGAACATATTGTTAATTAATATAAATTCGATGGCCGCTAATATGAATGAGTATTGTTCTTCAGATATTGATTCATCCGATTTTAGATAACTCTCTACAGTTTGTAATCCTAATTTATGCAAAATATTGCCATATAATGATGTGACATCTAATGTGATAAGTATACAACCATCAAGTGAAGGCAGATCTTTAAGAAGTTTGATCAATTCTGAGGAGTCTTTCAGATAAGAATCAAATTCAACCACAAATTTCTGAAGAAATAGGTCTATGTAATGGGAAAGGTTGGCCGTTATCGATTTGATCCCAGAAATAATAGGGCGACCGGGGAAAGATTTTTTGTGTCTTTCTGTAATTTCAGAAGAAATTAAAAAGGGGTACCCTATATCTTGGGACTTCCAGAAATCTCTTTTCATTTTTGTTTAGGATCTCTATTTCCTATGCTCTTTTGCGTAACCCATTGTAATTCAAGTAGATTGATACTGAGGGATCAGATTCTAATTTACAATAATATTCTTGGTCTTCCAATATCCATAAACCTTCCCCTATGTACCAATCCCTGTTCATGATGACCCCCTCCCTTATCGGCACTCTTTATCACAATGTTGGTATTTTCTTTCAAGGAAATGATAGCCCTTCTTTCAACTGCTGTTAAATTATCTGTTTTTCCTTGATGTTCAAAGGAACGTAGCTCTTTCAATACTACCTGTTGAAAAGTCTCTATATGGAAGCCCTTGTGATATAATGGATAGAAATTATTAGTACCTCCTTTAACTACTACATGCTGAAAAGGGGGTGTTTGAGGATTGTCGGACGTGTCTCTACTTGTTTACCCAATAGAGTTAATTTACGTCTTTCTTCAAGGATAAAGTGTCTTTTAATAGTAATTTTCCTAATAAACTCGTTTAAATCTATGTAGAGCTCAAAGGCATCTAATTTCGAGTTAGGGCAGAAAGTTAGACCCTTTTCTAAGGCTGGTTTCACACTGCGGTCAGATCAGGTCAGATCCGGTCAGGTTTTGTGTGCCAAAACCAGGAGTGACTCCAAAACCTAGAACAGGTGTCAATCTTTCAATTATACTTTTTCTCTGCAAGTTCCTCTCCTGGTTTTGGAACACAAAACCTGACCTGACCTGACCTGACCTGATCTGACTGCAGTGTAAAACCAGCCTAAGAGAGATATCTCCCCCATGGATAGTTTGTGTTTTGAGAGATTAAAGATCCCCCCGCTTTCTTTATTGGAACTATTACATTTTGACCTTATTGGTGAGTTGTCTTCGTCTTTTTGAGGGTTTGTAAATCTTCTTTTTTCTTGTTTAAGTAGTTTTCCTCCTTCACCTCTACACCCCCGTTTTGTCTTTTTCTTTTTGGGTGATGCCCTGGGGCCACCCAAAAAAAATGTGTTATTTTAGAATCTTTTATTGTTACAGGTCCTGACTCCTTTATGGGCTAACCCGAATTTAAAGACTTTGATGTATTGACATTACATACTTGCTCCATTATTAGTTGCACCAATTCTATAGTGGAACATACATTTATTAGCGGAGGTGGATTTAAATTAGAGGACCCCCAAGACATTACTCATCCCGTTAGGAGGTATAGGGTTCAGTATTAATGCTGATATTTGCAAATCAGCTTGTTTTGTTTAAGAATTTGTGATATCTGGTTCTTTTTGTGTGTCCACTAAGCTCTCTGTTGTAAAAGCACTATCCCCCGTTTCATTATCCATTTGTAGAGTGTCCACACTATTTCTTTGGACTAACTGCTCAGCAACCAATTCAGAGTCTGATGTATTTGGTGGGGCTCTCAGAATCTCTGGAGGGGACTGTATTATCAATAGGATAAGGGGATATAACAGTTTCTGATACCTCAGATACCAATTCTCTCAGAACTCCCGAGTGCCACAAGGGATCAAGCGCTATTAATTCAACACTTTCTTGTGATCCCACCATGTCCTCATGTGTAATTGGCTCTGGGTGGAGTGTTAAAAGGGACAAACTAAATTGTCTTAATTCCTCATTCTTGACCGGTATTGAGATATTATTCAAGTCAAAGTCTTGTTGCGAGGACATTCCCTTGGAGTTTTCACATCCCTCTGAACTATTAGGGGTATCCCTTGTGATGTAAATAATACCGGTAAAGCATTATTTACCACATTTGTTCTATCCAATTTCGGGGTAATTACGACTTCACAAGTATTCTTCCCCTTCACATTTTTTTCTTATTTTAATCATGCTAGAGCACCCCTGTAAGTTTTTTTGTGTTTCTCATAATACTCCCCCTGTTTGTCCGTCTTAATTATACCAAGCGATTTGTAAACTTTTCTTCCCATAACAGGGTCCTCTTTGGCAGCAGGTATTGTGACCCCTGGGGTAAATGGATCCGTAGAGTCCGTCTTCATCGCACAGTCCCGAACAGCCATACATCACCTTAAATGTTATCGCCGATATATTGATGATTTATTTATGATTTGGAATGGACCAGAAACAAAGGCCCTTTCATTTGCAAATGAACTTAATAGTAATCCTTGGGGCCTACAATTTACAGCTACAATGTCCTACAAATCATTACAATTTTACAGTCACTATACAGGACCGTTATAATGCCCTTATACGAAAAGACGTTTCAACGCCTTCCTGGCGTCTTCCTCAGGGATCTGAGGAACGCCAGGAAGGCGTTGAAACGCGTAGGATGAATAAAGAGGATTGATTTGGATACCGACTACTAGCGTTATTTACGAGCGGATTTCCTGGCAGCGCGGACTGTGACACACCATTCTTTCCCAAAGCTTCAATCTTCGTCTACCCGAGTGGAGACCGGTGGAAGTCCAGCAGCAGCCAGCAGGATACTTATTCTATCAGGCTTTCTAACCAGTTGTGGGTGACACAACTGGATTAGGTGAGTGGATCTTTTCTCACCTACTGTTTTTAGTGTCTAGTGATAAGGGCACTATTGCGCCTCTTGTCCCCCCCCCTTTCTCTTTCTTCTTATACGAAAAGAGAGCTTTTGGATCTACAAACTGGGCACACTGAACTTGAAGGGTCTTAATTTGACTATTGAGAACGTGGTGAAATAATGGGACCTGACCCTAAGCCCGAAATTCAAGGGATCACGCCAATATTAGACACAACCGCCATGAATTTCTAGTAAATTGTTTAAAAAAAAAAGAACAGAGAGAATTTTTTTTTTTTTTTGGAAATAAAAAAAAAAATACACTCCATCTTTATTAAAAAAATCCTGTTCCGTCCTACTTAGTCCAATGGAGTCTTCTTCTTTAGCTCAGCTACATCTCTGGCAGAGAACCTCTACCAGAGATGTAGCTGAGCTGTGCGGCCATGGGAGAGTTCATGTGAGTTCATGCAGTCAAGCATGAACTCACATGAACCCCCTGAGGGCACTAACGGCTATTTCAAATGAACAGCTGATCAGTATCAGCTTATACCTCAGCTGTTCATTTGAAATTACCGACGGGAAAGCCAGCAGTGAGAAATCTTCACCGCCGGCTTTCCCTGTCGGTGCTGTGCTACCCGCTCCCTGATGCCCCTCCCCGCCGGATCCTGAGTTAGGACCGGGTGGGGAGCGAAGCAGCAGGGAGCGGGAGGGGGCATCAGGGAATGGGGAGAGCAGCACAGAGAGAGAAAGCCGGCAGTGAAGTCTTTTCACTGCTGGCTTCCCCACCCGAGTCCTGAGCTTCCCGCTCACTAGCGCTGCACTCCCCGCCCGGTCCTAACTTAGGATCGGGATAGGAGGCAGCGAGGGTAGTGGAGGATCGGGATGGGAGGCTGCGGGAAAGTGGAGGATAGGCTGAGTGATTGTTTAAAAGCCGGCGGAGCTTATTACGGCCGGCTTTTAAACAAACATGCACCCATTTCAGCCTTTTCCTCAGCCCCCCAGATTCTTTTATAGGGTCCAGCAAAGTTAGTACTTGCATTTCCCATTGTCTTGCATTAGACTTGTTACTCCTCGCGGAGTGACGATTAGCCCGAGTACCATACTATTCGGCGAGTACCGAATAGTAACGAGTATACTCGCTCATCCCTAGTAGTAAGTAAATTTTGTAAGATATTGTTCTAATAAAATGTACTATTATAGTGTTTTTTACAGTGTATATGTTGCTAATTTGTTTTTATAATTTGTATTGTTCCCACAACTATATTGCCAACTACATTATCAGGTTAAGCCTGATAAGGGTTAAAAACAATGGAGTGGGTTGTGTGCTGATTGTTGTGTAGTCTTTATAATGCACTCCCTCTCCACATGTGTAACCTCCGTCTGATGAAGATGACATTCCACCATTAAAATGGCTTTTAAATAAATAAGTTAAGTATAACTGGTGCCTTGGTTCATAGTTTTAGCACTCTCAGTCACGAAAAATTTAATCTTTCTATATCTTTACCTCCCTCTTGGAGTTCGTGAGGAGCTCCTTTAGCCTGGGACCTGCAGCAAACACTAACAAGACCTGGCGTGACGTAGACGGTGTCAACAGCTGACCAGAGTCACATAACCAGAACATTGTCCGGGTGCCGGAGCCTATATTCACCTCGCAGCTGGCCTCGGCAATAACGTTTCAGACCAGGTTGTGCTGGGCGAGCACATTCCTAACAGGTGAGATGCTATTCTCCCGACACCTGACCTTAACAGTGCCCACAGAGTCTTCTCAAATTGCGCCTGTCTGTCCCTTTTATCTTTCATGCCGGCTTTTAAACAATCACTCAGCCCGTTCCTCCACTTCCCCACAGCGTCCCATCCCGATCCTCCGCTCCCCCCACCGCCTCCCATCCCGATCCTAAGTTAGGACCGGGCAGGGAGGACAGCACCAGTGAGCGGGGAGAGAAGGACCCGGGCGGAGTGCTGGCAGTGAAAAGACTTCACTGCCAGCTTTCCCGCTAGGTGCTGCTCTCCCCGCTCCCTGATGCTTTGCTCCCTGCCCGGTCCTAACTTAGGACCGGGCGGGGAGGGGGAATCAGGGAACAGGGAGGGGGCATCAGGGAGCAGGGAGCGCAGTACCTAATGGAAAAGCCGGGGGTGAAGTCTTTTCACTGCTGGCTTTCCCACCGGTTATTTCAAATTAACAGCTGAAGTATCAGCTGATGCTGATCAGCTGTTCATTTGAAGTAGCCACGCGGTGCTGTCAGGGTTCTTGTGAGTTCATGCTTGACTGCATGAACTCACATGAACTTTCCGACGGCCGCACAGCTCAGCTACATCTCTGGTAGAGGTTCTCTACCAGAGATGTAGCTGAGCTAAAGAAGAAGACTAGATTGGATTACGTCGGACGGAAGATTATTTTTTTTAATAAAGATGGAGTCTGTAAGTGTTGTTTTGTTTATTTTTCTAATAAAAGAATTTTCTCTGTGTTGTGTTTTTATTTGAACACTTTACTAGAAATTCATGGCGGTCATGTATAATATTGGCATGACCCCATAAATTTCGGGCTTAGGGCCAGCTGATAATGCAAAGCTGGCCCAAGCCCCTTTATTACCCAGTGAGCCACTGCACCAAGGCCCTGGATGAGTTGGGTACAGCGCCAGAAAATGGCGCTTTAATGAACGCGCCATCTTTTGGGGTGGCAGCGGACGGCAATTCGCAGCGGGGGGCCAGAAAGCTTGGGAATTCCCTGCGCTGCAGATTCCAGCCCCCAGCTGCCTAGCTTTATCCTGGCTGGACACAAAAATAGTGCGAAGCATTACGGCGCTTTACGGCACTTTCACGCCGGGTATTTCAAATGAACAGCTGATCAGCATCAGCTGTTCATTTGAAATAACCAGCAGGAAAGCTAGCTGTGAGAAAATTTCACTACTGGCTTTCCCACCCGAGTCCTTCGCTCCCCGCTCCATTGTGCTGTGCTCCCTGTCCAGTCCTAACTTAGGGTTGTGTGGGGAATCAGCGGGAGAGCGGGCATCAGGGAGCAGAGAGTAAGGTAGGGAGGCGGCGGGGCAGTGAGGATCAGCTCAGTGATTGTTTAAAAGCTGGCGGCATTTTACCGCTGGCTTTTAAACAATCATGTGGGGCATTTCAGCCTTTTTCTCAGCCCCCAGACCACTGTATAGGGTGCAGCAGAGAAATTACTCACATTTCCCATTGACTTACATTGTACTCTGTGAGGTAGCAACCGGGGAACCCGCTTGCATAACGACAAGAACACGTGTTCATAATTTAACCAATGTCTACTCGTTTATTTTTCACATATTAATAACATAACCCGGGTAGCATGTTTGACACATTGCACATTGATTATAAACACTTTACATAAATGAATCATACATTACATAGAACATTGCACATATACCATTATAACAACCCGGGTCCTGTAACCACCTCTCTCCCCATTGGAGCTCTAACACCTGCTCCCGTGGTAGCTACGGCCTCCGGCCTACTTACACTATACATCAATACATGCGTTACATTACAACGATGATCCCTCCGAGTTCATAACAGGGATTGAGCAACCTGAGTACCGGATATGTCATGTATCCCCAAGGGGCTCCTTCCTGGACGCATCTCAACCTACGTCCCGGTCAGAGTCCACCTGGTTCAACCATGGTGTCCCCACTCTAGGAGCCCTTTTTAACCCCTGCTTCTGACCTTCATTACATACGCCTCAACAGGCCCTGTGGGTCCCAATGGCGGTACCAGCCGCCCGGTTTCTGTCACCCAGCATGATGATATACCATTAACCCGTAGTCAGGATTCCTGCCTGACCGGGTCCTTACATACCGTATGTGATCCATCATACAAACATCCATGGATCACAGGCATCCTTCCACACGCTCACAGCCCAACATACCAACATCCATGGACTGTGGCTCTCCTGGGTCCATTACAGGGATTGGCAAACCTTAGTACCCGGGAAACTCATCCGTTACCTACTAGGAGCCCTATTACCCCTGTGTCTGGCCACAGGCTCACCCACACCATTAGAGGCCGTGGTTGAGGGACGGGTACCCTCTGCAAGCAGCAGGGCAAGCCTCCCTCTCGTCCCTCAGGGACGGGTCGCCTCCAATGCATCATCCATACTGGCTGGGTCACTCTACCCCACAACATTATACATGGCTGTTACACATAGGCCATCGTTTCTCATTCAGGGCACTGTTACCTAAGCCCTTACATATGACTACGGGTCCTTTACCGACTGCCCAGTCAGACCCAATGGCGGTTATGCCCGCCCGGCATTAATCACACACACAGCTCACTCCGTTATACGGGAACTGCTGTCTAACCGGGCACGGATCCAGGTCTCGCTACCTGGGTAATGGGTTGGCCAAGCCTCCCCCACGGACTCCTTCCTGGATGTGTTTCACCCCACGGCTAATCCAGCATCTGCCAGGTCTGCCACGGCTTCCCCACAACAGGTGCTATAACGACCCCGGTCCTGGCTACCGGTATAGAGCTAGCATGCTCTCTTCACCATTGTTCATTATGGTGGTCTGGACTCTCACTCCCAGTCCCTCACACAGACTGGCTCTGCTCAGCTCTCTGGCTGGTAATGATCCTCTCAGCATGAGTTCTGGTCTCAGAATGAATCTCTCAGCATGAGCCCTCAGACACTCAGCTGGCAGGCTCTTATCGTGCCTGCCACACCCACACTGACTCATCCAGCTGGGCTGCTAATCCTCTGGACACACCCACCTGACACACCCACCTGGGCTGTCAGCAATCACTCATTACATTCCTTTCCTCAGGGCTTCCTCGATCTCATGAGCCACTCACTAGTCACATTAAACCTTGTGTTCCAAGTTGGTTCACACAGCATCATCCCAGTAAAACCGGCCAGTGTGCACAGGATCATCCTGATCCTGCATGTGATTCGCCCCGGCCATGGAGACCATGCCGGCGGTGCCTCACAACTCGTTACTCCTAGTGAGTAATTACAAGGAAACTCGCGGAGTAACGAGTAGCCCAAATACCATACTATTCGGCGAGGACCGAATAGTAACGAGTATACTTGCTCATCCCAAGCAAGGAGATGGACAGGCAGTTGCGTTTCTGCCTGAAGGCACCAATCATACTGTTGTATTGTCATATGAATTGTAACGTGCATCTTTTTAAATAATTAAAAATGTGAAATTTACAATGCACAATTTGGTAGTGATAGTGTATTGTTATATGTAGTACGATGTATTAAAGTTTAGCAGTATTATATGTTGGTGTTATGCACCTGAGTATTCCAAAAAAGGTAAATAAAGCCTATATTTTATCTACTGCACCTGCCCCAACTAGTTCCTGTATAGACTAGTATTTCTAGCTGCACAGTCCCTTGTGGCACCTCTACAAGCTCGAATAACTCTAACTAGATAACCACAATGTGGACCTGGCTGCCTGAAAGGTTGACATTTTGTCTCTTGTACCTCCTTAGGAACCTGACGGAAATAGCCAAGGCTAAATAAAGCATGCAGAGATAAGTAAGGATCCAAGGGGTGGAAACATAAAACAAGTGCACTAGTGGAAAAAGGAGAAGTAGCTACTGCCAATAAGAACAGCTTCCTACATCCTAACTATAAAAAGGAGAAAAGAGTAGGTTAGATAAGTGAGACACCAAAGAGAAAATACCAAGCTATTCTCTATATAAATCCTTAGCAGCAAGGCTGGTGCTGCTCAGCAGGATCCACATAAAATATAGCCATCAGAGAAGACCAGCATGAGGAAGGCATACATTTCCACACCCGAAATGTGATATGACAGAGTAAATGAACAAATGAATATGTTGTGCCCCACTGGTCACTGCGCCACTAAAAGGGTACTACACCCAAACTAACATGTGTGGTATCCATGTTACCAGAGGATTGTAATGTTAAACCTGAGGCCCTCATCCCTGCATTAATACACTTAGAGCTAGGGGACCAATTGGCTAAACTCGTTACCAGGGTAACCGGTCCCAGTGGGAGGAGCTAAGAGGTAGTGAAAAGAGCAGGAAGGACAGAAAGTTAGTCAGTCAGTCAGAGGAGTGAAGTGAAGAACTGTGAGGGAAGTTGAGGAGAGAGGACCCTGCGAGCCTCGCAGTGGAGGATGCCAGTAAAAGGAGGTAACCTAGACCGATGGGGGATCCCTGGCTTGTGCAAGCCCCGTGCCGTACTGTACCGATGGCCAGTCCGGGAGGGAACCCAGTCCAAAGTGGAGAACTGGCTCCGAGTGGGGTGCAGGAAAGTTCATCTCTGAGCCGCCAAACCGGCTGGTCACATGCCTTCATATAGCCATGACCCAGTCCAACGCACGTCCACACCAGGATCTCCATCCAGGGTTTGAGCCCCTTAGAGAGAAGGGTAAACTCTAACAGACCCTTGCGCCTGGTAGTAAGAGGGCTCCGTGTAGGGCAGCACACGGTAGTAAGAAGAGCGCAGTGAGAGAAAAGGATAGAGGAAGAAACCTGAAGGAACATCATTGGGGGCCTCAGTGAGACTTTACATCCTTTGGTGACTTCCCGGCCAGCTGACTGTGTAGCTTGAAAGTCACCAGTAAATACCCGTGCAGAGCAAGAAGGTCTCCTGTGTTTTATTTTCTACTACGACAACAGTTACTACACTGCCCTGGGGACACCACTCCACCTGCGGGGAGTGACATCATCCAGCTGCCTACCCATCGTCCCCAGTGGACTGCTGGCAGCGCTGGTGCCATCACCAGACACCGCAGGAACAATTTATTTTATTCACTTTTATTTTGTTAAACCCCTTTTTGAGCGACCACCAGGGCCACGGCCCTGGACACCAGCCACCAGTGACAGCAACCTTGATCAACGCCCGATATCCGAGTACCCCCATAGGCCCTGGGGTGGGTCAAATACACATGCTGACCACAAAGAAAAAGGAAAGAAGCAAAGGGAAAAAGACAATCAGAAGAGACTTCTATTCAGCAACAGACTGGTAAGTGTTGGGATTAGCCCACAATGGGAAGGATAAGTATATAGGGATAGAGACAGTTCTTCAGGATTATTGGAGTTGAGTCCTAGTGTGTAGCAAGAACAGACATATAGTCTGCAGGCTGTTAAAACCATATGCATTGGGTAATTTGATTCAAAAATAAAGAAGGAGACCAGACTGGAGATAGTGTGATCCTCAGAAGTGGTTTCAACATCAGACAGGAACAGTGAAAGGCTGGAGACCGAACCTCAAACAAGTGACCCTAGACTACAGGAACCAGAGTACAGAATAATGGCCAGGCCCCTCAGCTGTCAAGATACTGGGTTATCCTTAAAGGAATGTGAACATAGTCGACTACCCAAGTGCATTGTCCCCGATTGCCTGGGAGTGCAAGGCCTTACTTTGTAGTCATGACAGGACTGTTAAGGAGGCTAGACAAAGACCCCCTGAAGGTAAGGTGATCATCACGAACTGTACTGTTGTGTTGAGCTGAGTTGTGACGGAACTCATAGAAACAGTAACATTGGGAACAACCCAGCAGGAAAAGAGAATGTGTCAGATAAGTGGCTGTAAAATTGAAAACTCATTAAAAGTTATTTGCCCACTCTCCGATTAGTGAAGTTGTAACTGAGGAACTGTTGGAACTGTAGAAAGAAGAGCTGTTGTTTACGATGAACTGGTCATCTTCTGAGTCATTTTATGGTACTGGCCAGCCTACATCAGCAGCATGTGGCTTGTAGAAACACACAGCCCACATGATAACAATCCAAACATCTAGCCAGGACCAAGTGTTTCATGTAGCATGCCAGGGCATCTTGAGTCAATCCCATGCTCATGACAACCACCCTTTGCCCCTCTACAGATATGTCCTGATCATGTATGTGTCCTGGTAGGTATCTGTAGATTTTATGTCACTGACACAACTCACTCCTCTCCAGGTAACTGACCTCAGACCATGATTTAACTATGCCTCTGTTTTATCCTAGCAATCTTAGGATGATAGGGTAAGAGAATGTGTAGCTTACCAGTATCCACCCTTGGACTTTCAGGCATCCTGTGCAGTGGTTGGCGTCCACCCAGATAGTAATAATGAAAAAGGGATCCGGTGCCTCTCCTCTTCAGTTAAAACATCAAGACCTTTAGTAGGAGTTTTAATCCCATAAAAACTTCAATATATGTAACCCCTTGTGGAGGCCGCCAGACACGTTTCCAGGTGTCTGTCCCCTTATTCGTAGCCTACGACTAAGGTATGATGTTTTAACTAAACAGGAGTGACACCAGATTTCTCTGTTTTATCCCCTCTGTCCTGATGTGCTCTTGTCGAGCCCCTGGCCCTGGGGTACTTGGGTATCAGGCTCCAAGGGGTAGTGTTGCTGTGTCACGGGGAGTGGTGGCCGCACCTGATCCCGTGTCCTGGGTGACACTTCAAAAAGGGGGTATATGTGCAGGGGATTCTATATACAGTTCTCGTGACGCCACCTGTAGTTTCTGGTGATAGGTCACCAGCGTCGCCACAGTCCACTGGAGGTAGCTAGTAACGCAGCTAGGATGGCTAAGCCCCCTACAGGTAGGGCTGTTCCTCCGAGGTAGCGTTCCTGGAAGGGAACAGGTTGATGTAGGAAAACACACAAAGAAGCAAAGTCACTTACTTCCGGGTACTTTACTGTCAACTCATAGCAGCATCAGTTACAGTTCACAGTTTAACATTCAGATATTCCAAGAACAGGTAGCTTAATGGGTGGCTGCAAGTGGATCCCAGGTGGTATGGTGGAACTCTTGGTGTACCTTCATTAACTAACCCGTGTTCGTTCTTCCCCGTCTAGTATGGGCCTACACCCAGTAGCTCAGTGTAGGTAGTACCGGGGGTCCTCTCCCTCGTGGTGAGGAAGCAGGCAGACCGCTCTACTGGCAGGGTGCTGCGGCTGATAAACGAGCCACAGCAGCCGGTTGCCGACTGCAAAGCTGAACTCTGGCCGGATCCTCGGGCCCGGCGTTCCTGTGGTGGACTGGAGTATCCCCTGGAGTATGGCCGCTCCACTCTGAGGATCTCCCTTTTTCTCTAGGGCCCGGACTTCTCTCGTCGGGCACCCTCTTTCAGGACCTCCTCAAGGTCCCTTCTTCTTCACTCCGGTTTGGCATGAAACCGCCCCGGTTTGACCTTCCGCCTCAATCCACTTAGCTAAATATTCCTAATTCCTCTCCTCCTCCTCCATCTAGCCACAAGACCAGGGGCCCCAGACCAAAGCCAAAAGACCTCCTTGATCACCCTAGAGGTGAATATATCCCCTCCCGGGTAACCTCCCACCGCTCAACTAATGTGGGAGTGCTGGGAATGGGTCCCACCCACCATCCTAGTGTCCACTTGCAGCTGGAGCATTTACACCTCTTTTACGGGTGTAGTACCTCTCTGTGATGCCTGCACATGCAGGGTGCCTCAATCTCCTGGTACCTGGCCTGAATTTTTGAATATTCTTTCTATCCATGTAGTAACTAATGTCACAGTATTAAGAGGAATCTGTCATCAGATGCTTTGCTATATAACCTGAGGACAGCATGAAATAGGTTTAAAACCTGATTTCAGGTATGTGTAAATTATTAGGATGTGTGCTGTTGCTTATATATAGGTAATATTAGCTGGAACTTTGCCAGATTAATTTTTGACATTATGCAGTTACCTTTCTCTAAGTTACCTCTTTCAAAGGTAAATAAAACCAATATTGGAAGTAAGCCTTCTCAAATGACAAAGCAAGGTTGCTAATTAGAGATGAGCGAGTACTAAAATGCTCAGGTGCTCGATGCTCGGGCCGAGCATCCCAAGATACTCGTGTACTCGGCCAGAGCACCGAGCCCAATGTAAGTCAATTAGTGACAGGCTCCGCCCACATACTTCCGGCTATAAAACGAGTGTTTCTGGGAAAGGGCAGGAGGGGGGGCTTTTTCAAATCATCGCAGCATACAACACCTTGCTGTGGCCCCTAGAGGGACCCTAACAATCAATCTGCTCTCTGTGAGGTGCCAGATCACTGTGTGCACTGAAGGGAGCTGTGTATTTGTGTCAGAGCGATAATTATTAGTGAGGAGTCTGAGCATCTCGGCGGTACTCGGTGCTCCCCGAGCATCCCGAGTACAGGGGTACTCGTGCGAGTAACGAGTAGCGCCGAGCATACTCGCTCATCCCTATTGCTAATAGCAGAATGTAAAATATTGAGCAATCTGTAGTTGAGAGGGACTGAGCTTGAGTTAGCTAGTTATGGGTGGGAATGAGTTAAATGCTTTGACATAAACTTCACATCTCTGGTAGTCTGCCCACATCAAGTCCAGTGGTTAAAGAGAAGAAATGTATTTGGAACTGCCAGAAAAACTGGTGATGTAAAGCTGAACAGTAATTCCATCACACTCGTAGCCCCCACCTTGAGGTCTAACTTGTCTTCTGGTCTCCATATCAATATTCCAGTCCCAGTGCAGAGAGGTTCACACACAAGTCTGCTCTGTAATCACTTCCTTTTGTTGGCTCTTACTTCTCCACGCTGGATTCCATAAAGATCAGTTTTCTCCTCGGATGTTTTCAGCTTTTTCTAACCACAGATTGGGTTATTTTATTCTTTCAGTTGGGGGTGGACATTTCTAAAATAAGGATACTGTCATATAAACACTGATTATCCCCTAGTGTACCTTCCACTTAAACTGTTTTGCCTGAAGCTATAAAAATGTCTGAGACACCTGACCCTTTCAGCCTTGTGAAGGGTATGTGAAATTCATCAACCTCCCAGGCTCGATACTGAAACATGTTTATCAGCGAAGGACACATGTCACCTATCTCACTTGATGATAAGTTTGGAAATAAGAATGACAATGAGTCGGTTTGTACTATGTTTTATATTTACATTTTGATGGTCTACTAACTTTTTTTATACTAGGTATTGAGTGAAAATACATGCACAATATCATGTGTCTGCATATTTGTACTCTAGTCTACACTACAATTCAAAACTTGGAATCGCTGGGGAATATCCTATTTTTTGATTGATTACTAGTTTTTCCAGTAACATTAAATTAATCAAAAATATGTTGGCATGTTACCATGGCTGAAATTGTGGTGCTGAAGGAAGCAATGCACCTGGTCAGTTAAGGACTACTACTTGACCTTGGGTTAAAACAAGTCAATCTCTTCCTGTGAAGGTTTTTCCTAGCTACAAACAGCAAGAAATTGAAGATATATGACACAGGATGATGCCGTGAGATCCCCACGCACAACTATGCAGGTGAATTTACACATCACCATCTTGAGTTGGAGAAACGGTAGCTGCAAAACGCATATCATCTTCAACAGTGAGGTAGTGAGATTCACTGCTCGACAGGACTTAAAAGAAAACGTCATATCTGAAACTTGACAATAAAATAAAATGATTAAACTGGGAAAGAGAAGACTAGTTTTGGACTGAGAATAATCTAGGTTGTTTGAATTTCAGGTAAAAATATTTGAAACACTGAAAATAAAAAGCTCCTGGAGGAATATTGGCTGTTATCAGACAGTATAATGCTGGGAAAGTGAGACATCTGTACAGGGTACAAGAGATTCCCCCATTAAATTCTCATGTCACTTATCTGCAGGATAAGGACTCCACCACTGTCATTTCCATCAATCCCAAGACTAGGTGTCTCAAAGTTCCCATGTGAAAAAGGATTGATGTGTTCATTCCTGTGGGATTTACTAAGATTGTATACATATATGTACCGTAATGATTTCATTTAGTTGGAAAATCCCTTTATACAAGAATGGGCTTACTCACCTAAACGTATAACAAAGCTGAGTGCTATTGTTTCTTATGCTCAGTATTATATTATTGGGCAGTGCTGACCTGATTTTTTTTCTCTCAGGCCGATTTGGCATGAGAAAACAATCACAGTATGCTGCAAGTGGCTCGATATTTGCATCACCCTTACAAATCTACGGGTGCGAGTGAAACATCACACTGCACTCGAATGACATCTGAGTGCAGTCCAATATACACCACACAGACAATGGAGAAGATTGAGAACTTAATCTCTCAATCTTCCCCTTACCTGTGCTCTGATTTTATATGCAATAGAAACTGAGCACAGGGAATGACACTCACCTCACGCTTTCAGCAGATTTTCAGGTGCTGATTAGTTGAGTCTCACAAGAGATATAAACTTACCGAAAGAGACAACTAAGGCTGCCTTCACATTTGCGTTCCCCTCCGCAGCGTTCTGCGGAGGGGAGCCGCAATGTGAGTGCAGCACCGCAAGCCCATATCTTTATAATGGGAGCGCACGGTGCTGCGTATGACCGTGCGCACCCATTCACTGCCACATGTGATCTGTGCGCAGGCGGATACCTGCGCACAAATCACCCAGTCTCGTCCACACCACGAATGCGACATGTTGCATTTCTAGTGCGCACGAGACTGGGTGATTTGTGCGCAGGCATACGCCTGCGCACAGATGACATATGGCAGTGAATGGGTGCTCACGGTCATACGCAGCACCGTGCGCTCCCATTATAAAGATAGGGGCTTGCGGTGCTGCGCTCACATTGCAGCTCCCCTCCGCAGCATTCTGTGGAGGGGAACGCAAATGTGAAGGTAGCCTTATAAAGCCATAATGAGATCTATTATTGTGCTTTGTCAGAGTTTCCAGATATCACTAGATATAATTCTATTTCACACATTTAAGAAGGATATATGAGCTGGACTTTCCAAGATTGCTCCCAATCCGTATTACTCTGCCACTGCTGCTACACTTGTCTCCGCTGGCACCTGGATGGAATCAGTCACCTAAGCAGAGACCACTCATTGGCTGCCGGGTCAGACGACAGATGGATTCATTTCTTTATTTTATAGTAAGCCTTTCCCTCTGGCGCTTTTAAAAATTAATTCAAATAAGTAAAAACAAAAATAAATAAACAAATAAATAAATATTGCGGATATAATGTAAAGAAGCTAAATATTAATGTCTACAGAATTAAATAAAATATGAATCTTTTTTCTTATTTCTAACGTTCCATATTTTCTTAGGCTGGCTTCACACCATGGCACAATCAGGTCTGGAACTGTCAAGGGTGAACCTGACAGCCCCGGACCCAATTTTGCCATAATACAGCCCTATGGGGCCGGATGGAGCTAGATGGCAGCTATCTGCCATCTGGTTTCCATCTGTCTGGGAGGATCCAATTTGGGCAGATTTTTCTCCTGGACACAAAAATGCTGCTTGAAGCATTTTTGTGTTAGCGGCGATAAATCTGCCCAAATTGGATCCTCCCGGATCCGGGGCAATCCGGCGGCATAGATTCCTATGTTATGGAGGATCCGGGAACTTGACGCCGGCTGCTTAAGTTCAGCGTGATTTACACTGAACTTCAGCATCAGGGAGCTGTCCCCTGTGAAGTGGTTCAGCATCCTTTCAGCAGGGGACAGCTACCTCAGCTGCGCTCTGCAGCATCCCACTACAAACAGGACTGGAGGGCATATTAACCCTCCGATTCTATATCTCCGGAGCTGTCAAGCTGTGTCCGGTGCTTCCTGCAAAGCACCGGACTCAGCCTGACAGCCAAAAAAATGTGGTGTGAAGGCACCCTTACTATAAATGTATTTAATAGTTAATAGCCTTCATCTTACTCATGAGCCATGGCAACTTGATGGATAAATGCTCTGTAGGATGATCAGTATTGTGCTGGCCTAGATAGGTTGGCAAGGGTTTTCTCCACCGTTATCTTGACAGTATCAAACCATTTAGTTGCTGGTCTTCCTTACATCTTGTACCTTCTAGTCTTCCTGCCATAATGTCCTTCTCCAGTGATTGCTCTTTTCATATGACGTGTACAAAGTAGGCAAGTCATAGCTTGGTGATACTTGCTTAAAGTCACATATCAGGCTTGATTTGTTGGTTCTTCTTGCCATTCATGGTAGTAATGGGAGCCTGTTACCCCCCCAGGGCATTTTATACTGTGCACACCAGGTTACACATCATGTAAATGGGGTTCTAGTAATCTCTGTATGTGCCAAGACTGACTCCACATACCTGTGAAATTAAGTTATATTCTTTCCAAAGCTGGCCTCCTATTGAGTCACAGAGGCTGGTATATAGTCATGGTGGGTAAATGCCTCGTCTCCCCCCTGGCTGCAAATCTCGCCCTGCATACTTCAAATTCCTCTGGCTGGAGCTTGAGTGACAAGAGCACTTGCACCAGAACAGTGGAGCGGGTGTCAGTGGACCATAGAACAATGCTGACGTCTCGCGAGACTTCACTAATCTCGTGAGACTTCGGCACTTACTGCGGCACCCGCGCCGGTGCAGTGGAGCAGGTGTCTGTGGCCCGTAGAAGTGATGAAGTCTTGCGAGACTTCACAAATCTCGCGAGACGTCTGCACTATGCACAGGTGCTGCGGTCAGTGCCGAAATCTCGCGAGATTAATGAAGTCTAGCGAGACTTCAGCATTGTTCTACTGCCTGCTGACACCTGCTCCACTGCGCCGGTGCGAGACGTTTCTCCACTATGACTCTATACCAGCCTCCGTGACTCAATAGGAGGCAAGCTCTGGAAAGAATATAAGTTCATTTCACAGGTATGTGAGGTCAGTCTGGGCACATACAGGGGTCACTAGAACCCCATTTACATGATGTGTATCCTGGTGGGCACAGTATAAAATGCTCTGGGGGGGTAACAGGTTCCCTTTAATAACTTTCCAGCACCACATTTCGAAGGTGCTGATGCTTCTGGGAAAAAATAAATTTCTGCTATATTTAAAATATGCTATGTTAATGAATAAATAACATTCAGCACCATACACCAAACAAACGGTAGCTGTAGCTTAAATAAAATGCCTAACAAAGGAAAACTGGTTTTTAAAAAGATAATTATAGAATTACATTCAGCTCATCATACCATATACCTGTATTGTTAGCCTACCACAGGCAACATTTTTAATGTGAGGAATCATATTTTTGTCAGATTACAGTCTGCTATAACAAATCATTATTGATTTTAAAATGTCGACCCCTGAAAATGACAAAACTGGACATTTTTGCTGATATTTATGTTATGTGAATGGGCAGCTTAACTCAATATTATAATGGCAGACAGCACAGATACATGAACAGATATCATATTGTGACATAATACAGTGGGAAGGGTTTCTGTAGAAATATATTCCAGTAGAATAAAAATGATAGAGTCCAGCACTGAGCAGCAATGAGTGTCAAAAGTGGAGTTAAAACATCACATTTAAATGTTAAAAAAGTTATAGATAAAGATTAAACCAAGGGTAGACATGTCTGGTGAGCTGATGCATACCGTTTCTGTAGAAGCAGACCTGACAATAATACAAAAAAAGACTTATAATGTGGGTGTCGAGAAAATCATGAGCACGGGAAACAAGCACAAAACTTAGAAAGTCTTCAAATTATTTTGTTGTTACCAATAAAGGACATATTCAAACCTGACATTACTGAGGATTGCCCAATAAACACAATAACAGGCACAAATTCTTTGTTTCTTCAGTCTGGTGCTTAATTAGTGTGAATCGCCTGAGAAATGTGTGTCTATCTCAGAAAGCAGATCAATGACTTTCTTTATTTAATGAGAATATTGAAGGACAAAGTATTCCCGCTTGAAATCTGAATGATATTCAGACTGATTACTAAGAACAAATTTGTTTGTATATCCACTGACTTTCTAGGTATGTTTTATAGTTTAACTTTTACCTGTCATTAGTGAGTTTAGCATGATAAATCATGTTCATCCTTCACATCCATATTACAAGTAAAAGGCAACTACATCAGAAAACTTTACTGCAATGTACTGTGTGGCACCCCATGGGTTAATATGCCACAATAACACCACATGGGTTCTCTCCCCACTACACACTGACAAACACTAGCACCTCTGGGCCAGGAGGGGGAGCACCCTCTGCTCCCTTAAATATTCCTGCTTATGAGGGAGAGCTGAGTTCAGCTCAGAGCAGGGCTGTGAAGAGCACACTTAGAGCAGAGTTAGCTCAGTGCAGGCCCAGCAAGGGTCAGAGGAACAGGAGAACTACAGACAGAGGAACACGTCTGGGAGCTGGAGTGATACCTTCACTTGCCCCAGAAGAGCGCACAGAACGGACACCGGATCCGGTACTGTGTCTGGCTCCCACAGCACAGTGAATCCAGGAACAGTGGGATCTCTAGATGCCCCTAGTACCAGTGCAAAGCAACACGGAGGGGTCAGCACAGAGGACTCAAGTTGCCTAGCCAAGTGGTACCAGCAGAACACAGAGAAAGAGTGAGAAGTCCCAGCAGCTCAGCTGGAAGCAGCAGCTCAGGACACACACACAGCGTAACACGAGGAAGCTAATGACCCGAACAGGGTGGGGAGAGAGCTTAACCCCATTACAGACTCCGTGGACTATAATCTGCAATAACATCAGCAGTAAAGCTTTGAAAACAGCTTTGGAGTCTGTGTATTGATTGCAACCTTTGCACTACACTCAGTAACAGAGAGCTCCCACCTACAGAGCTATCAGCCTGCCAGCTCTGCACACGGATTAGAAGAAGCTGCAGCAACAGGAGAAGAGGAGAATTGCACCTTTGACTACTAAACGTGAGTGTGTGTCCTTTAACCCCGTCTTCACCATTCATATCCATTATAGACTATACCATCACTGCCCCGGGGAATACAGTTCCACCCACTGGAACTATTACACCTAAGCTGCCATTCCATCATCCCCGGAGGTTCTGCAGCAGCGGCGGCCCCATCACTGGCCGCATATGGTGGATGGCGTCACGACTGACAATCCCCTGTAAATACACCCCTTTTATTTGCCAGGGCCCGGGAAACGGACCGGACCAGGAACACCCGTGACTTCCCCCTGCAGCAGACATGGTCCGGTACCGAGTACCCTAGTCCCAGTGGGCTTGACAACTGCAGAATAATATTGAGAATTAAGTGAAGATAAAATATTAAAATCTGTGGGTCCTCAGTTGTTGATACCTTTTTAATAGCTAACTGAGAAGATGGTGACAAATAGCAAGCTTACGAGACTCCAAGGCCTCTTCATCAAGCTTATAATAACACAAATTCTGAAGAGCCATATCTCTAGACAAATAGAGGACTGGATATTTGCAGCACATAACATTAGTGAGCAGAATGGTCAGTCAGAAGTAATGGTTCTGGACAAATTCAGTTTTTATTAAAAGTTTTCTTCTTTATTAATGACTAGATGGTGTCCCGATTCTAACGCATCGGGTATTCTAGAATATAGAAATAGAGATTGCATAGGGAAGGCAGTGAGGGCTGAATTGGGAGGAACTTTGAAGAAGGAGCAGCGGGGGAGGAGGATGGAGGACAGAGGAGGTAGCGGCGGGGTGGGGGAGGATGCAGCGGCACAGGCAGGGGGAGGATGAAGCGGCGGGGGGAGGCCAGAGCACAGAGCCGTGGGGGAGAGAAGGATGGAGGACGAAGTGGTGGGGTGGGGGAAGCCGGAGCAGCACAGGCAGGGGGAGGATGGAGTGGCAGGGGGAGGACGAAGTACAAAGCGGCGGGGGAGAGGAGGATGGAGGATATAGCGGCGGGGAGGGGGAGATTGGAACAGCAGAGGCAGGGGGAGGACGGAGGATGGAGTGTCGGAGGGGAGGCAGACAAAGGAAGGAGGAGGAAGCGGTGGAGTTGGGGAAAACGGAGCGGCAGGGGGAGGATGAAGCACAGAGCGGCGGGGGGGGGGGGGGGAGGAGAACGAAGGACAAAGTGGTGGGGTGGGGGAGGACAGAGCAGCACAGGCAGGGGGAGGATGGAGGATGGAGTGGCAGAGACAAAGAAAGGAGGAGGAAGCGGTGGAGGAGGATGGAACGGCACAGGCAGGGGGAGGATGGAGCACAGAGCAGTGGGAGCAGGAAGATGGAGGACAAAGCGGTGGGGTGAGGGAGGATGAAGCACTGTACAGCAGCTCAGTGGTTAGCAGAGTATACAGGGGCTCAGTGGTTAGCAGAGTATACAGTGGCTCAGTGGTTAGCACGGCGCGATGGCTCAGTGGTTAGCACTGCGCGATGGCTCAGTGGTTAGCACTGCACGGTGGCTCAGTGGTTAGCACTGCGCGGTGGCTCAGTGGTTAACAAAGTATAGTCGCTCAGTGTTTAGCACTGTACGGTGGCTCAGTGTTTAGCACTGTATGGTGGCTCAGTGGTTAGCAGTGAGTGCGGTGGGCAGAGTGGTCAGCGCAGTGCGGTGGGCAGAGTGGTCAGCGTAGTGCGGTGGGCAGAGTGGTCAGCGCAGTGCGGTGGGCAGAGTGGGCAGCGCAGTGCGGTGGGCAGAGTGGTCAGCGCAGTGCGGTGGGCAGAGTGGTCAGCGCAGTGCGGTGGGCAGAGTGGTCAGTGCAGTGCGGTGGGCAGAGTGGTCAGCGCAGTGCGGTGGGCAGAGTGGTCAGCGCAGTGCAGTGGCTCGGTGGTCAGCGCTGTGCGGTGGCTCGGTGGTCAGCGCTGTGCAGTGGTTCGGTGGTCAGCGCTGTGCAGTGGCTCGGTGGTCAGCGCAGTGCGGTTGGCAGAGTGGTCAGCGCAGTGCGGTGGGCAGAGTGGTCAGCGCAGTGCGGTGGGCAGAGTGGTCATCGCAGTGCGGTGGGCAGAGTGGTCAGCGCAGTGCGGTGGGCAGAGTGGTCAGCGCAGTGCGGTGGGCAGAGTGGTCAGCGCAGTGCAGTGGGCAGAGTGGTCAGCGCAGTGCAGTGGCTCGGTGGTCAGCGCTGTGCGGTGGCTCGGTGGTCAGCGCTGTGCAGTGGCTCGGTGGTCAGCGCTGTGCGGTGGCTCGGTGGTCAGCGCTTTGTGGTGGCTCGGTGGTCAGCTCAGGACGGAGGCAAAGTGGTCAGCGGAGGACGGAGGCTCGGTGGTCAGCGCAGGACGGAGGCTCGATGGTCAGCGCAGGACAGAAGCTCAGTGGTCAGCACAGGATGGAGGCTAGGTGGTCAGCGCAGGACGGAGGTTCAGTGGTTAGCAGAGGACGGCGGCTCGGTGGTCAGCACAGTGCGGCGGCTCGGTGGACAGCGCTGTGCGGCGGCTCGGTGGTCAGCGCTGTGCGGCGGCTCGGTGGTCAGCGCTGTGCAGCGACACACACACACACAACACACACACACTGTCCGCTATGCTTACCACCGGCCCTGCGTCTTCCTCGCCACCGCCTGGATCCTCAGTCCTCCGTTCTGCCGACATGTCACCGCCCCCGGAGGACTGGATCCAATATGGCGTCCGGGAAGTCTCGCGAGACTTCCCAAACGCCGTCTTGGACAAAGTATGTCACCGCCCCCGGAGGACTGGATCCAATATGGCGTCCGGGAAGTGTCGAGAGACTTCCCGGACGCCATATTAGATCCAGTCCTCTGGGGGCGGTGACATGTCAGCGGAATGGAAGACTGACGATCCAGGTGGCGGCGGGGAAGACGCAGGGCCGCTGGTAAGTATAGCGGACAGTGCATGGAGGTGCGTGTATGTGTGTATGTGTGCGGGCGGCCATATTAGAACACCCACAGTGGGTGTGGAGGCTACTTCAGCCAGGATGTGACGTAGCATACTGTTACATCCTGACGAAAGTAGCCTTAGGGTTTTATTATAATAGATCATTAAAAGCATTGACACCAGGTAACACCAGAGTACATACAGAGCGTTTACAGAATAGAAATATCACGCATCAGGCAACACATTTCTGGCCTCCATACCCCTTCTTCACTGCCCAAATGCTCACTAGACATAAATAGACAATATACCTCTCAGATCTGCCTACTCATCAGTCTCAATCACAACACCTTTAAAACTGATTACATATTTTGCAAACTCAAAACACAATATAAACTGAAGCAGACAAAATGGCAAACACTATTCAACAAATAAATAAATACACCTGATCTGTACAATTGCTCAAATTATTATCGCATACTTAGAGCAAGAAAAGATCTTATTTGTTTCCATATGAAAGCATAAGGTCAGATTTTTTTATTAAGTCCCTTTGGGTCAGTAGTTTTTAAATTTAAGATCCAAAAAATATCCCTATTTAAAACTTCTCCTATCCAGTTCCCTCCCCGTGGGGTGCCTGTCAATTTTTTCTATCACTGCAAAAAAAAAAAAAAAAAGACATCACCATTATGAATGATGGTAAATGTTTGGAAACACTACAGGGATTTACTGGATTACCTGAATCTCTCACATATTGATGAATCCTTTGCATTTGGGTTGCACACCCAATATAGAACTTCAGGTACACCCTACATCCGATGCAATATGCAACATAATCTGAGTTGCAGTTTATAAAGCTGTTAATACGGTAAGTGCTGCCATCAAATTTGTTTATTATGCATTCAGTTATTTCTGCATAACAGCAGTAATTTCATCGGCTGCCGCCACACTTGCTAAACAGCTACATTTTTAACCATTTGTTATCCATATTGGTTGGATTTTTCACTAAGCTAGGAGACAGCAAACTTCCCAATATTGAAGCTTTTCTATCCGAAATGTTGCAATCATTGATCAGAAGGGTGTGCAGTTTGTCATCCTGATACAATAGATTTAAATGTTCGTTAACAATTAGTTGAATCTGCAAATTCTTTGCTGTAAATATTAAGTTGAGGGTGCTAACAATTTTGTCCAGACCGTTTATGGGGTTTTTGTGTGAAATTATGTCCAATTTGTCTTTTTTTCTTAATTTTTTTGAGTTACACAATACACAAAAAGGAAATAAACATGTGTATAACAAAACATGTGATTTCAATACTTTCTAGGAGAAGTTCTCAATATTTTGGAAGAATTTCAAGGGTGTCAACACTTTCAGCCATGACCATTTCTGTGTGTGCGTGTATGTGGACAAAAGTTTTAAGCTGGTGGGAAAAAATGCTTAAAAAAATGAGACAATACATTTTTTCAAGAAATTGTCGGAATGCATACACTGTGTGCAGAATTACTAGGCAAGTTTTATTGTAGAGGATTATTTTTATTATCGATCAACAACTATGTTCTCAATCAACCCAAAAGACTCATAAATATCAAAGCTTAATATTTTTGGAAGTTGTAGTGTTTTTTTTTTTAGATTTGGCTATCTTAGGAGGATATCTGTTTGTGCAGGTAACTGTTACTATGCAGAATTATTAGGCAACTTAATAAAAACCAAATATATTCCCATCTCACTTGTTTATTTTCACCAGGTAAACTAATATAACTGCACAAAATTTAGAAATAAACATTTCTGACATGCAAAAACAAAACCCCAAAGAATTAGTAACAAATATAGCCACCTTTCTTTATGATGACACTCAACAGCCTCCATCCATAGAATCTTGCTTGATCTGTTTACAATCATCATTGCGTGCAGCAGCCACCACAGCCTCCCAGACACTGTTCCGAGAGGTGTACTATTTTCCCTCCCTGTAGATTTCATATTTTAGGAGGGACCACAGGTTCTTTATTGGGTTCAGATCAGGTGAAAAAGGGGGCCATGTCATTATTTTTTCTTCTTTTAGACCTTTACTAGCCAGCCACACTGTGGAGTAGTTGAATGCATGTGATGGAGCATTGTCCTGCATGAAAATCATGTTTTTCTTCAACGATACCAACTTCTTTTTGTACCACTGCTTGAAGAAGTTGTCTTCCAGAAACTTAGAGTAAGTCTGGCCAGTAAAGGTCTAAAAGAAGAAAACATAATGTCTCTGAGTATGGCACAACTTGTGCTTTTTGATACTCCAGTGTTGTTGCAGCTCTGAAATTTTGCAATACTGGTGGCAAATGGCATCTTGGCAGCTTCACGCTTGATTTTCCTCAATTCATAGGCAGTTATTTTGCGCCTTTTTTGTTCAACACGGTTCTTGTGAGCCTGTTGGTTATTTGCCATGAAATGCTTGATTGTTCGGTGATCACACTTCAAACGATTGGCAATTTCAAGACTGCTGCATCCCTCTGCAAGACATCTCACAATTTTGGACTTTTCAGAACCCGTCAAATCTCTTTCTGACCGATTTTGCCAAAGGAAAGGCATTTGTCTAATAATTAAGCACACCTTTTATAGGGTGTTGATTTGTTGATGTCATTAGACCACACCTCTCCTCATTACAGAGATGCACATCACCTGATTTACCTAATTGGTAGTTGGCTCTCAAGCCTATGCAGCTTGGAGTAGGACAACATGTATAAAAGGTATCATGTGATCAAAATACTCATTTGCCAAATAATTCTGCACACAGTGTAGTGAATGAAGAAGAGAGAAATATAAATCAAAATAATATTTGGTGTGACCACCTTTTGCCATTTTTGCCTCTAAACCAGCATCGATTCTTTTACGCACACCTTTCAGGGATTTTATAGGAGCTTGAGTGACGAATTACACTAAACAGTTGAGTATGATCATCAGTTCAGAACACCTGCTGCTATTTTTCTTAACCCCCAGTTTCCTTCAGTTGAAACAGTTGGCCTTGTCTCAATAACCTTTGACTTTTTCACATCAATTTTTCCATAAACCCCTTTTGTGGCCAGACGTCTCTGAACAATAGATGAGTTTAGCTGTTTCCACTGATTGCTACCGGTTCTGAGCTGATGGCACTGCTGGACATTTTCCAATTTTAAAGGGTAATAAACATGATGTGTCTTTCATCTACTGCACTGTTTCCTTGTCTGAATACTGCATCTACAAACCTCAGTGTTTCTATTTTGCATCTGATTTGTTCCAAATTACCAAAACCATCACCCTAAACAACATAGCACATGTTATTAAGAACTATCCTCTGTGCAGACAATAGAGAGAAGTCCTAAATAGAGCCCTAAACGCTATCAAAAAGTTTGTGTAGGATTATATGAAGGGATGGAAACATTTGCACAAAATATATCCACTGAAGATCTATGGTGTGAGCTCTCCAAGATGTTTGGAACAATCTTCGCTTCTGAGCTCCTTAAAAATAACTGTATACAAATGGATCTAGAAGATTAAAAGTTATGATGTGATTCTGAAGCAAACGAAAAAGACAACTGGTACAAATGATCGGCAATTAGCAAGACTCTTCCTATAAAGGAGTTGTTCTGCAGATGGTGACCACAGACCAATTCTCTGTTCTCATCATTTTTGGCTGTTGTTTTGGGCACTTTTATTATTTTGTTTTTCCTCTCACCCCTAGAAGTAGCATGAGGCGATGTCTACAGCCCACAGAAGTTGCTCAGGTAGTGCAGTTCATCCAGGATTGATTGCACATAAATGCGAACTGTGGCAAAAAAGTCAGCTATGTCTGTCAACATAGTGTCCAGAGCAAAGATTAATACACTGCTCAAAGAACATTTAGGGAGCATAAAAATATAACATCCAAGATCTCAATGAATGAAACATTCCAGTTGCAAATCTTTTTTCATTGGATAATGAGATGTGTTTTGAAAAATAAAACATGAAAATGATCAACGTAAATCAAAATGAATATCCCATGGAGGTCAGGATTTTGAATTATACTCAAAGTTAAAGTTGAAAATCAAATAACAGGCTGATCCAACTTCAGTGGAAAAGCCTCAAGACAAGGAAATGAGGCACAGCAGTATGTGTGGCCTCCTGGACAGTCTGTGATGCAACATGGCGTTGGTGGATGAAATGAGAGATGATATCCTAGATGTGCTCAATTAGATTCAGGTGTGGCGAATGGGCATGCCAGTCCATAGCATCAATGAATTAATCTCGCAGAAACTGCTGACACACTTCAGCCATATAAGGCCTAGAATTAGCATACATCAGAAGGAACCTGGGGCCCATTGCACCTGCACATGGTCTCACTATGGGTCTTAGGATTTCAACCCGGTACCTAAGAGTAATCAGGGTACCTTTGGGTAGCACATGGAGGGCTGTGCGGCTATCCACAGAAATGCTTCCCCACACCATTACTGACCAAATACCAAACAGGTTATGCTGGAGGATGTTGCAGGTAACAGAATGTTCTCTGCGGGTGGCGTCTCCAAATTCGGTCACAGCTGTCACTTGTGCTAAATGTGAGCCTCATCCAATCCATGAAGAGAACAGGGCACCAATGTTGAATCTGCCAATCTTTGTGTTCTCTGGCAATTGACAATCGCTCTGCAGAGTTTTAGGCAGAAGCTTAACACCTATTTGTGGATGTTGGGCCCTCAAGACATTCTCTTGGACTCTATTTCTGACACTTTGAGAAGACACAATAATTTTTGCAACTTCCCCACTTTCTAAACCCAAATGTGGTAATCAATTGGATCCTACTCACTTTTTTTTGTGACAATCAAAGGTTCTAACTCAGTGTTCCTTTTTTTAAATTCTCTTTGTGTTTCCTCAGTATATTCTTTGGATACTCTCTCAAATCAAATTGTATCCAAACCGTGAATAGGATCCCATTGATTACCACATTTGAGGAAGAAAGTGGGGAAAATTATTAAAAAGCATTGGCCTGTGTTCTGTCACTGTCTCCCACAAGTTGAGGAGTTTAAATCTCTCCCGGTATTTGCTTACAGAATGGGTATGAGTATTAGAAATTAATTAGTCCACTCTTATATGGGTAGTCTTAAAGGGACAATATTGACAAGCATGACAGGAGTTAAAAACAAGTATTCTTATGCATACCTATCATGCGTTAATTGTAGTCATATGATTAAAGGAGAAAAATACATTCACCCTAGAACCAATAAGGAATTTAGGAACAAACATTACCATACATGCAAATCTGATCATATTATACATATCTCCTAGAATGTCAATGTAAATATTAGTATACAATTGAAACAACGTTAGACATGAAAACACATCTTAACCACACAGATATACAATACGCAAGAAAAATATGGAACCTCCTTTCCCGAAACATTTCACCAAACATGAACATACAGAAAAACATCTTAAATTCAGAGTGATAGAAAATGTTTTACCATTAAGAAGGGGGGGATAGAGAGAAAAAACTTAAAAAGAAAGAATCAGATTGGATGCACAGGTTGGGAACATTCAAACCCCAAGGATTAAATGTGGATTTTAAAATAAATCCAATCTTGTAGACCTGAGAATAGTCAAGTCCTTAATGAAGCATTAGAAGTTGATGTAGATATGCTTGATAAGCTATGATAACATGCTTGTAACAGCAACTGTTAAGTGATTAATTGAAAAAGACATCCATCCATATATGTAAAAATGATTTACTGTTTTTTATGTAAAGCTTTATTGTGCAGTATAATTGCCATTGGTGAAGCCCGGAATACTTCCATTTGTTTAAATAAATTTTTCTGCTAAAGCTGATAGATAATTAGTGAATGCTGAATATTAGTGACTAAAATAACCCCTGGACATTCGGTCTGAGCTCTTATCACCTGGAGGGTGGGTTTAACACAAGGACCATAGGGTGTGATCAAATTGTAAAGCCGATTCATGCTAAGTCGCTATTTTATAAAAGTGGTTTGTAGAAAAGTGTAGTATCTATAATATATACAAGTATGAAGAATATTGGCATGGACTCCTCTTATTTAGATGGCATACTAAGGAGAGAAACACTGGGTGCAGTAAGGCACATGAACATGATGAAATGAGAGGGACCAGCCCTAATACACCATTGGTAAATTACTACACATGCGCAATAGAACCCGGAAGACACCAAACATCAGATCAAGTGTCATAAAGATATATTAAGTGTTGGGCAAATCATACCTGATTAATAATATTTATCACATGACTGAATGATATACACATGAGATAATTAAGCACAGGAGCACTATTTTAGACAGTATGCACTTTATTGATGTAAACGTTAATACACTAACTATATAAAGTTCACTGAGATGTACTGGAACATGAATTTTTGAACATTGAACACAGAATCAATGCATTGTAATTTTGATATGAGTTGTAATTGCTAATTATTGATATGATTTTTATATGTATGAACACTTTATATTCCCCTCGCTATTGTGATGTTTGTGTGGAACCCCAGAGTCTGGTTGCCACAATGGCCTTGCCTCCCTCTGGGGGTAGGGTCATGCCTGGAAGCAAGATAGGGTATCAACACCAGGTAAGCCCTCAGCATACAACACCTCCTGACTCCAGACCTGAAGAAAGAGCTCTGAAACCCGAGTTCAGGGGAACTCCCCTATAAATTCTGACCTGGGGGTGAGGTTAGGCAGTCCAGTTCCTAGGTTGACTGGGGAAGACATCATGCGGACTGGAGCAGTGTCAGGCTCATCCGAGGATACTCACTAGCCAATGTGAGGGAACTGTAGGAGATGGTCTAAGGAGAGGAAAGGAGAAGGCCTGGGGAGAAGAGCCAGTTAATGGTTCACCCTAGAGCAGAGTATCAGAACCGGACACCAGAGTCCGATGTTGTGCGGGTGATCTAATCTCAGCAGCCAAAACCGGAGGGCAGGAGATACCAAGTCTCCCAGCCACCAAAGCACCTGGGGCACAGCACTGCGAAGATCTCAGGGACATTAGCCAGAGGAGAGACACCCGGGGAGAGCTTGCACTGCCTGCCATACTGGTGATTGACTTTCCAGCAGGAGAACAGGGTCGCAGCTTAGCTACAGGCAGCCAGGACCAGCAGAGAGGGGAACAGCAGGGAGGCCTCAGAACTCGCCAGGTGAGGAGATCCTTAACTTGCTTCCTGGCCACCTGGATTCTTAACAACATCTGTGGAATGTACCTTGGTTTCTACCGCTTCAGAAAAGGTAAAGGAAACAACCCCTGCATGTCTGCCGCTTATTCAGCGCCCTGAGTCCTGCACCTCAATGGCCGAACACCGCCATAGACTTTACCAGTTTCTCCGGGGGAACTCACTCCACTCGTGGGAAGCGATAACACCACAGCTGCCCATCCATCATCCCTGGAGGTCCCGCCCCGCAGCCCCGGCCTCAATATCCGGCTACCATGGGTGGCGGCAAGATACCCTAAATCCTATCCCTCTGAACTTTTTAAAGACTGATCCCCAGGGTCACGGAGCCGCATCTCGACCCCTGTGACTTCCCCGGAAGTGCCCAAAGCCATGGCCATGGGGAGGGTCAGGTTCCACTACTTGAGAAAGGTTCACCTGTATGCAAAATGATGCAATTGTCATGGGCCAATAAAGAGTAGTATATGATTCCGAAATAATGAATGCTACCCATCTTTTGTATTTCTATGAATTCTTGCAAATGAAGATTGCCAGGAAGGATTTTTGCAGGAAACTCCATGTACCTGTTCAGTGTTTTTTCTGCTGCTCTTAGTTTTATATATAAAAAAACTATATAGAAAAAAGCACTCTGCAGCACTCAGCTACTAACAATGATCATTGGTAGTAGCTGAGTGCTGCAGAGTACTTTTTTCTAGTTATTTGATCCAGCGTCCCTGCTGGCACCAGTTCACATTAGTCTGTGAGTGCTGTGCAGTTTTTTTTTTCTGTGTTATATATATATATATATATATATATATATATAGATAGATAGATAGATAGATATAAAGTTAGGGCCAGAAATATTTGGACAGTGACACAAGTTTTGTTATTTTAGCTGTTTACAAAAACATGTTCAGAAATACAATTATATATATAATATGGGCTGAAAGTACACACTCCCAGCTGCAATATGAGAGTTTCCACATCCAAATCGGAGAAAGGGTTTAGGAATCATAGCTCTGTAATGCATAGCCTCCTCTTTTTCAAGGGACCAAAAGTAATTGGACAATGGACTCGAAGGGCTGCAATTAACTCTGAAGGCGTCTCCCTCGTTAACCTGTAATCAATGAAGTATTTAAAAGGTCAGGGGTGGATTCCAGGTGTGTGGTTTTGCATTTGGAAGCTGTTGCTGTGACCAGACAACATGCGGTCAAAGGAACTCTCAATTGAGGTGAAGCAGAACATCCTGAGGCTGAAAAAAAAGAAAAAATCCATCAGAGAGAGAGCAGACATGCTTGGAGTAGCAAAATCAACAGTTGGGTACATTCTGAGCAAAAAGGAATTGACTGGTGAGCTTGGGAACTCTAAAAGGCCTGGGCGTCCACGGATGACAACAGTGGTGGATGATCGCCGCATACTTTATTTGGTGAAGAAGAACCCGTTCACAACATCAACTGAAGTCCAGAACACTCTCAGTGAAGTAGGTGTATCTCTCTCTAAGTCAGCAGTAAAGAGAAGACTCCATGACAGTAAATACAAAGGGTTCACATCTAGATGCAAACCATTCATCAATTCCAAAAATAGACAGGCCAGAGTTACATTTGCTGAAAAACACCTCAAGAAGCCAGCTCAGTTCTGGAAAAGTATTCTATGGACAGATGAGACAAAGATCAACCTGTACCAGAATGATGGGAAGAAAAAAGTTTGGAGAAGAAAGGGAACGGCACATGATCCAAGGCACACCACATCCTCTGTAAAACATGGTGGAGGCAACGTGATGGCATGGGCATGCATGGCTTTCAATGGCACTGGGTCACTTGTGTTTATTGATGACATAACAGCAGACAAGAGTAGCCGGATGAATTCTGAAGTGTACCGGGATATACTTTCAGCCCAGATTCAGCCAAATGCTGCAAAGATGATTGGACGGCGCTTCATAGTACAGATGGACAATGACCCCAAGCATACAGCCAAAGCTACCCAGGAGTTCATGAGTGCAAAAAAGTGGAACATTCTGCAATGGCCAAGTCAATCACCAGATCTTAACCCAATTGAGCATGCATTTCACTTGCTCAAATCCAGACTTAAGACGGAAAGACCCACAAACAAGCAAGACCTGAAGGCTGCGGCTGTAAAGTCCTGGCAAAGCATTAAGAAGGAGGAAACCCAGCGTTTGGTGATGTCCATGGGTTCCAGACTTAAGGCAGTGATTGCCTCCAAAGGATTCGCAACAAAATATTGAAAATAAAAATATTTTGTTTGGGTTATGTTTATTTGTCCAATTACTTTTGACCTCCTAAAATGTGGAGTGTTTGTAAAGAAATGTGTACAATTCCTACATTTTCTATCAGATATTTTTGTTCAACCCTTCAAATTAAACGTTACAATTTGCACTTGAATTCTGTTGTAGAGGTTTCAATCAAATCCAATGTGGTGGCATGCAGAGCCCAACTCGCGAAAATTGTGTCACTGTCCAAATATTTCTGGCCCTAACTGTATATATTGATATATATATAGATATACATATATAGTTATAGAAAAACAAGCAAAAGGGTAACAATGTCTAACTTAATCCTGTACACAATCATTTTGAGTATCTCATACATCAATTTGACTTGCAACTAGCATATATTTAGTTATGCAGATTCTTGTCATGTCCCTTCATTGTCACTGTTTTGCAACTGGTGATTAAATATTTTTTTCTTTCTGTATACTATAAGAAAATTAACAAACTGCAAAATGTGAGTGCTTTGACAGTTGGATGAATACAAAATGACGTATGTTGATCTATTCAAAGGCCAAGAGATGGATGCTCAGGCAATAATATAACATAGTCAACAAGCCCTCTCATCACAAGGTCTATCAGTTCTGGTGTGACAAACATGGCATTGGAGGTGCTCGTATGCTTCATTATAGTGAGATCACAGACATCCATGCAAGCACTGTGCGATGAATGTTACACAAATCTGTAATAGTCGTCTGAAAAAAAAGAGAAAAAGCCTTGACGTCAATACCATCAGAAGAAGTATCGGCAGGAGTTTGCAAAGTGCTATAAGGGGGTAAAATGGGAAACTGGTCATTCTGATTGATAAGATGAATGTCAACATACTAGACTTAGAGGGGTGTCAATGGGTCTGGAAGAAAGAATAAAAC
Organism: Allobates femoralis; assembly: GCA_033576535.1. Lineage (NCBI taxonomy): Eukaryota > Metazoa > Chordata > Amphibia > Anura > Aromobatidae > Allobates > Allobates femoralis. The sequence goes on along the minus strand of JARQOC010000008.1, from coordinate 62,740,446 downwards.
AGACGCTAATAGATAGGCCTTATTCACACATACCATCCATTTTTGCCTTAAATCCATTTCTGGGAACATTTTGGACTGTTTTTTTTCAAAGTCGAAAAACGCGTTTTTGCATGCGTTTTTGGTGAAAAAATGACTAGGTCCCAAAAGTTCCAAAAAACGTTCAGCACCTCAGGGGACACTATTGGGCACCCTTAGAAAAACGGATCTGTTTTTCTAAGGGCTTAAAAAACGGATTGGTATGTGCGAACAAGGCCATAGAGAAATTGAAGAAACTGTGAAGTTCAGTGAAGAATGCCTGATGAAAAAGGGTTTCACAGCCAAAAGCATTGGATCCTTGACCAGGATTGATGGTGATCTCAATGCTGAGCTATATGAAAGCAAGGTGAGTTACTTCATTGATTTTAGTACTATGCATATGAAAAGGATGATATATTAGGCCAGGGTCACACATACCATCCGTTTTTGGCTTAAATCCATTTTTGTGATCATTTTTGTCATTTTTTTTCTAAGTCCAAAAACGCATATGCGTTAACGCATGGTGCACTTAGGTGTGGTTGCGTTTTTCAAAAATGGTAATCCGGTTTTCCTAGGCTCAAAAAAAACACTGCATGCAGCATTTTTGGGAGCAGGAAAAAAACACATGCGTTTTTTTAACATGGGACCCTATGGGCAATGTATGAGTTAACGCATGGCACATATAGGCACCAGGCGTTAACACATATGCATTTTTGGTGAAAAAATTACTAAGTCCAAAAAACAACCAGGACCTCAGGGGACACTATTGGCACACAAAATTTACCAGATCTGATTTTCTAAAGCCTCAAAAAACGGATTGGCATGTGTGACCTTGGTCTTACTCCAGCAGGACAAAGACTGAAAGCATACATTGAATTTGGCAAATAAATGATTCAATTACAATGAAGCTGAGGTGCTGAATTAACCCCCACAGTCCCCAGAACTCAACCAAATCAAACACTTGTATTTAGAGTTTAAGAAAAGCTGTATAAATACTTAAGTGAGCTGACCAATATGCAACAACATTGAAATGTGTAGAAGAGACCTGGGATCAGCTTTTAGTCAAAACATGGATCTGATCAAGAGCATGCCAAGAAAGATTCAGGAAGTGTTGAAAGCCAAAAAAGATATACAAAATACTAACAAAATAATAAAAATAAAGAATTAGATTTTTAGGAGCAAAACAGTAACAATAAAGTGACATGACAAGAATCTGCATAACTAATTATTTGCTTAGTAGTTGCAAGTTAAATTTATGTACTAGATAGAGGAGATGATTGTCTATAAAATCAAGCTAGTTACAGGCATAAAGCTGTAGTGGATGATGAGATATGGAGACTGAAAGTCAAAAGTTCAAAACCATGTTACACATTTGCTTTCACTGTTTACATTGGTACTGTAACGCAAAATGCATCATACTGACCCTTTTAAAAAATATTGTAGGATAACCTCAGTTCTGCTATATCTGCACACATAATACTGGCCATGATTTGTAATATCACCACTAAACACTTCACACATAAATAGCTACATGTTGTGATGGAGCTAGAAATATATATGAATCCATAAAGCACTTGCTTAGCAACCTCCAAACAATAGCAAGCCGCTTATTTAACAGCCACATCTACTTAATGGAAACAGAGTATACAATTACTGAAAACATAATACAATATCAAGGAAAGAATTACATTAAAGTTTTGCTAACTCAAAATCAAACTCTTGTCAAAGACAACAACAAGGAACATGTCCTTGAAAACAAAACAAACAATTGAACAGTAAAAATATGGCTCCCAAAATGTTCTTCTCATTGACTTGAGAAAAAGATAATACAGATGATTCAACAAAACTAGTGACTAGGGAAACGATAAGAGAAAAGAAATTGGAGGTTGTCATTGTAAAGTTTCAGCTGAAACCAGAGGTTTATATACACTATAAAGAAAGACACATATGCATGTTTTTCTCAATATCTGACATGAAATTGTGGCACCCCAAGGGTTAATGTGCCACAGAAACATCAACAAGGGTTTACTCCCCACACAACACTACACTAGAAAGTGGGAGGGGCTTAGGTGGCACCTGCAAAAGTGGGAGGAGCTAATGTTGTTTACCTCAGAGCAGGAGTGACAGTTAGTCAGTTTTAGTTGAGTCTGGAGTTGGAGGAGAGTCGAGTTGGAGTGTAGGTCTTGAGAGGTGTGAGGAAAGGAGACAGAGGAACAGAGGAACATACCCGGGACAAGTAGTTACCCTAAACTCAGCCCCGGAGAGGCGCTTAGGACGGATACCGGATCCGATGCTGTGCCAGAAACAGACAGGACAGTGAATACCGGGATAGTGAAGGTCCACCATCTTCACTGTACCATAGCAAAGCAACACGGAGGGGTCAGTAACACAGAGGACTCAAGTTGCTTAGCAGATTGGTACCCGTGAGGGGAGACAGGGCCAGCAGTTCAGCTAAAAGCGGCAGCAGGGCCACACACAAAGCACAGAAGTAGGAAGCCAAGGACCTGGTCAGGGTGGGAGCAACCCGGCCCCGGTACAGACTCTGTGGACAATACTCTGCTTTACCATCTGCACAGTAAAGACTTGGAAAACGACAACAAACGTGAGTGTGTGTGATCCTTGTGCTGAAACCCTACTTTCCCTCATAAACTGCCATTGCCTCCACTCTCATCATCTCTACTACTACCCCTACTTTCCTGTAACATCTATAACAACCATCACAGATTTTAATTACCACAAGGGGAACCAGGCTCTACCTGCGGGGAGCCGTTCCATCTACAGCTGCCAAACATCATCCCCGGAGGTTCTGCAGCAGCGGTGGTCACCCTGACCACAACCCGTGGGTGGCATCACCACAAACCTAATCCCTTGTAAATACACCCCATTTTATTGTGCGAACCCGAGACACGGTCCGGACCAGGACCGCCGTGACATCCCCCAGCAGCACCCCGGTCCGGCACCGAGTACCCCATTCCAGTGGTCTCCACAACCTGGTGTCACGAACAGGATCTACCATGCCCGGTACCCAGCATTGTGTGCCGTGATTAGTGACCGCTTTGAATCAGCCGACATTGCTGGGCGCGCGGCAAGATAAATTTTAACTGCGCCACAGAGACTGTAAATTTAAAAATCCGCCATTACAGAGCGCGCGACGCGCGGGAAGAAAAAAAAAAGCTCACCGCTCTGACGTCATCCGGAAGGGAAGAGAATCCCTGGTGCGCAGCGGAACCTTTGTGAGACATCCGGACTGAAGCGGATGACAGGAGGGAGGACCTTAGCTAAGGGGGCACAGGAAGTCGCAGCCAGCGGTGCCAAGCAGCGGCGGAGCAGCTGGTGATAATCCAGCGCCGGATCAAGGAGCAGCACCTAGCGGTGCTGCAGCGCAAGGAGCAGCGCCTATTATGCCGCTCCTGATGCCGTATACTCCAGGGGCAAGGTGGCTGCCTCAATACTCCGGTGAGCCTAATACTCTTAATGACTTATCAGCAAGATAAAAGCATACTATGTGATGTACCCCCTCACTGAAGCCCAACATGTAGGAATGATTATTGGAAAATTAACGGGCAATGCACAGTGGGAGGTTGCATCCTGGCTGGATACAGAAAAGGACACTGTAGAGCATTTAATAGCTGGATTAAAAGCAGCATTTGAATCTACTGCTGATACCCGGGCTAAAATGAGGTTCTTTGCATATCAACAAAAGCCTGAAGAGAGTGCCAGAGACTTTGCTTTAAATCTACAGGAAGCACTCAAAGCACTTAAGCTAGCAGAACCTGCCTTAGCCCCGGGAGCTGACAAAATGTTAATTGAGCAGTTCATAGAGGGTCCCACAGAGGACAGTTGAGTATGATGCTCATCCAGAATCCTAAAATGACATTTGCTAAGTTAAAAGACAGAGCTATTCGTCTGCAGCAGGTAGAGGAGCCCCGGGATCTGCAATCTATACAGGGCCCTGCAGCATCACCTCAGCAACCAATAGCATCAGCGACGTCTGCCATGTCAACAACTGCTGCTGAACACAGAGAGCCTATCTCTAATGAGGCCCTCAACCAAAAGCTACCGTCATCTCAATGGCCAAGGTCATCAAGGAGCTGCAAGAGTCAAAGCCTGCACCCAAGATCAAGTTGGCGAACAGCAGAGAGGATGTCCCGTGAATGAGGCCCAGGAGATATCAAGCGACAAGAGGACGACCCAGCGATTGCTATCAGCCGGATGGACAGCCCATTTGCCGCTTTTGCCAAAAACCAGGTCACTTTGCCCGAGAGTGTGCTTTAAACGGAGATTCCTTGGGTAGGTGGGCCGCTCCTCAGTTATGAACTCTAAAGATCCTTCAGCCTGGCTTGACAGATTCGTAGGAGGACAGCCGGTGATCCCTATCATGTTGAATGGCATTCCCTTTAATGCCTTGTTGGATACCGGGTCATAAATAAAATCACCAGCATATACTCCTGTTTGGTTGTGCGCTTCATATACAAAGGTCTCTTTTCTCTCTTTCTCCAGTTTTCTTTCCTCTGTGCAAGCTGCGCCCGTTTGAGAGATTGGGTAGTTGCACCCCAACACCATAATTCCCAGGTAAACAGGTTTGGTGATGAAGGGGTTAACCAACCTAGTTCGACACTTCTCAAGTCAAAAAGATCTGATTAAACATAACCAAACATTTTGAGCAACTTTTTGGAACTTATAAAAAACTGTATCTTGATGGTTTGATATTTCTGACATTTATTAAAGAAGTACTTCAGGAATATTTTTTTCCCCATTAAATGTGTGTCTATGTGTATGGTGTGTATTGTAGGTTCATTAGTATATTCACCTTCTGCTACTTTCTCCACATCGTCACTCTGCAGAATTTCAGGGTCACATTGTCCTCTGCATGACCTGTAAGTGGCTTTTACAATGTAGGTTTATGGAATGCAGAACAAGGCTGATACATAGATCATTGATAGTTCTGGCTAGTCTGGAGTGAAGCCAAACAGCGCTGGAACCTGGAGAAAGCTGAAGTAGGTGGCTCATTGTCACAGAGTGATATAAAAGACAAGAGGATAAGGTAGCAGGATGGAAGTGAAGGGCAAAGGTTATAAGAGAATTAGACTAACCCTTAGACTGGGGGTCCCTGGCTGAACGAACATGTTCCCAGAACTACTTCTGAAGGTGAGGATGTTTGGGTCACCACCCTTGCTCTGCTTCTGACCAGCCCCAGGCTAAACCCCCTTACCTCCACCCATTGACCGAGAAGAACTACCCACAAAGTAACAAAATCTCTAGGCAACAAAACTGTGGGAATGCCTCAGCATGAACTGCACTAATGTCCTCACGGCTCACAGTCTTTGCAGAGAATAAACTCTATCAGTTACACCACCTGAGGGTCATGGGAGTAATTAAATGCTGGGAGAGTGGTCAAACCACACAGCTGATTCACTCAGCAAATATAACTAGTACTCTAGAGCCAAAGAAGTTAACCTTTAATAAACTAAAGGAAATTAACTCATTTTAACTACTGTGAAGAAAAGCCATCTACATGTGTTATTCAAACTACATTACATGCACAAAGCACATCTTTGATAAAAATAAAAGTGGGATGACAAAATAAAATGGGGGAGGCTTCTGTAAGAAATCTGATACCTGAAGCATATCAAGGAATTGTTCAAAATGGGGTTCAAACAATACATGATTATTATGAAAAAAATATAGACTTCACAATATCTACTATTTTTCTTTGAGCACAATCTTTATCACATCTCTAGGCATCAAATGATTTCTTATTTCCAGTGGAATCCTAGCAAAGAACCAACGGAAATCACAATGGTAACATCAGGAAATGTCAAAAACGTATTAAACTTAACTAAAGTAAAATTAATTCAGACTCCGTGAATACTGACTCTCAAAGGTTTCCAACATCTCTTAGGAATTAATTTTCTTCAGAAATGCTCTTTAGTTGACTGTTCGGTATTGTAAGGGAAGTAAATGTATTGCAGGCTCCTCCATCCTCGGTTACCTCATGGGGACTGCAGGACTGTATAAATATTCTCTTTCTAAACGAGAACTTACATTCCGGTCAAGGAGGACCTAAACTTGTTGTTCCCTACAGGAATAACAGAATACCATATATATGAAATCAAAATCCTCCACTGAATAGATGCTGAAATCATTCTCTTCTACATTAAAAACATCATTTTGAACATAAAAACATGAAAGAAGGAAAGTGGAGAATAAGGATCGGCGGGTGTCATTGTTGGAATGTATTTGAATATTCATGCTTGTTCCAGTGACAGCTTCACGTTCCCATACCCTCAGATCATGGTAACATAATCAGATGGAAGGAAGGTGTGCCAGACCCTCAATGTTTAGTCTCATAACAATTTCAGTTTACAGGTCACCTAGCAACAGCAGACGGAACAGGGAAAAATGTAAAATTCATAAAAGGATAGGGTAAAATATACTGTAGCCTTTTATCAGAAAATGAAAATATATTCACAGAAAGAACGTGGAGTTTCTAGCGGGGGCAGCTGGCTCATTTAGTGTTTAGTTTAAGAATGTTTGCACGTTCCATCATTTCCCTCTGAAATAAGATCAGCGTTGTAAAGGGTCTTGAGGTTTGATCTTGAATTTGATTATATCCTGTCTTTAAAAAAAAAAAAATCAATGTTACGCATGTCCCAGTCTTATGTATTTGTAAAGGGGTATGGAAATAAAATGGAAAGATGCAATCCTCAACCTCTGCACTTTCTCCACATCATTGGTTTTCCTCTGGAGTCGATACGAGCGGCTCACCGTTACCCTGTAGCCGTCTCATTCTTTCCAAAGACTAACACTGGGGAGATGTAAGGTCCAATCATTCACAGCTGCCTTTTCTCCAAGGTCAGAACACACAGAGGCCCAAATCCCAAGCAAAATACACAAACATATCACACAGGCAAAACACACTGACAGGAACATAAACTTTAGCCAAACAAATGGTCTACATAAATGGAGGCCACTCTTCAGACTTCTGTTCATTGTTAACACATCCATGTCCTCACGCCACAGAGCAATCCACTATCACTGATGACGGCGAAATATCTACCAAGTATATCTGGTATACCGACAGATAATATATAAAGGGAAAAAGAAAGAAACGGCTTCACGATCACGCTGTCCTCAAAGATAATAAATCCACGTGCCCACGAACTCTGAGCAACTCTTTATCCCACTGTAAACTCTACGCGTTCCGTGTACACACTGTACACTTCCTCAGGAGTTGAAGTTACCTAATAATGTCACAGTACTAAAAAAAACACAATATTATATACACATTTACATTCTACTTTACAATGGCAATAATAGCATTAGAAGGTTAGTTAATATTATACTTTGTTTATATGGTTCCATCATATTCTGTAGTGATTTATAGATAATACCATCATTGTCCTCATTGGGGCTCACAACATAAATTCCCTATAAGTATGTATTTAGAGTGTGGAAGGGAACCCAAGCAAACATGGGGAGAATATTCAAGCTCTTTACAGATGTTGTTCTTGATGGGATTTGAACCCAGGAACACAACAATACTAACTAATGAGCCATTTTGCTGCTTTCTGTGCCCCTACCTGTAATAATGTCCTCATGTTGGGCCCTTCCTGGGATAATGTCCTCAATCCTAAGCAGTTCCTATAATTATATCTTCCATCCTGGGCTGCTCATATAATAATGTCATTCATCCTAGGCTTCTCCTATAATAATATCTGGGCCCTTCCTGTTATTATGTCCCCCATACTGAGTGCTTCTTGTTATGATGTACCCCATCCTGGACCCCTTCCTTTAATAATGCCTCCCATCCTAGGCTCCTTCCTGTATGCCTTTTCCTTAAAGGTAACCTGTCACACCATTTGGACATTTTAAACTATGCCCACCAGCTTAAACATAATGTAAATGGGTTCTTGTAACCCCTCTATACAGGGGCAGACACAGACTGCATGGGGCCCCTGTGCAAGAAATCTTTCTGCCCCCACCCACATACTGCAAAAACGTTATGTAAATATATATTGTACCATTTATTACTTGTTTAGGACACAACTATCACATTCAAACAATAAATTAATTCCATATGTAACAACTGAATATAACACAAAGCGGTCATGCAATTGATATGTCATATCTGGATCTGCTTATCGCAGCCTATGACTTATAACAGTACAGACTGTCATTAGTTTACATATTGGAGGAAATAATACTGTAGTGAGAATAGGAATTAGTTTTTTCAAAACTTAAAGGGGTTGCCTTGGACTGTTTTATTTTTTTACTCTTGGCCTAAGAACCAATAGTAGTTGGTCAACAGCTACCTGCCTGTTCTACCCAGTGCTGCATGGAGCAGTCACCCTCCTGCAGGCGATTCTGCTGCTTTTCATCTTTCGAGCTGCTCTGTTGAAGTGAGTGATTGCCGACATCATATACCGTTTAAAGGGTTAGTCCAAGTCGAAGCATTTTTCTCCTAACTTCCTATCTAATTTATCCCTATAATCTAAGCTATTTTCAATATACTTCCTTTAATCATTCCCCACAGTTCCCTCTCTACACTATCTAACAGATACTGGGTTTTTTCTTTCTATTTTTTTGCTATGATGACAATGCCTCTTAGTGCCCCAGTGCAGTCACTTCCTCAGCCTCTTTCCCTACCTTAAACAAACCATCATGTTAGGAACACTACTTTCAGGGATGGTGTTGTCACTGTTGTGTACACAAGGGTCTCCAGCCCCCCCTTCCTCCTCCCCACAATGTGGTGTCTCTGCCCCCTCTCAATGCAGTGTGTCATCCCCTGTGCAATGAGCACACTGTCCTAGACTGATGTTGGCTTATAAATAGTGATAAGTGACATCAGAGAAGTATCAGTATACCGGCAGTGTGGTAGGTCAGCATAATGGCCGCCCCACAGGAGATGTCATTGGTGTCTGCTGGGGCAGCTCATGAATAGTGATAAGCCGGCAGTAGTAAGGTGTCTTTGTACCTGGCAAAGACCAGTGAAATCATCTGCAGGGCACCGCTAACCTCACTTCTCTGACATCAGATTATCATTATTTATAAGCCAACATCACCTAAGTTTTTTTTTTTTTTTCTTCCAGAACCGGAGTGGTCTTTTAAATGTAAGCCCTCTGCCTTCTACTCACCTTCTACCAGCTTCACCTTTTACCAACCCCGCTCTGGTCCTGCAGTGCACCATCTTTTGACTGTAACTTCCGACTGGCCGGAAATCAGAAGTTACGTTACAGGCGCTCATTGCATCTCTATGAGAGCCAGAATGAGGCCAGAACAAACACAGGATGAGATCAGAACCAGGCTCTCCTAAAGATGTATGTATTTGCGACCTCTGGTGCTTCCATGAAACACTGGACCTGCTGACAAGTCACAAGTCCCCACAGATCTACTGGAGTGGTGGTGATAAAGGATGAAGTAGCAGGAGGGTGAGTATAATACAGGGGACTTAGATTTAAAGTGCCACTCCAGCAGAACAATAAAAAAAACCTGTAGTGGGGCTTAAACCCCTTAACAACCGAAGACATATATATACACCATTGGCCGTGTCCCTACCCCTGATGCGAGCTCACGCGCTGAGCTCACATCATTCCCTGCACATGTCAGCACTGATCTGATCAGCTAACATATGCAGCTAACAGCACAGATTGGATCAGCAATATACACTGTTAACCCTTTAGAATGCACTGTCAATCACTGACAGTGCGATCCAAAGCATTGCAGTGGGGATTGCGCTGTTCTCCGCCAGCACAGGGCTGGCGGTCACAGGGCCTTGATGCGTTGTCATGATAGCACGAGGTCAACTGATGACCCCGGATGTTGTCATGAAAAACAATAACTTCCTACCAATGATGCACGAGTGACGTCGCTGGCAGAAAGTGATCATTTGTGTTGTGCGATGGATGATGACGCCTCTCCCTACATAACACAGGCAATCTGTCTGTGCAGTGCAGAGGTACCCAAAGGAACAGTGTAAAATAAAGAAAAAGTTACGAAAATCATTTAAAAAAATTTGAAAAAGATAAAAAAATGAAAGTTCAAATCACTCCCTTTTGCTACATTGAAAATAAAACTATTAAAAAAAATACACATATTTGGTATTGCCACTTTCAAAAATGCCTGATCTATCAAAATATAAAATCAATTAATCCGATCGGTAAACTGCAGAACGGAAAAAAAGTACAAATTGCACGATTATGTTTTTTGGGTCGTCGCAACATTGCAATAAAATGTGATAACAGGTGATCAAAACATCAAATCTACCCAAAAATGGTGTCATAGAAACATCAGATCAAGATGCAAAAAATAATCCATCACACAACTCCAGATCCCAAAAAATGAGAACGCTATGAATCGTGGAAGAGGGTGAAAAAGTGCAATTCTTTTCTTTAAACACTTCTGAATTTTTTTCACCACTTACCGTGTTTCCCCGAAAGTAAGACCCCCCCGAAAGTAAGGCCGGGTAGGGGGGTGCCCAGGGGTTTCTAATGTAAGGCCCCCCCCGATTGTAAGGCCGCTTTTGGGGGGGTCGCGGGGGAAATGTAAGGCCGCCTATGGGGGGGGTCGCGGGCCTCTCTTTAGGTTGCCGCAGGCTTACCGTATATGCTGCCGTCCAGGCTCCTTCTGTCCCCCTGGTGCAGCCGCTGGTCCAGAGATCATGGGGTTAATCACAGCCTAACATGCTGTGCCCCGCTGATCTCCGCCCAGCGCGACCTGTGATTGGCCGCCCAGCCCTGAGGAATCGTCACCCAGAGGAAGTGATCCGGCGAAAAGAGGTACAGTACACGTGTGTACTGTAAACATGGGTGTGTGTGTGCAGTGTGTGTGTGTGCAGTGTGTGTGTGCACTGTGTGCGGCGCAATTGCGGCACGGCCCCATGCAATGTATAGGACACTTGCGGTTCACTTGCGGCAAGTGCGGCAACCGCACTTGCCGCAAGTGAACCGCAAGTGTCCTATACATTGCATGGGGCCGTGCCGCAATTGCGCCGCAAGTGTTGTGCGGCAAGTGCGGTTTTTTCACCCGCACTTGCCGCAAGTGAACTGCAAGTGTCCTATACATTGCATGGGGCTGTGCCGCAATTGCGCCGCAAGTGCTGTACGGTAAGTGCGGCAAGTGCGGTTTTTTCACCCGCACTTGCCGCAAGTGAACCGCAAGTGTCCTATAAATTTTTTTTTTTTTTTTTTTCTAATGTAAGACCTCCCCCGAAAGTAAGACAGGGTGGGACTTTTGGAGGTAAATTTAATGTAAGACAGGGTCTTACTTTCGGGGAAACACGGTAGATAAGAGTAAAAGAGAGTGAATCAATCACCGAAGCTCAGTGTGAGTTGCTCCCTCCTTCCTCTCAGAGTTGCTCCAAAGATAAGATAAATGCAGTGTCCCTAGATTCCTTAGATAGAGGGGCCCATGTCAGCTGAGAATCATCATATGCCTGCAGTGGAGGGCCCCCATGCTTATACTGATACTGCCGCTGGCTATGTGAATAGCCATTGCTTTAAATTCCTCAGGGCCCCCTGCAGCTCAGGGCCCCGATTCAATGCACAGGTTGCACATGTGGTATGTCCGCCCCTGCCTCTATGTGCCCAGATGTGCCTCTCATGCCAGAGAAAAGAAATTTTATTTTCTGACATCCTACATGCTATTAAGTCAGGGAGGCTGCTCTGTCGTATTGATGTATAAGGTCCTCGCTGGCCCTCTGGGCTGCAAACCCCGCCCAGCATTTTTTAAATTCACACCCATCCTGTTGCTGCTGTGGTGAGTGACAGCCACACTTGTGCCTGCGCAAGTGGAACCGCTGGAGCAGGTCACTGTGCTCCATTGAAGAGTGCTGAAGTCTCGCAAGTGCCCCACCAGTCAAGGCGCCGTGAGTGGTACTGCACCAAGCCAGGATATGGTCCTCCAGTAGTCAGGAGATGGTAGGTGTGATGATCCTTGGCACACAAACACACACACTTAAGACCAAGGGGACCCTACACAAAAACCTCTGGGGGAGGACTCAGTGTAGCAGCAAGGGTAGAGAAGTATGAGTGGAAGAACAGTTTGGAGGAGTTAGGAGTGAAGTTGAACTGCAGGGAGTGCAGCCAGAGGATAGCTAGTTTGCAGAGCTGAAAGCATGGAGAAGTCGAGTCGAGAGACGAGGAGAGAACCCTAGGGGCACCGGCGGAACTGAATTGGCCCATGCGCCCGAATGCAGATGCAGAGTTGGTAACACCAGACTGAGGGGTTGTGGTCAGAAACAGGGACCGGACCTGAACATGGCAAGGGAGTCTAATACCGAACTGCTGTACCGGAGGCTATGAGCTTCATGGGAGCTGTAGCTCAAACACCTGGCTTATACCCAGAGAAAGCAGCAAGACAAGGGCCCGGGGACAAGATACCAGTCACCCACTATTACCCGAGGCTGCAGGATCAGGGTTCTGCATGCAGAGGTGCTTAAAGGAGCACTGAGGAGCAAGACCAGTGAAAGGCAGAAGGCAGGCACACCACCGAGGATCTCATACTAGCTACCCTGATCTCCTAAGACTACGTAGGCCAGAGCTTATCCAAGAGTCTGTAACATCTTTGACCTGTTGAACTTGAAGCTTGCTGAGAGTAAACACAGGTACAGAATTGCAGAACTGTGTGAGACTGTGTTATTTCCGCGGCAACTGGCTCTGAAAGCCACTCAAAAAGGTAATGGTGTCTGAGATAATCCCTGCCTGCCAGACACTATTAATTCCTATTCCCACTGCCCTGGGGACCCACTACACTTATGGGGAGCCACTACATCCCAGCTGCCTATCCATCATCCCCAGAGGTTCTGCAGCAGCGGCGGCTCCTCATAGCCGCAAACCACAGGTGACGTCACGAACACTTAATCCCTAACCACCATTCCCCTACATTCCCCAAGAACGCTTTAGCACTGAACCCAGGGTCATGGAAGCTTGGTCTCAGCTCCTGTGACTCCCCAGAAGCACCGATAAAGCCTGATTCTGTGTACCCCATGGCCCTGGGATGCGACAGTAGCTTTTTGTGTCCCGAACAGGATGTGAATGGCCCAGTGAAAAGGGGTCTTGTGTGCCTTAAGACTTTTGAACTGTTGTGTGAAGTAGACTTTGCAAATGGCAACCATGAAAGACTGACACCATGTGCTGCTGGCCCGGGGGCTTGCCTCGGCCTCCCATTGTGGGATGGGTCAGCAAAAGGAATAAAAGAGCAGGCCCACCCTAAGTGCCAGCCAAAGACCAAGGAATCCTGCTTAGCGCCATGCCGACTCCACCCAGATAAGTGATTGATTCTCAGAAGGGTGGGGTGCAGAAAGAAGATGAAAGCCAGACTGAGAAGAAGCAAGGTGGTGTTGTTGCGAACAGCAGAGAGAAAATGGTGACAACGTGTCATGAAAACCTGGTGAGCGAGAAGACTGCGGAAGGCACAAGTGTTCCCATAGATGAAGAGGGGAGCCTGGATCAGTCTTCGCCAGAAGACCCAGACTTTTTGAATGCTGCATTAAAGGACTTAGTCATCCAACCTAATCGGGATCCGGGTTGTGTGTTCAATGCCTGGAGGGAAAATGTGCAGACGCAGGTGATAGCAAGAGCCATTGCACTGAAAAAGTTTAAACTGACCAAGCCCGCGCCAGTAAAGCCGCAGCTTACCACACGAGATGCTGCTACACAGGTGGATGCAGATGCAATGATGGTGCCCAACCCACCTCTGAAGGCTCTTGACCAACCATCTGGGTTGGGAGTCATGGACAGCAGCCCACATGAAGAAGAACTTGAGTGTGCTCCAGTGAAAACGGTCAAGGCCACGGTCAGGCCAATACACTGGGTGCAGCGACAGGATAAGATAGCCGAGCTCAGGGCTGCAGCCCGAATGAAGGAAGCCGAGGTGTGGGAAAGACCTGATACCGACCCAAGAGGGGACTACTGGAAGCAGAGGCAGTGCGAGAAAGAGCTGGAGCGCTGATGACACCAGGAGAGATGGTGGTCCATTGAGGAGGCGAACCTACAGGAAAAAGAGCGCCCAGAGAACTCCTGCTACTGACCCAAAGCAAGGCCACTGAGGAGAGGTGATTAACTTCCCTTGGTTAACAGGTGGGGGTTTGTCAAAGAACAAGACTTCGAGGAAGAGATCTTCATGAGCAGGCGTGATGTGGAAAGTTATTTGCCAAAAGGACACCCGGGTTGGGACCTTTACCCAGGTGACCAGGTGAGCTACACACGTCACTTGGGACATAGGGTATGGTATGCACTGAGGGTATACAAGTTGCAATCTCCCCGTCCTGCACCTGAACATGAGCAATAAACTGTGAAGAGTTGCAGAATGTGCATAGTTCTGATGTATAATGCTGATAATGTATAGTTACAGTGTTGGCCAAAAGTAATGACACCCCTGCAATTCTGTCAGATAATACTCAGCCCGCGGCGGGCTCATCCATCTGGCTGCAGCCCCATCATCCATCCAGTTTCTTCCTGAAAATGATTGCAATCACAAATTCTTTGGTATTATTATCTTCATTTAATTTGTCTTCAATGAAAAAACACAAGAGAATGAAGCAAAAAGCAAAACATTGATCATTTCACACAAAACTCCAAAAATGGGCCAGACAAAAGTATTGGCACCCTCAGCCTAATACTTTTTGCACAACCTTTAGCCAAAATAACTGCGATCAACCGCCTCCGGTAACCATCAATGAGTTTCTTACAATGCTCTGCTGGATTTTTAGACCATTATTCTTTGGCAAACTGCTCCAGGTCCCTGATATTTGAAGGGTGCCTTCTCCAAACTGCCATTTTAGATCTCTCCACAGGTGTTCTATGGGATTCAGGTCTGGACTCATTGCTGGCCACCTTAGAAGTCTCCAGTGCTTTCTCTCAAACCATTTTCTAGTGCTTTTTGAAGTGTGTTTTGGGTCATTGTCCTGCTGGAAGACCCATGACCTCTGAGGGAGGTCCAGCTTTCTCACACTGGGCCCTACATTATGCTGCAAAATTTGATGGTAATCTTCAGACTTCATAATGCCATGCACACGGTCAAGCAGTTCAGTGCCAGAGGCAGCAAAGCAACCCCAAAACATCAGGGAACCTCCGCCATGTTTCACTGTAGGGACCGTGTTCTTTTCTTTGCCTCTTTTTTTTCCCTGTAAACTCTATGTTGATACCTTTGCCCAAAAAGCTCTACTTTTGTCTCATCTGACCAGAGAGCATTCTTCCAAAACGTTTTAGGCTTTCTCAGGTAAGTTTTGGCAAACTCCAGCCTGGCTTTTTTATGTCTCGGGGTAACAAGTGGGGTCTTCCTGGGTCTCCTACCATACAGTCCCTTTTCATTCAGATGCCGACAGATAGTACGGGTTGACACTGTTGTACCCTCGGACTGCAGAGCAGCTTGAACTTGTTTGGATGTTAGTCAAGGCTCTTTATCCACCATCCGCACAATCTTGCGTTGAAATCTCTTGTCAATTTTTCTTTTCCGTCCACATATAGGGAGATTAGCCACAGAGCCATGGGCTTTAAACTTCTTGATGACACTGTGCAAGGTAGACATAGGAACATTCAGGTCTTTGGAGATGGACTTGTAGCCTTGAGATTGTTCATGCTTCCTCACAATTTGGTTTCTCAAGTCGTTTCTCAAGTCCACAGACAGGTCTTTGGTCTTTTTTTTCTCCGTGCTCAATGTGATACACACAAAGACACAGGACAGAGGTTGAGTCAACTTTAATCCATGTAAACTAGCTGCAAGTGTGATTTAGTTATTGCCAACACCTGTTAGGTGCCATAGGTAAGTTACAGGTGCTGTTAATTACACAAATTAGAGAAGCATCACATGATTTTTCTAACAGTGCCAATACTTTTGTCCACCCCCTTTTTTATGTTTGGTGTGGAACTATATCCAATTTGGCTTTAGGACAATTGTTTTTGTGTTTTTTTCATTGAAGACAAATTAAATGAAGATAATAATACCAAAGAATTTGTGATTGCAATCATTTTCAGGAAGAAACTGAGTATTATCTGACAGAATTGCAGGGGTGTCAATACTTTTGGCCAACACTGTAAGAGGTACATTGTGTATAGTTAGGTACAGGGCCGTATTTGGAGTTCCTGCTGCCCTAGGCACTGTCAGCGGTTGTCCCCCCCCGGAACGCCCGCCCTTCCTCTATGACCCCTCCCTCGTCACAGACAATCCATTCCCGCTCACGTTGCGCCCCCCCCCCACATTCCATGTAGTCCATATAAAAGGTTTGTAGGGGTAAAATCCTGCAGACAGACTGCCTTGAGATAAATACAAAAAATAATAATCTTTTAATGATTTTAATTGGTTTATGTGCAAGTTTATTCTCCAAGTGTTTGCATGGGTTTCCAACCACACTACAGAGACATACTGATAGGATATTTACATTATGAGTCCCAATGGGGACAGTGTTGATGATGTATGTAAAGTGCTGTGGAATTCATAGTGTAATATAAATAGAAAAAATATTATTCTTAATATGATGTCACAATACCAGGATCTGAGGACCTTCTATTTCAAGGTCAGGGGCTCTCTGATGCCATGTTGCTTTTTGTCTTACTGTCTTCCTCTTTTGACACTGCAGTGCGGTGGACAAGAGAGCATTAACTGGTTAATAACAAGAAGTATGGGGTGTGTACTAACTGAGTCATAAACCCTCCCCATATCATGTCCAGCAGACATTGTTGAATTACTATATGGATTTATTATTAGGGTACAGACACACTGTTGTGAAAATCGGACGAGTGCAATGCGTGATTTTATTGCATTGCAGTCGGAACGATGTTATTTAATGTCTGAGAGCACATTGGCGAGTGTCGGATGCTTTTTTCTCAGCCAGATTCTGGATGGAAGTCGCAACATGCTGCGACAGTATTAGATTCATGCGCGAGACTCGCCAATGCAAGTTTATGGGTCCAACAAAATCACCGACTGCACATGGACCATCCAAGAGGCATCTGTTTTTTCATTGATACATTCTCATTCTGTAGCTCAGAACACTGTAAAATGTTCCTGTAAATGATGATACAGTAATAGCTGCTGAGGAAAGAACAGATTGCTCACGGATGTAATCTGAGAGAAATGTCAAACAGTCGCATAGCAGTTGCCAAATGGAACAAAAAACGAAAGACACTCGTCCGACTCTCCTGGATGAGAAAAAAACCAATTTGGAGACTTTGTACCACCATGTCCTCAGCTCCGTGCTGTGCACACTGTCTGTGCACAGCATGGAGCTGAGGACATGGTGGTACACTGTCTGTGCACAGCATGGAGCTGGGGACATGGCAGTACACTGTCTGTGCCCAGCACGGAGCTGGGGACATGGTGGTGTGGTGCCCCTGCGACCAGGGTGGCCACATAGGGAACTGCAGCCAGGCAGAAAGATAGACAGTTTGTACAACAAACACCCTCACAGAACACCACACACCACTAGAGGCAGCACCCAACCCGGAGCCCGGAATTCTAGGTGGGTAAGGGGTGGTGGGTTTAGAGGAAAGTGGGTGGGAAGAATGCAGATCAGGTGACAGAGAGCACAAATAGAGGAGAAAGAGGAGGAAGGAGTTAGTAGGCCAGAGTGAGCTGAACTGTAAAGACACCAAGCAGCGCAGACATCAGAAAGACAGAGACACACATCCTGGTGGGGTTGGGCTTGATGGAGATGCAGAATCCACAGAGTCACAGAAGCAATGGAGAGAAAGCTCCTCCATAGCCGGCATCCCAGGGGAGTGTGATGAAAGAGACTGGACCAGCAGTACTGGGTCCGAGGAACACGGCAGCGCACTGACTAACTGGTGGAGAAGTTTTCCCTGATTTGAGCTGGAGTCACACGGGCTAGATGGAGTCTGGTAACTTCTTGCAAGAAAGGGTTACTGCAGACTAGGCACACAGCAGAGTGTCGGCTCTGGAGGGAACCGATGATTCACCCGGCTTCCCAGACACACCGACGGGGAGCTCTAACTCCAGGTTGGAGTTCCCACAAGGGTTGAAGGCACAGCAGCAACCACGAGGACCCACAAGGGTCTGAGCTGCCGCCATAAAACCCGGGGAGACAACAGAGAGAGAAACACCAGCCTAGAAGGACTTAGAAGGAGTGAGGGGTCTCAGAGTGAAAGCCTGGCTGCAGAGGGTCCGAGTGTTCCCAGGGTTAACTGCACTGTGAACTGTAAAGAACTCAACTGTACTGTGAGCTGTGTTAACTGTGAAGAACTGACAAGTAAATCCGATGAACCCTGCCTGAGTGTCCGTGTTTGATTCCAGGTATATTGAACTTTGCATACCTTTTATCCTGTCAGGAGCAGCCCGACCCGCGGCGGGCTCATCCATCTGGCTGCAGCCCCATCATTCATCCATCCTCCTGGCAGAGCAGCGCTGCAGCAGTGGTCCCATTATTGACCACAACCCGTGGGTGGCGTCACAATATACTTTATCCATTTTAAATACCCCTTTACTTGTGAGAACCCAGGACATGGTCCAGACCAGGACCTCCATGACATTCCCAGCAGTACCCCGGTCCGGTACCGAGTACCCTGTCCCAGTGGGCTCCACAGTGGTACACGGTCTGTGCACAGCACGGAGCTGAGGACATGGTGGCACATGGTGGGTGCACAGCACATAGCTGGTGAAATGGTGGTACACGGTCTGTGCACAGCACGGAGCTGGGGACATGGTGGTACATGATCTGTGTACAGCATGGAGCTAGGGACATGGTGGTACACTGTGCACAGCACGGAGCTGGGGACTTGGTGGTATATGGTCTGTGCACAGCACGGAGCTGAGGACATGGTGGTACACGGTCTGTGCACAGCAGGGAGCTGAGGTCATGGTGTACACTCTGTCTCCTTTGTCCACCTGCACCCCATCCTCCTCTCCTCTGTTCTCCTGCACCCCAGTTCTCCTCTCCTCTGTCCCTCCTGCTGCTCCTCTTCTTCTCTGTCCCCCTGTTCCTGTCCTTCTGCCCCTCTGTCCCCCTGCTCCTCAGACCTCCTGCACCCAGTCCTCCATTTCTCTGTCCCTC
Source organism: Allobates femoralis (assembly GCA_033576535.1). Classification (NCBI taxonomy): domain Eukaryota; kingdom Metazoa; phylum Chordata; class Amphibia; order Anura; family Aromobatidae; genus Allobates; species Allobates femoralis. Next base: position 62,721,425 of record JARQOC010000008.1, on the reverse strand, counting down.
CTGCTGCTCCTCTTCTCTTCTGTCCCCCTGTTCCTGTCCTTCTGCCCCTCTGTCTTCTTTTCCTCGGTCCCCCTGCTTCTCTGTCATCCTGCACCCCGTCCTGTTGCTCCTCTGGCCTTCCTGCTGCTCCTCTATCCTCCTGCAACCCCATCCTCCTCTCCTCTGTCCGTCCCCTCTGCTGCTCCCTGTCCTCCTGCACCCCCATCTTCCTCTCCTCTGTCCTCCTGCACCACCATCCTCCTCTCCTCTGTCCTCCTGCTCCCCTGTCCTCCTCTCCTCTGTCCTCCTGCACCCCCGTCCTCCTCTCTTCTGTCCCTCCTGCTGCTCGGCTGTCCTCCTGAAGCCCCACCCTCCTCTCCTCTGTCCACCTGCACCCTGTTCTCCTCCCCTCTGTCCCTGCTACTGCTCCTCTGTCCTCCTACACCCGCATTCTCCTCTCATCTGTCCTTCCTGCTGCTCCTCTTCTCCTCTGTCCCTGTCCTTCTGCCCCTCTGTCCTCTTCTCCTTGGTTCCCCTGCTCCTCTGTCCTCCTGCACCCCGTCCTATTCTCCTCGGTCCTATTGCACCCCTGCTGTCCTCTCCTCTGTCCCTCGTGCTGCTCCTCTTCTCCTCTGTTCCCTTGTTCCTGTCCTTCTGCACCTCTGTCCTCTTCTCCTCGGTCCCCCTGCTCCTCTGTCCCCTGCACAGTTTCCCCACACTTCGAATCTTGGGTCTTCACCTGGCGCTGACTGCTGACATTGGCCGGATGCAGCATGAGCAGCACCAGCCCAGCAACAGCAGGAGCTCCGCCATCAGCCACACCATCTCCCAGCCTTCAGTGCCCGCTTCTCCGGGTCCATGGGGGGCCGGCTGGGTGGAGGAGCTTCCAGCACCGTAGGACAGGAAGGAACAGAGCTGTATGTAACCCACACTTCCGGGTTCCATACAGTTCCCAGTGGCTTCCTGCCAGCGGCAATCGCTGTCAGCACCGGGGCACAGGCAGCACATGCGGGCGGCAATGTAATGCCTCCACCGCGCTCTGGACCGCAACGGTGACACCTCCCCCCCCCAAAGACTCCGGTTTTCTTATGGAGCCTGGGGGAGGGAAGTAAGAAAAAAAATACAATAATAAAAAACTCCTCTGGCACGGCCCCCTGGATCTGCCGCCCTGGGCACCGGCCCACGAGTGCCTTATTAGAAATACAGCACTGGTTAGGTACCTGTTATTTTGATAGAAAGTTTCATAGTAATTGCCGGGGATTTGAAAAAGGACAATCATGGACAGTCTGAACAGTTGCACTTATCTTGCAGTCCAGTGTAAGGTGTTTTGATGAACTTTTGCTTGAAGGAAGCTGTGAATGCTAATTAAGCTGGAAATGTAACTCTTTTTGCACTTTTTGCTAGTTTTATACTTTTATATTTATAGGAAATATTTTTGTTATGTAACGTTAAAGAACCGTACCTCCCACAAGGGAAGAAGAAGCACTCATGTTATGTTATTGTTGATGCATGCATGCAATATATAAAAATGTTGATTTTGTTACCCGGTCAGGGGATGAGCACATTTAACCAAGGGGGAATATGGCGCCCCACCAATCAGGACGCCATGAGGGGGTACTGCACCCAAGCCAGAGTGTGGTCCTCTAGTAGTCAGGAGATGGGGGATGGTAGGTGTAATGATCCTCAGCACACAAACACACACACACTTAGGACCCAGGAGGCCCTACACAAAAACCCGGGGGGAGGATCCAGTGGAACAGCAAAGGTAGAGAAGTGTTGGTGGAAGAACATTTTAGAGGAGTTGGGAGTGGATTTGAGCTGCAGAAAGTGCAGCAAGAGTAGAGCTAGTGTGCAGAGCTGAAAGCGTGGAGTTGAGTCGAGAGACGAGGAGAGAACCCTAGGGGCACCAGCGAAGCTGAATTGGACTGTGCACCCAAATCCGGAGTTGGTAGCACCAGACGGAGGGGTTGTGGTCAGAAACAGGGACTGAACCTGAACACAGCACAAGAGTCTAATACCGCTGAACCGGAGGCTACGAGCTTCATAGGAGCTGTAGCTCAAACACCTGGCTTATACCCAGAGAAAGCAGCAGGACAAGGGTCCAGGGACAATGTACCAGTCACACACTATTACCCAAGACTTCAGGGTCAGGGATCTGTGCGCAGAGGCACTTCAAGGAGCGCTGCGGAAAAGGACCAGTGAGAGGCAGAAGGCAGGCACACCACCGAGGATCTCATACTTGCTACCCCGATCTCCTAAGACTACGTAGGCCGGAGCTTATCCAAGAGTCTGTAACATCTTTGACCTGTTGAACTTGAAACTTGCTGAGAGTAAACTTGGGTGCAGAATTGCAGAACTGTGTGAGACTGTGTTATTTCCGCGGCAACTGGCTGTGAAGGCCACTGAACAAGGTAAAGGTGCCTGAGATAATCCCTGCCTGCTAGACTATAAATTCTTATTCCCGCTGTCCTGGGCACCCGCTCCACCTGTGGGGAACTACTACTTCCTAGCTGCCTAGCCGCCATCCCTAGAGGTTCTGCAGCAGCGGCGGCACCTTATAGCCGCAAACTACAAACACTTAATCGCTAACCACCCTTTCCCTACATTCCCCAAGAATGCTTTAGCACTGAACCCAGGGTCACGGACCCGGGTCTCGATCCCTGTGACTCCCCACAAGCACCGATAAAGCCCGGTTCCAAGTACTCCACGGCCCTGGGGCGCGACAACTTTGCAAAACTCACGAGACTTCGGCACTAGCTTCACTGAAGCACGGTGACCTGTTCCAGCGGCTCCACTGCCAGGTATGAGTGCGGCTGTCACTTACTGCGCCAGCAACAGGAGGGGCTGGAATTTCAAAAATGCAGGGTGGGTTTTGCAGCCTGAAGGGGCGGCGAGGACCTTATACATCAACACCACAGAGCAGCCTCCCGGACCTAATAGCATGCAGAATGACAGTGAATAAAACTTCTTTTCTCAGATATGAGTGGCACATCTGCACAGAAAGATGGATTACAAGAACCTAATTTACAATATGTTTAAGCTGGGGGGAACAGTTTAAATTGCCCAAAGTGGGTGACAGGTTCCCTTTAAGATTCTACTGTTTAGGGGACAAAAGCGCACTCAGGCCAGTAATATGCATGCAGACTCTATCCAGTTTGATGTCACACCTGAAAGCAACTGTTTTAAAGTAGATACAGTCTGTATACACGCTACCGGCTAAAGCATACCAGACTGTTGCTTTTTCAAGAATTGTACCAGCTCAGGATGAAAGAAGTATTACACTATTGATCTTAGGAGATATAAGGAGAAAATACTCTTTGAGAATATCTTGGTTTGGACATTCTTGCATATCATCACAATATACGGTAAGTAAAGATGCTTATTCCGAACCGGTTAAATAAGGTATGTACGGTATTTAGATTTATATATTTTACCTAATCTTACTTCTCTCTATATTTAGATTTTAAAATTATATGGACAAGTGCTTTTGTTCCTTATCCTTTGTCAAATTTGAGTTACTCTAGTCACATAGACAGTCAGTACAATTCTGAATAATAGCTGTATGTATTAAGGTGTATTAATCATATATCAGCATACTCAAATATCAGGCAGGTATAAATTTTATAGCAGTGGTAAAGTTAATACAAATAATCATGAAGAGTCAAAAAAGAATTAAAATAGCCTGTCCAAAGGTGCAATATAAGGAGCAAAGTGTTTAGTTCAGCCAGACAAAAATTGATAAGTAATAATAATAACAAATACCTCTTAACTGGAGAAATTATTAATAGCATAAACGTATGTACAATAAATATTTTTGATAAGTAATAAACTCCTAAGGTACATATGCAGAGGAATAAAGTGCTTAGCGTTCCTATACAAACGTTTGGGCATTCCTGGTGAAAATTACTGTTATTTTAAACAATTAAGCAAGTTGGAGATTAAATGACCTCTAATGGTACCTTTACACGCCGCTACAGAAGGTTAGAAAAACCGGATGTCTCACGTGCACGAGCACGTACCAACGGTTGCAAACGGTACCCGATACCGCATTTACACGCCGCTACAAGGTGCTCTACAGAAGGTTTAATCTATCTCTGGAGGCACCGCCGGGTGCCACAAGTTACCTTCTGTAGAGCACCGTCCCTCATTTACACGCCGCTACAGAAGGTAATATGGGAGGACCTGGTGCAGCAGGGGCAACACATAGGCGTGCCAGAGTTGTGGATTACGAGTCGCTCGTACGATGATTGGACAATGCAATAGTATCATGATTGGCCAGCCAGCGCAGGAAGGCTGGCTAATACATGATGCTATTGCAATTGTGTAGTGTGACTGGTCAGCCCTATGCAGTGACAACCAATCGTAACGCAGGAGCTTCCACCAATGATCACTGAAGGGGGGCGGTTTCCCGGAGGCTGTGTCACGACCCAGGGAGTTAACTAGGTGGCGAAAAAACCTTGCCGTACCTTATTTTGACGCCGCTACCATCGGGTTGAAATCAACCTGTTTTAGAGCAGTGCTCTGAAACAGGTGCCAAAAGTGACGGGTGGCAACAACCTAGTTTACACGGCGCTACCTCGGGTTGATCTGACGGTGCAAGATATATTTGTCTCCGAAACCCGGTTCTTTTCAACCTTCTGTAGCGGCGTGTAAAGGTATCATAAAAGGTAGAAAGTTAAAGGTGACACATTACCTTTGCATTTTAGGCAGAAAAAAAATCATTTTAATATTTTAAAAATTACAAAAAGGAAAGTGGGCTGATGTAAACGTTTGGGCACCCTGCATGGTTAGTGGCTAGTAGCACTGCCTTTAGTTTCTATCGTAGGTGCTTTTTGTATCCAGCCAAGAGCTTTTCAGATCTTGTTTAAGGGATTTTCATCTGTTCTTCCTTGGAAAAGTCCTCTAGTTTTGTAATATTCCTGGTTTGTCTTACATGCTCTGCTCTTTTGAGGTCTAGCCACAAATTTTCAATGATTTTCAGATTAGGGGGTCTGTGAGGGTCATTGTAAATCCTCCAGTTTGTACTCTTTGAGGTAGTCTATTGCAGATTTTGTTATGTACTTAGGATCATTATCCAGTTGCAGAAGCCAATCTTTTCTCATCCTTTTTTCAGCTTCAGCTTTTTTACAGATGGTGTTATGTTCCCATCAAGAATTTGTTGAAATTTCATTGAATCCATTATTTCTTCTACCCGTGAAATGTTCCCCATGCCATTTACTGCAACATAACCCCAAAGCATGAGTAATCCATCCTATGCTTAATGGTTGACGAAATGTTTTTTTTTTCTTAAATTCTGGGCCCTTTTTTCTCCACACATACCATTGATCATTATAGCCAAAGTTCTACTTTAACCTCATCTGTCCACAGGACTTGTTTCCAAAATGCACCCGGCTTGTTTAGCTGTACTTTTGCATACTGACGCTGAATTTTATGGTGAGGACGTGAGAGGTTTTCTTCTGATAACCTCTCCATGAAGGCGATGTTTGTGCAGGTGTCTCTGAACAGTATAGCAATAAACCATAATTTCAAAGTTTGCTAAATCTTCCTAAAGGATCTTTGCAGTCAAGCTCGGGGTTTGATTGGCCTCTCTAACAATCCTGCAAGCTGCTCTCACTAAAATTTAGCTTGGTCTTTCAGACCATATGTTGACCTCCATTGTGTCTATTAACTGTTATTTCTTAATTAAATTTCAAACATAGCAAATTGAAACTTGAAAATTCTTTTCAATGTTGTTATAGTCTTCTACTGCTTTCCGGGCCGCCATCATTTTCATCACCTTGTGGGCATGATAACATGCTTTAGAAAACCAGCCTCTGTGCCAGCGCTATCCAAAGCTGTACATGTGCGTGGCTTTGTACCATTCAGCATTGAGCTTCTCAGACACCCCATATTTAGAGGCACACTGTGTGTGATCAGAAGTTGCCACACTTCCAGTCACTACTCTGAAGCCATGTATATGCATACCAGCTTCAGAGACGCATAGTGCGCATGACTGGAAGTGGAGACTATTTCCAGTCGTGCTCAATGAGACTCTCTGAAGACAGGGTGCCGGATCAAGCTGGGCCAAATAGAAAAGATGGGAAAAATTAACGACTCCATAAGAAAGATCATCAGCTGTAATTGTGGCACCCTGGCACCTGTTGGGCACCACAGAACCCTTGGGGCACAAATGGAGTAAGTAACAGCAAAGCAAAACCCACAAACACCACAACACCTTAGAACACCTGGTTTCACCCCGAGCCTCTAGGGGGAGCTCCACTGGTGACTTTGAACCAGTTCCCCCTATAAATAAAGTCTTGGAGGGAGAAACACCAGAGTGTGTGCAGTCGCTACAAGAGCTGCCAGCCTGTGTGAAACCTCCATCCTATGAGGGACACACTAGGCCCCAATAGCCAGTTAGCAAGTGAGGAAATCCCTGCAATTGGGATAAGAGGGAGAAGGAGAACACCTCTCAGGAACACAGAGTTATTCTGACTCTTTCCTTAATAACCGGTTACTGGAACCGAAGATGTGAGAGCTACCAGCCATCACAGAGAACCAGCACATCCAACAGGAGGTTTAGCCACCTGTTCCACCTGATGCACCCATCCACGAGAGCCCAGGGAAGAGTACTGATCCTGCTCAGACCCTTTTACAGTGCCCTCAGTGCTGTTAACTAGGTGAAGCAAGTTCCAATGAACACACTGCCCGGTCCGGCTGGATTCCACATCCACCCGACCTTAATCAGAGAAATAGAGAAAGGAAGCCTACAACAACTGCTTTCTGTGAACCTCCAGAAGTGCCGACTCCACTATCCCGGTCTGAGTGTACCTGATTACCACCCAGTAAAGGTACCTAAAAGAGACTTTGTGTGGTTGTAAGTTACTCCTGGATTTAGCGCGCAACACCCCGCAGCTGCCTCACAACATCTTGCGCAGCTCCGGGGACTCCCGCTCGTCCTGTGGGGAGCGTTCCATCTCGCTGTATAACATCCCCCGGAGACCCGAACAGCGCTGGTAAAGTTACCAGAACACCCGCAGGTGGCGTCACGAAGACAAATCATCCCTACTGTTCCGCCATTTCCCCTATTGATCTGGACCACCAGGCCTACACCACCGCAGGCGCGGTTCCGTGACTGGAGGAGAAGCAACGCCCGCTACGTGTACCCCTGGCTATGGTGAGTCAGAATTTGGCGTCACGAACAGGATACGAGCAGGCCCGTTATCACGGGTATTGTGTGCTATTTATTGACTGTAAATATCGAACTGTACATTTGGTCCGCCATTGCTGCGCGAAAAGGCGGGAAAAGAAGGGGCGTGACTGTGCAGAGGGCGCGAAGATTGGCCCCGCCCCCACGCTCTGACGACTTCCTCCGTACGCAGCAGGAACCGGAAACTCCCGTGGTGCCTCACTCCTCACCGCGAGGCCGACACTTCCGTTTGAAACCGAGGGAAAGGCTACGCTTAACTAAGGGGGAGCGACCATGAGTAACCCGGCTCCCGATCGCGCGGTGCCCCCACTAAACCAAGCGGCACCTCAAAACCTACCTCTTGATGGACAGCAACAAGTCGGCGGTATGCCACCGCAACCCGCTCCGATTATGCCGATGTCTCTACCCTACGTTCCTAATGCGATCTGGTTACCCAAGTACAGCGGTTGTACCTAGTACCTTGGAGAACTTCCAGAGGAAGATATGCCAGACGCTGGACATGTACCCGATGACCGGTAAGCAAAGAGCTTCAGTTATCATGGGACAGTTAACCGGCGCAGCTGAACTGCAGAGCCGCAGCTGGCCTGTAGAAACTCAGGAATCTGTGGAGCAGATATTCGCTAAATTAACCCGGGTCTTTGAGCGCCATACTGAAGCTGAATTAAGACTGTCATTCTATCGTTGTAACCAAGGGGCACAAGAAAGTGTCCTTGATTATTCACTGCGCTTGCAAGAAGCATACAGACTGTTAAAGCAAGTTGATCCTGATGGTGTCCGAGATGAGAACAAAGCGTTAATTGGACAATTTATTGTGGGCCTTAAACTGTCTGAGGATAGAAAGCAAGCAAGCTGGTGGTCCATACAAAATCCAGGCGTAGAGTTTGACACCTTGAGAGACTTAACGGTTTGGGGACAACGACTCGCTGAAGTGCCTGATCCCGCTTCACAGCAGCAGCAGTATGCTGACACCCCTTCCGTGCCGGCAGCAGCATCTCCAATCCCTGCGATTCAGTCCACTGCACAGACTGTAACACCTGACCGGTTTGATCAACTGTGTGCTAATGTCGAGCAGCTGATGAAAGACGTGGCCAAGCTACAAGCTGGGAGAAGACCCAAGACAGATGCAAGGCCATCGGACAAGATTCAACTCGCCGACAGCCCTGACGACGTCCCGTGGATGAGGAGGAAGACACAGCCGTCGCGAGGAAAACCTGCAGACCGCCGCAGTCCTGACAGACGCCGCAACAGTCAGCAGACCGACTTAGGAGGACGCAACCTGCAATCCCATCCTTTAAACGAGCGACCCCTGGGCGAGAAGGGCCAACCCCAGGAGTAGACTGTCCAGGCCCTACGTCCAGCTGGGAACACAAGTATGTAGGAGACTGTCCATACTTACATATCGTCATCGATGGCATCGCTATATCCGCCTTGATAGACACTGGATCCCAGGTGACATCCATCCCCAGTACCCTTTACAAGCAGTTCTGGCCAGATGTTAAGCTAGAACCCCCTAACCCCGAGATGAACCTTGAAGCCACTAATGGTATACCGGTTACCATAGAGGGACAGTGGGAAGCTACAGTAAAGGTGGGGAGGGTGCAGTTGAAAAACCAGGGTATCTTAGTGGTCCAGGATAAGCCTAACCACAAGGATCCATATGTCATATTGGGTACCAATGTCATGATCAAATGCCTCGATGAAGTGTTGTTTTTACTCCAACAGAGTGCTGAAGCCGGTAAACCCAGAGAAAAGAGGGCTATCCAAAAGCAGATCAGAGCTCTGGTGTATCAACAACAGGTAACATTGTCAAATGGTGAAATTGGCAGAGTAAGGGTCACAGATTCCATTCCAATTGTGGTACCACCCAGAAGTGAAATGATGATCTGGTGTCGAGCAGCCATAGGCCTCAGAGGGCAGGACTACCAAGCTGTAGTAGAACCTGTAATGTCCAATAGTAGTCCTACGCTCTTGACAGCCAGAGGGTTAGTCGACGTAAGAAAGGGGAGAGTCCCCGTACGCATATTAAATTATGGTGATGACGAAGTCAGACTGCCAAGATATGCAACTGTCGCAAAATTGTACCAAGTAAAAGATGATGCTGTGATTGATGTAAAATCCTCAAACCAAACAGTCACTGATGAACCCCCTCACTCCAAAGAGCAGTTAGAGAAATGGTGTCAAGACCTCAGTGTAGGAACTGACAATACACCCTCTCACCAGAAAAATGGAGTATACCGGGTAGTTCAGGAGTATGAGCAAGTGTTCAGCAAACACCCACTTGACTTTGGGAGGATTAAAGGGGTACAACATCATATCCCCACAAACAACCATGCACCTATCAAAGAAAGGTACAGGCCTATACCACATCCAACCGACCTTAGCACCAGAACTAGAGAAAGGTAGCCTAACACTGCTTGCTGTGAACCTCCAGAAGTGCCGACTCCACTATCCCGGTCTGAGTGTACCTGATTACCACCCAGTAAAGGTACCTAAAAGAGACTTTGTGTGGTTGTACGTTACTCCTGGATTCAGTGCGTAACACCCCGCAGCTGCCTCACAACATCTTGCGCAGCTCCCGGCTCCAGGGACTCCCGCTCGTCCTGTGGGGAGCGTTCCATCTCGCTGTATAACATCCCCGGAGACCCGAACAGCGCTGGTAAAGTTACCAGAACACCCGCAGGTGGCGTCATGAAGACAAATCATCCCTACTGTTCCGCCATTTCCCCTATTGATCTGGACCACCGGGCCTACACCACCGCAGGCGCGGTTCCGTGACTGGAGGAGAAGCAACGCCCGCTACGTGTACCCCCAGCTACGGTGAGTCATAATATTGTACTGTAATCTCTTATACGTCTTGCAGGAATCACGTCTACCACTATATGGTCACTGTATGGTGGTAATATCGATTTGGCCTTTATGTAAAGATTTATTCTTAGTAACAGCCCAGTTATCTGCTGAGGTTTTCCTATACCTACTATTAGGGTGTGACACTGTAGTTGTAATCAGGTGCCCACTAATATGTTTCACTCCCCCCTTCCTACACCTCTGGAGTGCAGTCATTACAGTAGATTTGATCGTTCAGTAGTTTGTAACCTTGTTGGTAGATTGTAGCATCAAAGGTAAAAAGAAATGCTTACTTTACCGCCGAAACTGCAGTCTAGACTTCCACCCTCCATAATTTTAGCTTATCTTTCCTGTGCACATTATAATAGATGGGCAGTTAATTGTCTCTTTATTAACTTTAGTGTACTATATTTATTGGACCATACATTAAAGAGCAGCAACAACTGTTTAATATATCTAAAATAAAATGTAATTGGTGCTTTTATCATTTGTGTATAAATGTGCCGTCATTTTTCTTTGGTGCATTATATCCCCAGCAGTGTATTATGGCGTAGTGCTTGCTTCATCATTACTTGGTACATATTACACTCTACATATTAGTACGCAGCAATATACAAGGAACATAACTAATTAAAATTTCATTAATGTGTTTCCCTGTATTCTCTCTGAGTATATAATGAAGCTGATATGTTTTTCTATAACAGATCATAGTATATATACAGTACATAAAGTTATTTATAATCTTTGAACAAAACTAAAAAGTCAAAAGCATCGTCTAATAATAAATTACAACTAGTTTCCATGTTTTAATGACTTCTCTTAAGTCACTATTTGACACAGTGAAGAACCTTTAAAATCTAAGAACATAATGAGATGTTGGACTCACGCAGCTTTACTATCCTTACATTGTTATTTGTGCACAGGGGAAGGGCATTGAGAATTACATGTACTTAGTGTCAAATTAAAATATGTTTTTAATAAAACTAAAATCTTTTTCCTTGTGGGATTTCAGCATTGATGAGCAATAAGATGAATTTGTAAATTAGAATGTAATCATAAACCAAACCCTTAAAATAGAGACCGGGAAATCCTACAGCTATTAACACTCAAAAAAAATTTAATTAAAATTCATTATAACGATAAATAAAATAGAAATTGCAAAATATGATCAGGTTTTAAATTGCCCAACTCCTAATACATACAATACTTCGACTTAGGCAACATAAAATGATTGCAATATAATGTCCACACTGGGAATAATTAAAGTAACTAGTGTTCGCATATCAATCAGCAAAATAATAATATTGTATTTCTATTGTTTTGTGAAGCTAAGACTATCCACACAGTTTTTCACACATATTAGTTATGTTTTTATGCAACTGAAAATCTTGGCTCTTAGGCTGGCTTCACACCACAGTAGAATCAGGTTCGGGGCTGTTCTGTAATGCAGCCCTATAGGGCCGGATGGAACCAGATGACAGATATGTGCCATCCGGTTTCCATCTGTCCAAAAGGATACGGGTGAATTTGCTTGCTATGGCGCCAGATTCCACCAGATCCGGGAATCAGACACCGGCGGCTGAAGTTTAGCAGCGAGCGCTGCTAAACTTCAGCACCACCGGCTGTACCCCGCACAGATGGCTAGAGAGGAGCTATCTGCGATCTTGAAATTTCAGCAGCTGCAGCTGCAATTGAGGACTCCAGCTGCAAACCGGACCGGAGGGCATATTTGCCCTCCGGTTTTGTTTCCAAATCGGGTCCGGGACTGTCAAGTTTACACTGGACAGCCCCAGACCTGATTCTACCACGGTGTGAAACCGGCCTAAATGACAAAGGTGCCATTTTCTACATTGCTGATTTCCTATTCCTACCCCAAAGTCTTACATTAGTGTGCATGTTTGGTAAAGGTAAGCTTGACCGAAAAGTTAACCATAAACTTGTCTAGGACCACATCATTAAAGAATTCTTGCTATATTACTTACCTATAAGTGTGTGCCACATGCTTTGTCATATGATAATGGACAGGTTGGGATCCTACCTGGGCACCTACATTACTTAGGAGCACCGTACTCTTCCATTATTATATTGCAGAATGGTAGGCATGGTGCTCAGATGGGGGAAATTATTACAGGATGTGAGCCAGGATAGGAAACATTAAGGATGTGGAAAATTATTGCAGGATAATGGTAAGGAAAGCAGACTTTATTACAGGATAGAGGCCAGAAAGGGAAACTCCGATGGAAATCACTACATGGGCAAGAAGAAGTACAACAAAAAAACATTCAGGGCAGGTACCAGGAGAGCACGTCAAGACAGAGAGAAGTTAAGTCACCGTCCGAGTTCAGTTACCTTGAGAGGAGTAGATCAGAACAGAGCAGAGGGACAAGATAAAAGAATGGTCAAGCACAGAAAAGGTCAGGCAGATCAATTCCAAGAGCACAGATGCAAGAGATCAAACTAGCACCACAGAGCAGAAACTAAGACTGACAGTGCCTTGGGAAAAACAGTAGAGCTAAAAAGCTGAACAATTACAGGAGAGAAGGAACACCTGCAAAATTTCAACACAGCCTAGAAAGAGATTGGGCAACTGATCTGTCAATCAAAACACAAACAGCCTTACATATCACAGCTCTAAATAGGATGACTAAGCTGTCATTCACCCAGCTCAGCACACCCTGAACGCAGAGCGGAGGAATTGTGACAGAAGTATTATTACAAGATGGGGAAATAACTTTTGTATGGGGGCCAAAATGAGGTACATGTATTATTAGTTTATGGTAGGGTAGCACCTGCTGTCTAAGATACATATAGAGTACCACACACTTTCACTTCAACAGATATTAATTCTTTTGCTTCACTGCCTAGAACTACAAGTTATAAGATGCTCTGCTCTACTCAGCATTCTAGGGGAGGATAACAAGCAGCAGTGGACAGGCCTGATTGGCTGAACCTGCTGAAGAAGAAGGAAGGGGTGAATTGTACTAATGTATGTGAAGAGATTCAGCAAACTTGGAGGAGTGGTAAGTCTGAGGTGATTACTGAAACTGTCATTCTGTGTGAGGAGAAACTGATTACAGAAGCTACAGCAGAACCACCCTGCAAAAAAAGGTTGATAAGAGCTGCCCACCTACTTCAGGTTTCCCACTTAGAAGAAGGATTTTCCCTGCTGTTCCTATCCTTTCCAAACAACTGGACCCTGAAACCCCAGTCTGGAACTCCGGGAGAACAAAAATCTTCTGCAAAAGGAGTAAGTAGTTACTGCTGGGAGTTGCAGTTTTTATTGTTGGAGAAGTATTTTGAAGTTAGCTATAAGGGCAAATTGTTGGAATCTGTAGGTCTACTGCTGGAGAAGTATATTGAAGGTATCTATATGGGAGCGTGGTTGGGACTTGTAGTTCTGTTGTTTGAGAAATATTCCGAAGCTAATTACAAGGCCGTGATAAAGAGATTTTTGATTGCACTAACTAGACATTTATATAGGACCAGCACTGGAGGGAATATTGTTTTCATTATATTAAGTACTTCAAAGTTTACAGCAAACCCACTAATATTCATGGAAACTGGGGCCTCAATATGGGACTGTGTCATTTGCATAGCTGCAGCCATTTGTAGATTAATTGTGATTAGTTAGGAGTATATGTGTCGTAACTTAAAGGGGAAGCATCACCACTAAAATTCAGGTCTATTGCAAAGCGTCTCTTATACCTCTGTACAATATTGAATAATATTACCTATTTACCGTGCTATTCCTTCTGCTATTGCCATTTCTTATCCTCATGTAAATTAACCTGTTAAGATTTCTATCTTCATCTCTTGTGTGTGTGTGTGTGTGTGTGTGTATGGAGCATGGACCCATCTGTATTCCCCTAGGGTTCCTAGCAAGATTCGTGTGGAGGCACTGTGCCATATCAAAGTGAGAACTACCGAACACTCTGCCAACAGTAGCAGAATAAATGGGTATTACAGTAGAAAATGGTTAATATAGAAGACCAACTGAGAGAAAATATAACTGTACTAGATGGTGGCCCGATTCTAACGCATCGGATAGTCTAGAATATGCGAGTGTGCGGCGGTGCGGGTGTATGGCAGTGCAGGTGTACAGCAGTGCAGTTGTGCTAGTGTGCAGCGGTGGCCCCCTCAGTTCTCACCCACTCCAGGCTTCTGTACAGACACCTCTCACCCTAGCATAGACATCAACAATTCCAAGGCCTGAGGAGGTGGAGTTAACAGGGGGCATCATAGTAGGCGTGTCCAAGCACATTGCACTGATGTGGTGGGCATGCCCTTGTTCACGGCCATTACGACGCCCACTTTGGTAGCTCCACCCCCACCCCCTGTGACGTGAGTGCAGAACAGAGTGTGACGTGAGTGCAGGGCAGAGTGTGACGTGAGTACAGGGCAGAGTGTGACATGAGTGCAGGACAGAGTGGGATGTGAGTACAGGGCAGTGTGTGATGTGAGTGCAGGGCAGTGAGTGACGTGAGTGCAAGGCAGAGTGTGACGTGAGTGCAGGGCAGAGTGTGACGTGAGTGCAGGGCAGAGTGTGACGTGAGTGCAGGACAGAGTGTGACGTGAGTGCAGAGCAGAATGTGACATGAGTGCAGGGCAGAGTGTGACGTGAATGCAGGTTAAGTGTGAGTGGGGGGTGAGTGCAGGGCAAGTGTAGGTTATGTGGGTGTAAGTGGTCTGCAGTACCTGGCTCCTGGTGCTGTGTGCGTTTAGCTTTAGGACCTCTGGTGATGTCACAGCCATGTGATCTTGCTCCGGCCATGATTGTGACATCATCAAAGGTCCTGTAAGTATAGAGCCCTCTTCACACATAACGACGCACCAGCGATACCGATAATGATACAACCTGGCCGGGATCACTGGTGCGTTGTTTTCATATCGCTGTTCATTTCAAATAGCGGGACGGAAAGCCGACAGTGAAGTCAGCTTTCCCGCCCGCTATGTGAGTGTAGCGCTGTCGTCTCTGTCACGGCAATCCCGCGTCGCTGATGCGTCGCCAGTGCTTTTTTTATTGTAAAAAACATATTTGCTGGTACGCTTTTCAGATTAGTTTTCCCTATGCACAGGGGTGCAGAAAGGCTCTCTGCCGCCTGAGCCTAGGTGAGGACTGGGGGGGGGTTGTTGCTGTCAGCGGCAGCAGGTGAGGAGCGGGGGGATGATTGCTGTCGGCGGCCGTGGGTGGGGTGGGGTTGCTGTCGGCGGCCGCGGGTGAGGAGCGGGGAGGGGGGTGTTGTTGTCGGTAGCCACCGCTGGTGAGTTTACCTTATGCAGCTGGCGCACGTCACACAGGGAGCCGGCTGCATGGTGCAGGCACCGCCCCCTTCTGTCTGTGGCTCCCCCTTCCTCCTTGCCGCCTGAGTCTAAATGCTCATATTGACCATTGGACAGTTCAGCCCTGCCTATGCATGGCACATGTCCCCTATGCATGGCACACGTCCATTATGCATGGCACATGTCCATTATGCATGGCACACATCCCCTATGCATGGCACACGTCCCCTATGCATGGTACACATCCCCTATGCATGGCACACGTCCCCTATGCATGGCACACATCTCCTATGCATGGCACATGTCCCCTATGCATGGCACAAGTCCCCTCTGCATGGCACATGCCATTATGCATGGCACACATCCCCTATGCATGGCACATGTCCCCTATGCGTGGAACATGTCCCCTATGCGTGGCACACATCCCCTATGCAAGGCACACATCCCCTATGCATAACACACATCCCCTATGTGTGGCAAACATCCCCTATGCGTGGCACATGTCCCCTATGCTTGGCACACATCCCCTATGCATGGCACACATCCATTATGCATGGCACATGTCCGCTATGCATGGCACACGTCCCCTATGCGTGGCACACATCCTCTATGCTTGGCACACATCCATTATGCTTGGCACACATCCATTATGCATGGCACACGTCCCCTATGCATGTCACACGTCCCCTATGTATGACACACATCCCCTATGCATTGCACATGTCCCTTATGTGTTGCACACGTCCCCTATGCATGGCACATGTCCGCTATGCGTGGCACACGTCCCCTATGCAGGACACATGTCCCCTATGCATGGCCCACGTCCCCTATGCATGGCACATATCTATTATGCATGGCACACGTCACCTATATGTGGCACACGTCCTCTATGTGTGGCACAAGTCCAATATGCATGGCATACATCCCCTATGCATGTCACACGTCCCCTATGCATGGCACACGACCCCTATGCATTGCACATGTCCCCTATGCGTTGCACACATCCCTTATGCATGGCACATGTCCCCTATGCATGGCACACATCCCCTATGCAGGGCACACGACCCCTATGCATGGCACATGTCCATTATTCATGGCACTCGTCCATTATGCATGGCACACATCCCCTATGCATGGCACACATCCATTATGCATGGCACAAATCCCTTATGCATAACACACGTCCCCTATGCATGGCACACGTCCATTATGCATGGCACACGTCCATTATGAATGGCAAATGTCCCCTATGCATAACATACATCCCCTATGCGTGGCACACATCCCCTATGCTTGGCACATGTCCCATATACATGGCACACGTCCCCTATGCATGGCACATGTCCATTATGTATGGCACACGTCCATTATGCATGGCACAAATCCCCTATGCATAACACACATCCCCTATGTGTGGCACACATCCCATATGCTTGGCACACATCCGCTATACATGGCACACGTCCCCTATGCATGGCACATGTCCATTATGCATGGCACACGTCCCCTATGCATGGCACACGTCCATTATGCATGTCACACATCCCCTATGCATGGCACATGTCCCCTATGCGTGGCACATGTCCCCTATGCGTGGCACACATCCATTATGCATGGCGCACGTCCCCTATACGTGGCACACACCCTATATGTGTGGCACACATCCATTATTCATGGCACACGTCCCCTATGCATCGCAAACATCCCCTATGCATGTCACACGTCCCCTATGTATGGCACATGTCCCCTATGCATTGCACACATCCCCTATGTGTTAAACACGTCCCCTATGCAGGGCACATGTCCCCTATGTGTGGCACATGCCCCCTTGTGTTAGATATGGCCCCCATGCTGCTCTATTCTTCCCTCTTCCAGCACTGATCTCCCGGTCTCCCTCGTGCTGCTGTGATCGGGCAGAGATGATGCTGCAGAGCTCCTCCACTTCCTGGTTCTATGCGGTCATGTGATCGGCACAGCAGAAAGTGACATCATCTCTGCGTGCGATCATAGCAACAGCCGGGAGACCAGAGAGACACTGGAGATCAGCACTGGAGGAGGAGCCAGGAGGTAAGTATAGAGTTTATTATTTTCCTATGGCAGCAGCATGGGGGCCATATCTAACATAGGGGGCCTGTGCCATCACATGGGGGGCACAGGACCATATAATATGTGCTGCTCCCCCAGCCCATCACCATGGTGCAGTTTCAGCACCATGGTGATGGAGAGCGGCTATGCATATTATATGAGTGGGAGCAGGAGATCTCCCGCTCCCTCCTGCAGCCTCCATCAACCTCCCCAGTTCACATTTTCCGGTACACCGTACCGTCGCAAAAAAACACTGTCTGTCACTAGGTTTTGAATTTGCGCGCCTATATGCATAGTGTGCGCTTATTGGTGGCTGCCTCCGGCGGTCACCAATGAACAGCCTCTATCTGGCGCGTGATTTCGACTTCAGACAAACACCTTAGACAATTATATAGTAGATGGGACCAACTGGGAGGTAATAGTATTATTGGGGGCCAGAATGAGGGACAGTAATACAACACAGTTCGGGAAGTTAATAATATTTCTGATGGTGGCATATATTATTAATTACTAATTTAAGGAAAAACAGTATACAG
Organism: Allobates femoralis; assembly: GCA_033576535.1. Lineage (NCBI taxonomy): Eukaryota > Metazoa > Chordata > Amphibia > Anura > Aromobatidae > Allobates > Allobates femoralis. The sequence continues at coordinate 62,703,512 of JARQOC010000008.1, read as the reverse complement.
GGTGGGCCATTTATATGGATGCACCTAAATAAAATGGGAATGGTTGGTGATATCAACTTCTTGTTTGTCAATGCAAAGAAAAAAGAGAGGAGGAGTAGTCCAGTGGGGATGAATGTTGCAGGTGAAAGCACACTCCCCTGAGCGGGTTATGCAGCCTGCATAACCCAGTGCATGTAGCCTTTGGTGCTCTCGTGCAACCGCATGCCATACCCGACTTCCGGGATTCGGAAAGGGAGCTCGTCACGTGGGGCGTCACATGAATATGATGTCACTGCAGGTCCTCAAATACTCCTTTACCGCCGGCTTAAGGTCCTGTAATTAGCAGGTCTTGCCTTTGGGATCCGTGCTGCACCTCACCGCTCGCCCAAGGGGCGTAAATGATAGCAAGAGAGAACCAGCGGTTCTTTAAAGGGCGCTCAGAAAAGGCAAACAGGGAGAGATTTAAGATGTCTTACTTTTTACTAATGATCAAGCTCCTCACAACGTATTTCAGCGGACAACTCCACCTTTATCAGATGATACATTAAACTTATTGAAAATTTCATAAGAAAACAATGGTGTGCTTGATTTTAACGTAACTTTATTTTTCCATGAGTTATTTAAAAGTTTATGACCACTTATAAAATGTGTTTAAAGTGCTGTCCATTGTGTTGGATTGTCAATGCAACCCTCTTCTCCCACTCTTGACACACTGATAGCAACACCGCAGAAGAAATGCTAGCACAGGCGTCCGGTATCCGTTGTTTCAGATGCTGCACATCTCGTGTCTTCACAGTATAGACAATTGCCATTAGATGAGTGATGAGGCAAACTTATTCGTGAATGGTGAAGTTAACAAACAAAACCACCGCTATTGGTCTGACACTAAGCCACAGTGGATAGATCCCTCCAAGACTGTTAGAACACAAAAATTGATGGTATGGTGCGGTATATGGGGTACAAAGATAGAGGGGGCATTCTTCATCAATGGAAACCTCAATGCCACTGGATATCTGAATCATGTAGCAATTTAGATATCCAGAGGCATTGAGGTTTCCACTGATGAAAAATGGCCCCTCTATCTTTGTACCCCACATACCACACCATACCATCAATTTCTGTTTTCCAACAGCTTTGGAATGATCTATCCACTGTGGGTTAGTGTCAGATCAATAGCGGTGGTTTTGTTCGTTAACTTCACCATTCACAAAAAAGTATCATCTGAAACAATGGATACTGGAAGCCTGTGCTAGCATTTCTTTTGTAGTGTTGCTATCAGTGTGTCAAGAGTGGGAGAAGAGGGTTGCATTGACAATCCAACACAATGGGCAGCACTTTGAACACATTTTATAAGTGGTCATAAACTTATAAATAACTCATGGAAAAATAAAGTTACGTTAAAACCAAGCACACCATTGTTTGTCTTATGAAATTTTCAATACTTTTGATGTGTCAGTTGACCTTCTTCCCTTGAAAAAAATAAAGTTGGATCAAAAATGGTCGACTTCAAAATGGCTGCCATGGTCAGCACCGATCTGGAAAAGTTATTCCCCCTCTCATATACCAATATGCCACAAACAGGAAGTTGATATCACCTACCACTCCCATTTTATTTAGGTGCATCCATATAATTGGCCCACCCTGTACAATGTTCCAACTGTGTCAAGGTAAAAAAAGTGGACAAAATCATTGTATGAGGACAGAAATTTTGTGTGCAATTGTTGTGTTTGAGCCACAAGAAAAAGGATATACCCATTAATATTGCATGGCGACCCACATGGGGACATTTCTATTGTGAGGTGGTCACAAACTGAAACATACCTACTGTAATATATTTCATTTTTGCAGTTATTGTTAACATGGGAAGAATAAAAAGGAGACACTGTTACTGTATAGGGCATCAGGGCAGTACTAATGCAATTTTATTTTTAATCTGGTGCAATATAGAAGTGGGGGATAAACTGTGGATGGGGATATTGAAGCAAAGAAAAATGAATTACTGGAATTACCAAATGCAATATATCAATTGCCAAGCACTTGTGATAATATTAGTGTTATGATCGGTAATGTGCTAATATTAGTTTTTATTCATCACTTTCAGCTTCTCGTATAGGATGTATACACAGGAGTTCCATTGTCTCCTATATGGTGTATATACAGTAGTCCCAGTGTCTCCTTATGATGTTTAAACAGCAGCCTCAGTGTCTCCTATGTAATGTATGTACAGCTGTAAAGTTTCCTCTTATATGATGTTTATAAACTAGTCTCAATGTCTCCTATGAAATGTGTAAACAGAGTTCACAGTGTCTCCTATGGATGCATGTACAGCAGACTACTATTTGATGTATAGAACAGTCAGTGTCCTACATTATGTATATACAGCAGTCTCTTATGTTATACAGATGTCGCAGTGTCTTTTATGGAAAGAATAAACAGCAGTTGCAGTGTCTCCCATATGATGTATATACAGGAGTCCCAGTGTCTTCTATATGATGTGTATACAGTAGACCCAAAACGTCCTATATGATTTATAAACAGCCGTTTCAGTGTCTCCTATGTACTGTATATAATGTAATTTTTCTACCTCTTATATGATGTTTATATACTAATTTCAATGTCTTCTATGAGATATATATACAGAAGTCCCAGTGTTTTCTATGGGATACATATACAGCAGACTACTATTTGATTTACAGGATTTTACAACAGAAAAAGATCCTTTTTCTATAGGAATGATGACAATTGATATCCAGATACAAATAATTTCAAACTTTATTTATATTTCATATCAAAAATCTATTAAAATATTAAAACAGATCCAGAGCATATCCTCTTAGGGATCCACAAGATTACATCCACAGCCGTATATATTACATAGTATATAACATTCAATTTATACTTAACAATCTTCAACCCTATATATATACTCCAAAAACCTCTGTAGAAAGTTAAGATATATACCTGATCCTGACCGCTGTGTTGTGGCTGTGGTCCCTTCTCCCCTACGTCCGTTTCACACCTCGCTTCTTCCGGGGGGCGTGGTTAACAACGGGTATCAGTGGGTCTTATATATAGCCCCCATCCAATGCCATTATGCCACGTCAGCATCGCCCACACACACCTCCTTATTAGCGCATGTCCAATCACGTCGCGCTTTCCTAGCCTCGCCCACCCGCGGCCTGACGTGCAAAGCACCGTCATCAATGCCGCAAGTGTCAACATGCTCAGAGCGTCGGTCGTGATTTCGGGCATGCGCATTGAGAGTGTGTGTGGCGATGTAATGCGCGTCTGTGTTGTTAAGGCGACGATCACATGACTAGTCATGTGAGTTCGCGTGACGCCATGATGTAAACAAACCTCCGAAATACTATCTACAGGCACCCGCAATTCATATATCAGAATGACAACACTACATTAGAGAATCAAACCAAAATAAATATCCCAGTGAACATAATTACACACTATAATATTGCACCAGAGAACAGGACCAGGTAAAATAACACAATATATAAATATATATGTGATAACAATGTGTATGAAAAATATATATATAATAAATATATCAAGTGCAATAATCCATAATAATCCATTATAAATTAATTTACACAGATATCCCTAACTAATAATGATAATTAATAATAATAAATTAATATCTTATTCCCCAATGTTATATATATATATAATTAATATTTTTAATGTGCAATCAAATACATACTAATCCCTATAAAAATAAATATTTATTACCCCAAAAATTTAATCTATTGTATAAAATTAGTTATACATACGCCTGATTATCAGGACCATATTATAGTGTACTTATGTATAACTAATTTTATACAATAGATTGAATTTTTGGGGTAATAAATATTTATTTTTATAGGGATTAGTATGTATTTGATTGCACATTAAAAATATTAATTATATATATATATAACATTGGGGAATAAGATATTAATTTATTATTATTAATTATCATTATTAGTTAGGGATATCTGTGTAAATTAATTTATAATGGATTATTGCACTTGATATATTTATTATATATATATTTTTCATACACATTGTTATCACATATATATTTATATATTGTGTTATTTTACCTGGTCCTGTTCTCTGGTGCAATATTATAGTGTGTAATTATGTTCACTGGGATATTTATTTTGGTTTGATTCTCTAATGTAGTGTTGTCATTCTGATATATGAATTGCGGGTGCCTGTAGATAGTATTTCGGAGGTTTGTTTACATCATGGCGTCACGCGAACTCACATGACTAGTCATGTGATCGTCGCCTTAACAACACAGACGCGCATTACATCGCCACACACACTCTCAATGCGCATGCCCGAAATCACGGCCGACGCTCTGAGCATGTTGACACTTGCGGCATTGATGACGGTGCTTTGCACGTCAGGCCGCGGGTGGGCGAGGCTAGGAAAGCGCGACGTGATTGGACATGCGCTAATAAGGAGGTGTGTGTGGGCGATGCTGACGTGGCATAATGGCATTGGATGGGGGCTATATATAAGACCCACTGATACCCGTTGTTAACCACGCCCCCCAGAAGAAGCGAGGTGCGAAACGGACGTAGGGGAGAAGGGACCACAGCTACAACACAGCGGTCAGGATCAGGTATATATCTTAACTTTCTACAGAGGTTTTTGGAGTATATATATAGGGTTGAAGATTGGGAATTGTTTCAATGCTGAAGTTGTAGGTTTGGTGATACCATATGAATATAGGATACCTCAGTGTGAGTGAGGATATCAGTGGTTAGCAACCGGATTAGCATTCCAGCTCCAATATATATTTTCTCTCTATATACAAGTGTAATACCATAAAACCGTGCCACTTTGAGACAGTGATAATGTACATACTGTGGCTATTTAAAGAATGTTAAGTATAAATTGAATGTTATATACTATGTAATGTATACGGCTGTGGATGTAATCTTGTGGATCCCTAAGAGGATATGTCCTGGATCTGTTTTAATATTTTAATAGATTTTTTATATGAAATATAAATAAAGTTTTAAATTATTTGTATCTGGATATCAATTGTCATCATTCCTATAGAAAAAGGATCTTTTTCTGTTGTAAAATCTTGTCTTATGGAGTGAATAATTTAATAGGGATATTGTTTTAGCTGTTTAATTCTGTTTTATTACAGATTGTCCCACCCATACAGTGTTTAAAATTTAATATGGATTTTAAAACACGTGAATTATCTTGGCGTACAAAGGCCGTAGATTTGTTCAGAGCAGGTACCTCTGGTGTATCTCATGACACTGCAGCATCAGTAAGAGAACTGATGCGACAATACAAAAATAATTTATATAAGAAAACCAAAATTTGGTGTACCAAAACATCTCTGGAGAGTTATGTAGAGCAAAAAATTGTACCAAGAGGTCTGAGGGTTAATATTTTTCCCACTTTTGAAATGGAGGAAGATGACTTGGTGAAGAAGTGGATGTTAACTGCAGCGAATTGCTCTATAGAATTTATTAAAGGGAACCTGTCACCTGGATCTAAGCCCCTACACTATCACTACCTGTCCCTGCACCTTCCTAGCTGCTCCCTATCTATCCCTCTCTGAGCTAAATCCGCCCTATAAAACTGCAGAAAAATAACTTATAACTTACAGCAGTCCCTGAGGCTGGGGACTGAGAAGGCGGCGCCAGGCTCCATTTAGCCCCTCCTCCATGCAGCAGCACACGCCCCGCTGGGCGGTGTTATTCTTAGTTCATCGTCGCCTCCTCCATTTGGAATCTCCCACCCACTTTACACTGTAAGGTAGCAGTTAGGATCGGCACGACAGAAGGCAGTGACTCAGGTATTTACTCACACAGCACACAGTTTAATGGCACAGGTCAGGTATTCACAAACCTCCAGGTTCCGATGTAACAGGTCAGACTAACCCCCCGACCAGAATATACCCGAGGTATAAACTGGGCTAGCCCAGAATATACCCCCCTGGGCCAGAATATACCCTTGGTATATTCTGGCCTAGCCCAAACTATACCCCGGGGTATAAACAGGCCTAGGCCAGATTATAACTCTCCGTATACCACAGCAGCTGTAGATCAGGGCCCCAAGCCGTGCACAGGGCCCCAAGCAATGCATGAGGGCCCGAGGCAGCACAAGGTGGCCCCAGGCAGCAGAAAGTGGCCCTAGGCAACATACAGGGGCCCCAGGCAGTGCATGGGGGCCCGAGGCAGCACACAGGGGCCCCAGGCTACACACAGGATCCCAGGCTACACACGGGCCCCAGCCAGCATACAAGGGCCCCAGCCAGCATACAAGGGCCCCAGGCAGCGCACAGGGCCCCAGGCAGCGCACAGGGCCCCAGGCAGCGCACAGGGCCCCAGGCAGCACAAAGTGACCCCAGGCAACATACAGGGGCCCCAGGCAGTACTAGGGGCCCCAGGCTACACACAGGATCCCAGGCTACACACAGGGGCCCCAGCCAGCATACAAGGGCCCCAGGCAGTGCACAGGGCCCCAGTCAGCACAAAGTGGCCCCAGGCAACATACAGGGGCCCCATGCAGTACCAGGGGCCCCAGGCTACACACAGGATCCCAGGCTACACACAGGGGCCCCAGGCAGTGCACAGGGGCCCCAGGCAGTGCACAGGGGCCCCAGGCAGTGCACAGGGCCCCAGGCAGTGCACAGGGCCCCAGGCAGTGCACAGGGCCCCAGGCAACATACAGGGGCCCCAGGCAGTGCACAGGGCCCCAGGCAGCACAAAGTGGCCCCAGGCAACATACAGGGGCCCCAGGCAGTGCACAGGGCCCCAGGCAGCACAAAGTGGCCCCAGGCAACATACAGGGGCCCCAGGCAGTGCACAGGGCCCCAGGCAGCACAAAGTGGCCCCAGGCAACATACAGGGGCCCCAGGCAGTACCAGGGGCCCCAGGCTATACACAAGGGCTCCATGCAGCATACAAGGGCCCCAGGCAGCACAAAGTGACCACAGGCAATATACAGGGGCCCCAGGCAGTGGGCCACCCGGGGCCACTTTGTGCTGCCTGGGGCCCCTGTGTGCTGCCTCTGGCCCCCATGCGCTGTCTGGGACCCCTTTGTACTGCCTGGGGCCCTTGTATGCTGCATGGGGCCCCTGTATGTAGCCTGGGACCCTGTGTGTAGCCTGGGGCACCTAGTACTGCCTGGGGCCCCTGTATGTTGCCTGGGGCCACTTTGTGCTGCCTGGGGCCACTTTGTGCTGCCTGGGGCCACTTTGTGCTGCCTGGGGCCTTGTGCACTGCCTGGGGTCCTTGTATGCTGCATGGGGCCCCTGTGTGTAGCCTGGGATCCTGTGTGTAGCTTGTGGCCCCTAGTACTGCCTGGGGACCCTGTATGTTGCCTGGGGCCTCTTTGTGCTGCTTGGGGCCACTTTGTGCTGCCTGGGGCCCCTAGCACTGCCTGGGGCCCCTAGCACTGCCTGGGGCCCCTAGCACTGCTGCCCTGGGGCCCTAGCACTGCCTGGGGCCCCTGTATGTTGCGTAGGGCCACTTTCTGCTGCCTGGGGCCACTTTGTGCTGCCTCGGGCCCCCATGTGTTGCTTGGGGCCCTGATCTACAGCTGCTGTGGTATACGGAGGGGTATAATCTGGCCTAGGCCACTTTAACCCCGAGTATATTCTGGTCGGGGGGGGGGGTTAGTCTGGCCTGTTACACCGGGGCACAGCCGAGTAGAACCTCATACAATCCCAGCAGCTCCTGCTGCTGTCCTGACACACTCCACCCCCTCCCCACAGCCCAGGGCAGCACATATCATCTCCTATTCACCCGCACACCTGGAGGTCAGTGATTTCAATCAGCACTTAGCTCCAGTAGCAGCTAACCCTGTGTGTGCTGCTACCGAGCAGAAGATACAATCTCCCATATGCTGTGTCCTGGTCAGGGGACACATCGAGGTCGCATCACCACAACATGATAGGTGTAAAGCACAGATTCCAAATGGAGGAGGCGGCGATGAAGAAAGAATAATGCCGCCCAGTGGGGCGTGTGCTGCTGCATGGAGGAGGGGCTGAATGGAGCCTGGCGCCGCCTTCTCAGTCCCCAGCCTCAAGGACTGCTGTAAGTTATAAGTTATTTTTCTGCAGTTTTATAGGGCAGATTTAGCTCAGAGAGGGATAGATAGGGAGCAGCTAGGAAGGTGCAGGGACAGGTAGTGATAGTGTAGGGGCTTAGATCCAGGTGACAGGTTCCCTTTAAGATCATTATTTAAAAAAATACCATCAGTTTATCTAAATTAGATGAACAGTTAGAAAAAACAATGGAGCTGATTAAGAAAGATTCATCACCAGATATTGTTCAAAAGTGGTTGGAGGAAATGGATAAAGATCTGCAAAAATGGGAACAGGATATTAGTTCTGGAAAGCAAAGGAAATTTAAGAGAGATCTTGCAGATTATGAGACCAATAGGATCTTCAGATGGCAAAATCGCAATGTGGTGCAAAATGAGCAGTCTAAGAGAACTTTGTCAGTCAGTTCAACTACGACTGTTGACACAGATGTTGAAAGGGATTTAAGGCAACCAAGATTCAAGAGGGTATACAATCGAAAAAGGAAGAACCCCCTGGATAGAAATGATGGTTCCAATGATGATCAGAGAAGGGTAATAAACTTGTCAGATCATACTTTAATAATGGACCAGTTGAGAATTTTGGAGAAAGGATTAACGTTTTCCCCTTCCTCTATTATAGACCCATTCACGACAATAAAAGATCTTCACCTATTTGCGCGCAAGATCATCTTAAAAAGAATCCATGTAAGAACAGGATTGAACGGAACTAACTTGACAAAAGAGGAGTTAGAAGCAGTGGAGATCTTGGAATCTCTTGAAAATGAAAAAGACAGTAATAAGGTAGGAAAATTTCCTCAACATCTATGTGGTAAATCAAAAAAATTTCCGGCCATAAGTTTATGTCCGGCTGTTGATGTTTTCACCAAATTGGTCATACAGGATATTGAAAAATTAGACCGATTTAAAGGTAAAAAGAACTTGACTTTAGAGGAAGTAAAGGCGTTGGAGGAATAAAGAATTGGGATGATGTTGTGATTAAACAGGCCGACAAAGGGGGGAATGTGGTGGTATGGCCATGTTCTTTGTATGAGAAGCAGGCTTTTAAGCTTCTCAATGATGAAACATGTTATGGAAAACTTTATGGTAACCCCCTTTGTATCTTTAAAAAGGATCTCCTGAATATCATTGAAGATGCTGTCGGTGGAAACATCATTCCCAAGAAGTTGCTTGATTTTATGAAAAAATATGAGCCAAGAATCGCAACTTTTATCTAATCCCCAAGATTCATAAAAATGCCGTGGATCCTCTAGGTAGGCCGAATATATCGGGAAATCAAAGCCTGTGTGAACCGATTTGCTTAATCTTGGATTACTATCTGAAACCCCTAGTGATGTCTTTACCCTCATTTGTAAAGGACACTACATCGGTCCTACAAAAATTAGATCAGATGCACCTTGATGAGGGGATGATTTTAGTAACAGCTGACATCGAGTCGCTTTATACGTCTATCCGCCATACCGATGGTTTGAAAGCCATCAGATGGTTCCTTATGACAACGGATATGGAACCAGACATGATTAATTTTCTCTTGACTCTGATGGAATTTGTGTTAACACATAATTTTTGTGTGTTTTGTGGAAAAACCTTCCTGCAAAAACAGGGCGTGGCTATGGGGGCATCCTGTGCCCCCAGCTACGCTAACCTGTTTTTGGGATTATGGGAAAGGGAGATTTTCATGGGAGAAGGTATTCCTGGTATGGATAAAGTCCATCAATGGATAAGGTATATAGACGACGTACTATTCATGTTGGAGGGTAGTATTGCTGATTTGGAATCCTTGATGGCTAGTTTAAATCAAAATGAATTAAACATCAAACTGACGTACAAATATGGAAGAAAGATTGATTTTCTTGATTTGATGATTGAAATTTTACCAAATGGGGATATTTCAACGGAGGTATATAGGAAACCTACCTCAACGAACTCTTTTTTGTATGCAGATTCGGCTCATCCTCCCTCAATGATTAGTGGTATACCCATTGGCCAATTCCTACGGATAAAGAGATTATGTTCCAATGATGAATCTTTCCAGTGTCAATCATTGGATCTTAAAGAAAGATTTAGGGCACGTGGCTATGGTCATCGGAGCATAAAACGCGGATATAATCGAGCGATGGGAACAACAAGAAATGAATTGCTTTATCCTGGGGAAAAAAAGAAGGATCTGAAAGATAATAAGGTACGTTACATCACTACCTATAACAACAAGTGGAATGAATTGAGAAAAATTCTTCTAGCACACTGGTCAGTGTTACAGACAGATCCTATTCTTAAACAGGTTTTACCTGAAAACCTTCCTTGGTGGCTAGACGGGCACAAAATCTTAAAGATCTATTGGTGCATAGTCACTACAACCCCAAAAAGAATTCGGATGGAAAAGCAAAAATAAAAAAGGATTTTTACGGTTTTTATCCATGCGACTTATGTAAGGCCTGTGCAAATTTAGTAAAGACTAAGACATTCCACAATCAGGAGGGTTCAAAAAGTTTTAAGATCTTAAACCATCTTACATGTTCTTCAAAAGGAGTGATTTACGTAGGGGAGTGCCCATGTCAGAAATTGTATGTGGGGTTGACGACAAGGGAGGTCAAGGTGAGAGTTAGAGAATATTGCCTCGCCATAGAGAAAGCTAAGAATGAAGATGACTTGTCACAGCTTAAAACACTCCCAAGACATTTTAAGCAATTTCACCAGAGTAATCCTCACCTTTTGAAGATTAGAGCTATAGATCAGGTTGAATTGGGTATAAGAGGAGGAAATTTGAGCCAGAAATTGGCTCAAATAGAAAGTCGATGGATTTATAGACTTGGAACATTGGCCCCAAAAGGCTAAATGAGAGTTTTGGTTTTGGTGCTTTTTTATAAGATTGAAGGTGTCATGAATATAAAATGGGTAATTTTAGTGGATATAGAGTCATTTAACTAATGCATGTTATGTTATGCCTAATTGATATTTTATTGTATTTTTTAGAAAAATAAGAATTCCTTCCGTCTCAGATATATGATGACCTACGAGCTTATTTAAGGAATTACCTCAGATGAAAAAATCGGATGAATCAGAGAATGATAGTGGATTTTCAATTGAATATGGGGACATACTGTAGTATATGTATTTGATTACATGGGATTAGCAATAAGCACTGTACACTTTAATCTGGTCCTGATAATCAGGCGTATGTATAACTAATTTTATACAATAGATTACATTTTTGGGGTAATAAATATTTATTTTTATAGGGATTAGTATGTATTTGATTGCACATTAAAAATATTAATTATATATATATATAACATTGGGGAATAAGATATTAATTTATTATTATTAATTATCATTATTAGTTAGGGATATCTGTGTAAATTAATTTATAATGGATTATTGCACTTGATATATTTATTATATATATATTTTTCATACACATTGTTATCACATATATATTTATATTATTGGGTTATTTTACCTGGTCCTGTTCTCTGGTGCAATATTATAGTGTGTAGTTATGTTCACTGGGATATTTATTTTGGTTTGATTCTCTAATGTAGTGTTGTCATTCTGATATATGAATTGTGGGTGCTTGTAGATAGTATTACGGAGGTTTGTTTACATCATGGCGTCACGCGAACTCACATGACTAGTCATGTGATCGTCGCCTTAACAACACAGACGCGCATTACATCGCCACACACACTCTCAATGCGCATGCCCGAAATCACGGCCGACGCTCTGAGCACGTTGACACTTGCGGCATTGATGACGGTGCTTTGCACGTCAGGCCGCGGGTGGGCGAGGCTGGGAAAGCGCAACTTGATTGGACATGCGCTAATAAGGAGGTGTGTGTGGGCGATGCTGACGTGGCATAATGGCATTGGATGGGGGCTATATATAAGACCCACTGATACCCGTTGTTAACCACGCCCCCGGAAGAAGCGAGGTGCGAAACGGACGTAGGGGAGAAGGGACCACAGCTACAACAGAGCGGTCAGGATCAGGTATATATCTTAACTTTCTACAGAGGTTTTTGGAGTATATATATAGGGTTGAAGATTGGGAATTGTTTCAATGCTGAAGTTGTAGGTTTGGTGATACCATATGAATATAGGATACCTCAGTGTGAGTGAGGATATCAGTGGTTAGCAACCGGATTAGCATTCCAGCTCCCATATATATTTTCTCTCTATATACAAGTGTAATACCATAAAACCGTGCCACTTTGAGACAGTGGTAATGTATATACTGTGGCTATTTAAAGAATGTTAAGTATAAATTAAATGCAGGGGCGTAACTAGAACTGGCAGGGCCCCATAGCAAACTTTTGAACGGGGCCCCCTCCAAGACACGCCCCCAATGACACGCCCCCTTCAAGACACACCCCCTTACCGAATCGGTGTTAACAGTCTGACGCCACCCAGTTTACCGTATATACTCGTGTATAAGCTGACCCGTGAATAAGCCGACCCCCCTACTTTTGCCCCAAAAACTGGGAAAACTTATAGACTCGCATATAAGCCGAAGGTGGACTCCAGCACAGTGTATACAGCTCCCGGCACAGGGTATACAGCTCCCAGCACAGGGTATACAGCTCCCAGCACAGGGTATACAGCTCCCAGCACAGGGTATACAGCCCCCAGCACAGGGTATACAGCCCCCAGCACAGGGTATACAGCTCCCAGCACAGGGTATACAGCCCCCAGCACAGGGTATACAGCCCCCAGCACAGGGTATACAGCTCCCAGCACAGGGTATACAGCTCCCAGCACAGGGTATGCAGCTCCCAGAGTCCCAGCACACACAAGGTATACAGCTCCCAGAGTCCCAGCACACACAGGGTATACAGCTCCCAGAGTCCCAGCAGCACACACAGGGTATACAGGCCCCCCCCACAGTAAGGCCTCCCCATGCTGCCGCTGCTCACTGTCAATAAATAGCGTTATTAGCGGCGCCTCTCACCCTCGCTCCGGGCTCAGTGCAGCAGCAGCTCCTTCCTGCTTGTCTGCTGTGACCGGTCAGTAAGTTAGTAAGGACTCACTCGGAGGTCACAGGCCGGCAAGGGGGCGGAGATCAACTCCGCAGACTGCGCAGAGAACACACAATGTCAGGCAGGCAGCAGGCTACAGTCTGGCGGCAGCAGCCCCTTTGATCTCTGTGTGCGGCCGGCGCCTGCGGCCGCTTTGAATAGGAGCGACATGCTGCATGGGTGTACCCAGGATCAAAACTGGCGGGGCAAGCCATGGTCGTTCAGGTTGCGCCCGCTTCTCGTACCATCACTGCGCAGCAGCACATGGGCCGCTAAGGGTCCCGTGTGTTTCACTGAGCCTCCTGCTATCCACTGCCGCCCCCCTGCGCTTCCTCTTACCACAGGGGTGATGCCATGCATTGCACAGTGGAACGCATAAAAAGCAGGAAGCACTACCTTCTCCTAGTGTGGACTAGGTGTCACTTCCTGCTTTTATGCGTTCCACTGTGCAACGCTCGGCGTCACCACCTCCTCCTGTATCTTCAATTTTGGGAAGCTGCGGTGAAACCAGGAGATGTAAGCACAGATTTTTTTTAAGGAGTACACGCTGGCCAGAGGAGTATGGGGGTGGGGAAAGGTTGTGGCTCACTGTGGCTGCATTATACTGTATGGAGAATTATGAGGCTGTACTGTGCTATATGGAAGGCTGTACTATGCTAAACACAGGACTGTGAGGGTGCATTAGACTGTATGGAGGGCTATATGGAGAACTATGGGGGTGCATTATACTACATGGAGGACTATTGATGGTGCATTATACTGTACAGAGGACTATGGGTGAATTATACTATATGGAGAATTATGGGGGTGAATTATACTATATGGAGAACTATAGGAGTGCATTATACTGTATGGAGGTGCATTATAATGTATAGAGGCATATGAGGCTACATTATACTATATAGAGCAGGGGTGGGGAACTCCAGGCCTCGAGGCACAGTGCAGGTTTTCAGGATCTCCTTAGTATTGCAGAGAGGTTGGAATCATCACCAGTGCAGGTGATTATATTAACACCTGTGCAACACTAAGGAAATCCTGAAAACCTGCACTGTGTGCGGCCCTCGAGGCCTGGAGTTCCCCACCCTTGATATAGAGGATAGCGGGGTTGCATTATGATAATTGGATGACTATGGGGGTACCTTATGAATGGGGAACTATGGGGTGCATTATAATACATAGAGGACTATGGGAATACATTGTAATGTATGGAGGAATGTGGGGATGCATTATAATAATTGGAGGACTATGGTGGCAGAGGAGGAGGACCATATATACCATGATGGGAGACATATATACCATGATAAAAGGCCATATTCCAGGAAGAGGACCATATACAGCAGGATAAGGGACATTAATACATAATGAAGGGGGAGAGGGGTCAATTTGTGAGTCTTTATAGGATTTAGAATGTTACACGGGGCCCATACATCTGACCAACGTGCACGCGGAAGGTGGGGGGCCTAAATTACGCACCTGTGCCCATCAGACTTGTTACGCCACTGGGGAGCCCTATGGGGGCCGGGGGCTGTATATGAGATGGGTGCCCTATGGGGGGCTGTATATGAGATGGAAGTTCCATCTCTCATATACAGCCCCCCCAATGTCCAATAGGGCTCCCATCTCATATACAGCCCCCCATAGAGCTCCCATATGATATACAGCCCCCTTATAGGGCTCCCATATCATATATAACACCACCATAGGGCACCCAAATCATATTCAGCCCCCTCCTGTATCATATACAGCCCTTCCATAGGGCTCCCATCATGAGAGCCCTATGGGGGGTTGTATATGATACGGGAGCCCTATGTGGTGGGCTGTATACGATATGGCAGCCTTATGGGGGGGCTGTATATGATATGGGAGTCCCGTATCATATACAACCCCCCTAATGCCCCATAGGGCTCCCATATCACATATAGCCCCATAGGGCTCCCATGTCATATACAGCCCCCCCCATAGGGCTCCAATAATGGGAGCCCTTTAGGGGTCATATATATGAATGATATAGGAGCCCTATAGGGATGCTGTATATGATATGGGAGCCTATGGGGGGCAGGGGCCAGGGCTGTATATGAGATGGGAGTACATGTCATATACAGCCCCCACATAAGGCTCTCATATACAACCCTCTGGGCTCCCATCACCCCAACCCCCCACATCACTTTTTTTACATACTTGATCTATTTTTTAACAGTCAGTTGTCCTCTTCTTGTGATGTCTTCTTTTCTCTTCACTTGTAGCTCGCCTTCAGAGCTCTTGGCTCCAGCCTCCCTCCTCACCACCAGGCCAGCAGTGTCCCCACTCCCCAGACAGACCCCACTCCAGCTTGCACCACAGCCTGGGACTCAGCACTCTCAGTGCAGTGGTGATGTCACACAACACACATCACTGTTCTGAGTCCCCCTGCAGGCCTGCCAGACAGTGCCTGCCGAGCTGATCTGCAGTCGGCAGACACTGTCTGAGGCTGCTGATGCTGAGGGTGCCCGGCGATGTGATCACTGATCCACCCGGCGCCCTGCCTGCTGGGGGCTGCTGCAGCTGCTGCCCCATGTCACACACCGGCGGCGCTGTGCGCTGACGCTGTCATATCACAGAGTGATCACTGATCCACCCTGCGCCCTGCTTGCTGCTGGGGGCTGCTGCAGCTGCCGGCCTGCCGCCCCATGTCACACACGGGCGGCGCTGTGCCGCTGGCGCTGACGCTGTTGTGTCACAGAGTGACTCAGTCACACTGTCACAGTGGTACAGTAGGTGCCAGGTGGGCTCACCCGGGGGGCAGCCTCACGCTGGATACGCCCATGGCATGCGGCATCCACCTCGCCAGGGGGCCCCGTCGGGCGCGGGCGCCCCCCGCCGGGCCCCCACCCCCACACCTGACGGCCACACAACAACAGGTATTGCAGCTGCCGGTATAGCAGCGTAGCGGCGCTGGGTCGGGCCCCCCACAAGCGCCGGGCCCCAAAGCGACCGCTACGTCTGCTATGCCGGTAGTTACGCCACTGATTAAATGTTATATACTATGTTATATATACGGCTGTGGATGTAATCTTGTGGATCCCTAAGAGGATATGCTCTGGATCTGTTTTAATATTTTAATAGATTTTTGATATGAAATATAAATAGTTTGAAATTATTTGTATCTGGATATCAATTGTCATCATTCCTATAGAAAAAGGATCTTTTTCTGTTGTAAAATCTTGTCTTATGGAGTGAATAATTTAATAGGGATATTGTTTTAGCTTTTATTTGATTTACAGAACAGATACAGTTTCCTATGTCATATATATACAGCAGTCAAAGTCTCTTATGTGATGTATACTGCAGTCGCAGTGTATTTTATGGAATGTATAAACAGCAGCCACAGTCTCCTATCTATCTATATATATATATATACATACAAAAAATCGCAGCACTCCCTTGGAGACGTTCTATGGTGTTTATTCCAGCTTGCAAAAAGGTACAATGGCGACGTTTCAGGCACCCACGCCCTTATTCCTGCAGGAATAAGGGCGTGGGTGCCTGAAACGTCGCCATTGTACCTTTTTGCAAGCTGGAATAAACACCATAGAACGTCTCCAAGGGAGTGCTGCGATTTTTTGTATGTATATTGAAACACTTTGAGGATTGTGAGATCGCTCTGCACCCAGGACAACCAGCAAAACCTGCTGCTCCATTTTTCATACTATATATATATATATACATATATATATATATATATATTGTGAGGTGTAGCGGTGTCGGGGAGGCAAGGAAACAAGGAACGGACAGTTCTCAACTCACGGTTTATTGATCTCCGTCCGGTTACAGTCACCAAAACACAGATCCGGAGCGCAGCTGGCACACTTCACACTGCTTGGTGTATCTCCCGACCGCTGACAGGCTCTATCAGCCCCACCGGAGATAATCCCTTCCCGGGACCACTTCAACTTTCCTTCAGAGCTCCTCAATCAGGCTCTGCACTGGAGAGAATCTCACTCCAGACTCAAAGGAACCACACCCAGGATTCCTGCTTCCTCTTAACACATTCAGCTCAGGGAAGAGGAATCACATGTAACACCTGGGATGGAGTACGTCCTGCAGACCGGGAGGACGCATCCAGGGAGGCACATACCGGTCGCAGCATACCGACCCGGTCGGTGCCTCACACCCCCCCCCCCCATGTTCAAGCGTATGGGGCTGAACACAAGGCCATAACCCCGGTCCCTGCGCGCAGACCGCGTCACGGCGCGGAGAACCGGCGGAGCCAAGCAGGGGCACCCAGGGATACCAGCGGTGCCAGACCCCACGAGCAACCAACCCGTTCGGACCCCCGGCTCCCACAAACCCCGGACGGGCATCAACGACAGCGGCCTGGGGCCCCACGAGCAACACGGGGTCTGCCCGCGGCACTGCTGCACCGCTCCGGACGGCGAGTCGGCGCACTGGTCTCTGCACCCAGGAATCAGTCACATCAAGTCCTCTGGGTATCCTGGCGGCGGAATTCTCGGGCTATGGGCCCTGTCTGTCCTTCATCCGGGGGGCCATATACTCGTTCCACAATACCCGGAACAAAGGCATATCCCTCCCCAGCACAACATCATAAGCGAGATCCTTTACCACCCCCACGACATGTTGAACCCTCCTGGCTGGGGTAGCAAACGTGACACGCTTCGTCGGATACCTACGATGATCCCCATGGACATTCATCACCCTGACCTTTCGGTCGGTGGGTTTTGTCCTGGAGACCAAGGAGGCACACACGAGGGTCATGTTGCTCCCTGAGTCCAGTAGGGCCGTCACCTCATGACCGTTAAGCCGTACGCGGCACAGTACAGTCTCAGTATCCCGGGGGGCCGAGCCCCATTTTCCAACGAGGTGGGCGAACATGGACCGCCTCCAGGAATAGTCACAGTCCATTGGTTCCCCGTTTAGGGGACACTGCGCCATCATATGTCCCACCTCCCGGCATCTTCTACATCGGGGTGGTTCCCCGCTATACCAGGGGCCGAACCGCGGCTGTCCGGATCGCCGCTTTGCTGCAGGGGGAGGCCCGTTTTCGGCCTGAGCCGGGCATTCGCCTGCCCGGGGGCCGGGTTGGGGGTCCCTACTGTCTGGTGTGGTGGGCGCGGCCTTGCGGGTAGCCCGCATTGTCCCAGTGTCTCGGATCAGTTCCTGTGTGGCCACATGGCGCTCCACCACGTTCACCAACTGGTCTAGGGAACCCGGGTCACTGTGTCCCACCCACTTTTGTATGGGGACGGGCAGCGTATGCACGAAGCGATCCACTCCCACCCGCTCTACCATCTGAGCCGGACTCCTGGCTTCAGGCTGCAGCCATTTTTTAACCAGGTGCAACAAATCATAGGCCTGTGAGCGCACGGGTTTGCCTTCCTCGTAGGCCCATTGGCTCACCCGTTGGGCCCTCACATATGTATTGACCCTGGTACGTGCCAATATCTCCCCTTCAGGGCGCCATAGTCCAGGGCATCCTCAGTACACAGGTCTATGTATGCCTTTTGGGGATCACCAGTCAAATAGGGCGCCAGCACCTCGGCCCACTGGGCGACCGGCAGTCTCTCTCGTTCAGCCACCCGCTCAAACACGGCCAGGAATGCCTCCACATCATCCCCCGGGGTCATCTATTGCAGCGCTTGTCTTACCACTTTCCGGATGCTGCAGTCGTCACCTGGTCCTCTAGGCAGATCCCCCGGTATGGCCCGCACAGCCTCGGTCAACAGGGCCATCTGCTCCTGGTGCCTCCTCTCCTGCTGCTGCTGAGCTTCCTGTTGCTGCTGCTGGGCCAGCACCAGGTGCTTGAGCACCTCCTCCATGCTGGCTGCTGGTTTGTGTTGTAATGTAGCTGGCCGAATCCAGGACATGCGATGCCGGGCACCACGCAAGAGAACTGGCCGCAATGATGACTGCTGCTCCTCTTACTTAGCAGCCGCTCATTAGCCTCATGAAAAGTCACTTCCCCACCGGAACAGAGGGCAACGGTAGTGCCAGCTACACCTCACCGGGCCGGCAATGCCCGCATTCTCCACCATATGTGAGGTGTAGCGGTGTCGGGGAGGCAGGGAACCAGGCACGGACAGTTCTCAACTCACGGTTTATTGATCTCCGTCCGGTTACAGTCACCAAAACACAGATCCGGAGCGCAGCCGGCACACTTCACACCGCTTGGTGTATCTCCCGACCGCTGACCGGCTCTATCAGCCCCACCGGAGATAATCCCTTCCTGGGACAACTTCAACTTTCCTTCAGAGCTCCTCAATCAGGCTCTGCACTGGAGAGAATCTCACTCCAGACTCAAAGGAACCACACCCAGGATTCCTGCTTAACACATTCAGCTCAGGGAAGACGAATCACATGTAACACCCGGGATGGAGTACGTCCTGCAGACCGAGAGGACGCACCCAGGGAGGCACATACCGGTCGCAGCATACCGACCCAGTCGGTGCCTCACAATATATATATATATATACGAAAAAATTAAGAGCAGCACTAGAAACAGATCACCTCGGGTGCAGCGTCCATCAGTGTTCAGCTGTATACATTTACCAAAAACCGGACAGCACCCAATATAGCAGTTATGCTTCTCTTTATTGGCCCATAACAACCGAACGTTTCGGTTCCTCAAGAACCTTCTTGCAGCAGTGTACATCATACAGAATGTATCACAAAAAACAATCAGAAAAAAGTGCAAAAATACTCTGTTAAAAAGATAAAAACTGTAAAAAGCAAGTGCTGCATAAAAAAGTGATAAAAAACAGGGTATTTAGTTGATACGTTTTTTGCAAAAAATGTATACGAAGCCGCTCTACCAAACATCAAGGTAACCCGTATCAGAGCAGTCCCTATCTGTGTGTTCAAAAAACCTGACCATGTGAATAGTTACCTACATGAGCCGGGTCCAGACAGGTCCAGTGTCTGACACGGACTGACTGCAGAAGACAGCTTCCATGTGCAGGACCCAAAGGGAGTGGTGGGCGGCTCCCTTATCTTGCAGAAACAAGAAACAAACTAGAAAGACACTAATGAGCCATGCACACAGTGAACAGATCTGTAGGACACTGTTCACACCACCAAAAGACTGAATCACAAAAAACAATCAGAAAAACGTGCGTTGACGTTTGGTAGAGCGGCTTCGTATACATTTTTTGCAAAAAACGTATCAACTAAATACCCTGTTTTTTATCACTTTTTTATGCAGCACTTGCTTTTTACAGATTTTATCTTTTTAACAGAGTATTTTTGCACGTTTTTCTGATTGTTTTTTGTGATTCAGTCTTTTGGTGGTGAGAACAGTGTCCTACAGATCTGTTCACTGTGTGCATGGCTCATTAGTGTCTTTCTATCATACAGAATGTGCCAAGTTTATATAGTGTTACAACAATTAGTGTCATTACATTCAATTTACTAAAAATGTGATATTACAATAGCTTACACATTTTTTATGCACAGTGAATTAACATATATCCAACTGCATTGTGGTTTATAAAGTGCCTAGTGCCTTTTTATAAATATGCATGAAAATGTGTACAGTATACATATATATTCATACCTAAAGTGCCTCCAAGTGTTTTAAATTACTGCATGTGTCACAAATTATTAGACTCACCCATCACATGGTAATGGCGTTTTCCCCTAGATACCAGCGTCTTCCGGGTGCACTGAGCATGCTCAGTGATCCATCAATCTCTATGTTCCGTTCGGTCACCTGCCGCCACCGCCAATCATTGCCCTGCTCTAGCGATCACATGGTACCGCAGCCAATGTCTTAGCCGGAGCTTCTATTCCACCTACGGCGGTGCTGCATTGTGACTTCATTATTATTCTGTGGGCGCCCGTCCTCCATCTTTGTTGAGGGACATACTCTGCCCATACGTAATTTTACCTAACGGCACCATAGTATCCTGACACTATCTAATAGTGGCATCGCTCCCTACAGTTCCCTGGCTGCAATTATGACACCTTCAGGTCAGATAACATCGCAGCCCATGTCTACTAGGTCCTCCCACCTGAGTTTAAAACACCCATGCAGAAGTCCCCTACATAGACTTGGGACCGATCAAGGGGGGGCTACATATGCCATTCTGTAACACTATATAAACTTGGCACATTCTGCTGTCCGTTTTTTTGATATATATATATATATATATATATATATACAGTGCCTACAAGTAGTATTCAACCCCCTGCAGATTTAGCTGGTTGACACATGCGGAATTAACTTGGCATTGTGACATTTGGACTGTAGATCAGCCTGGAAGTGGGAAATGCACTGCAGCCAAAAAGATTTTTTTTTTTTTTTTTTTTTTTTTTTTTAAAGCGTTAAAAGTTAATTCAGAGGGTCATTTATTATTCAACCCCTCAAACCACCAGCATTCTGTTTGGTCCCCCTAAAGTATTAAGAAGTAGTTCAGGCACAAAGAACAATGAGCTTCACATGTGTGGATTAATTATCTCTTTTGCCAGACTTTTCTGACTATTTAAGACCCTCCCCAAACTTGTGAACAGCACTCATACATGGTCAAATGGGAAAGACAAAGGAGCATTCCAAGGCCATCAGAGACAAGATCGTGGAGGGTCACAAGGCTGGCAAGGGGTACAAAACCCTTTCCAAGGAGTTGGGCCTACCTGTCTCCACTGTTGGGAGCATCATCTGGAAGTGGAAGTCTTATGGAACTACTGTTAGCCTTCCACGGCCTGGACAGCCTTTGAAATTTCCTCCCGTGCCGAGGCCAGGCTTGTCCGAAGAGTCAAGGCTAACCCAAGGACAACAAGGAAGGAGCTCCGGGAAGATCTCATGGCAGTGGGGACATTGGTTTCAGTCAATACCATAAGTAACGTACTCCACCGCAATGGTCTCCGTTCCAGACGAGCCCGTAAGGTACCTTTACTTTCAAAGCGTCATGTCAAGGCTCGTCTACAGTTTGCTCATGATCACTTGGAGGACTCTGAGACAGACTGGTTCAAGGTTCTATGGTCTGATGAGACCAAGATCGAGATCTTTGGTGCCAACCACACATGTGACGTTTGGAGACTGGATGGCACTGCATACGACCCCAAGAATACCATCCCTACAGTCAAGCATGGTGGTGGCAGCATCATGCTGTGGGGCTGTTTCTCAGCCAAGGGGCCTGGCCATCTGGTCCGCATCCATGGGAAGATGGATAGCACGGCCTACCTGGAGATTTTGACCAAGAACCTCCGCTCCTCCATCAAGGATCTTAAGATGGGTCGTAATTTCATCTTCCAACAAGACAACGACCCAAAGCACACAGCCAAGAAAACCAAGGCCTGGTTCAAGAGGGAAAAAATCAAGGTGATGGAGTGGCCTAGTCAGTCTCCTGACCTTAACCCAATTGAAAACTTGTGGAAGGAGCACAAGATTAAAGTCCACATGAGACACCCAAAGAATCTAGATAACTTGGGGAAGATCTGCATGGAGGAGTGGGCCAAGATAACTCCAGAGACCTGTGCCGGCCTTATCAGGTCTTATAAAAGACGATTATTAGCTGTAATTGCAAACAAGGGTTATTCCACAAAATATTAAACCTAGGGGTTGAATAATAATTGACCCACACTTTTATGTTTGAAATTTATTAAAATTCAACTGAGCAACATAAGTTTTTGGTTTGTAAGATTTATGCTTCTGTTAATAAATCCTACTCTCGTTTGCAGTTTGAAGGCTCTAACTTATTTGCATCTTATCAAACCACCTAAATCTGCAGGGGGTTGAATACTACTTGTAGGCACTGTATATATATACATTTCCAATGAAGTTGCAGCTCTCCAGTCCTTTCTTTGGTGCAAAAAAGGTTTTTTTACATCACAGCATGGGCAACAGCGACGTTTCGGGTATGCAAACCCATTTTTGATCCAACTTTATTTTTTTCAATGGGAAGAGGGTCAACTGACACTAGGGATGAGCGACTACGCTTGTCATTACTCGGTACTCGCACGAATATCTCGGTACTCGGGGTACTCGGCGAGTACCGAGTAATCTCGCGATACTCTTGCTATGCTCGGGGTCCACCTCCCTGCATGTTGGCGCTCTTTACAGAGCCAGCCCGCATGCAGGGATTGGCTGACAGACACTGTAATGCCACAGCCATGTTGGTTATGGCATTACAATGATTGCCTGGCCGCACAGCGTCATCAGGTCTTTATAAGACCTGACCGCGCTGTGCTCGTCACTCTGCTCCACAGACAGTCAGTGTAGGGAGAGCTGCTGCTGATTGAGGGACATATTTGTGGCCTTTCAGCTATTGTAGGCGCAGGGCTGACAATCTAATTACCACAACAGTCCTTCTGAGGACTAATGGAGCTGTGTACAGGCAGGCACGGAGGCAGGGTAAATAGCAAACTTCATTGTGCCAGTATACCAACCTGCATCACATCTGGGGCTGGTGTACAGGCTGGAAATCTCATCCATCCCAAAACAGTGCTTTTAGGGATTTATTTAGCTCTCTATAGGCAAGAGTAGGTTTTAGCGCAAATTAGGATACGCCAAAAGACTCGCTATTCTCGTCAGCGTTTATATTTTAACAGTCCACCTGCAGGGCCTTAATCTCTAATCTCAGTGTCATGCTAAAAACCAAATCTTGTCTGCACTCATTTAGCATTTTAGTGCAGCTGCAGTAGGTTGCAGTGTAACTTAGGATACGCCAAAAGACTTGCTATTCTCGTCAGCGTTTGTGTCTGATTAGTCCACCTGCAGGGCCTTAATCTCTAATCTCAGTGTCGTGCTAAAAACCAACTCTTGTCTGCATTCATCTAACATTTGTGTGCGCCAGGAGTAGGTTTTAGCGCAAATTAGGATACACCAAAAGACTCGCTATTCTCGTCAGCGTTTGTGTCTGACTAGTCCACCTGCAGGGCCTTAATCTCTAATCTTAGTGTTGTGCTTAAAAACAAATCTTGTCTGCACTCATTTAGCATCTTAGTGCAGCTACAGTAGGTTGCAGCGTAAATTAGGATACGCCAAAAAACTCGCTATTCTCGTCAGTGTTTGTGTCTGACCAGTCCACCTGCAGGGCCTTAATCTCTAATCTCAGTGTGCTGCTAAAAACCATTTCTTGGACGCCTTCATTTAGCTGTATACAGGCAGCACAACACTGAAAATGCGCAAGGCCGGTGGCAAGGGACAAGGGACTGGACGTGATGGTGGTGCAGGCAGAAGCAGAGCCCTGTGAAAGCTCAAATTGCGCCACAACAAACGCCCCCACATCATCTCGCTCGACCTTCCTGTCCCAATTTCTAGGGGACCGCAGCAGTACTCCACTATTAAACCAAGACCAGTGCCTACAGGTTGTTAGTTGGATAGCGGATAATGCTTCCAGTCAGTTTGGCACCACCACAAATACCTTGTCTTCCACACGGTCAAGTGTCAGTTGCCGTGAGACTGTACCGCATATTCCACACCTTGATACTCCTTCCTCCCACTATGCCAAGTGCCCGGCCCTGGACATAACTGATCCCAAACTTGGACACTCTGAAGAGCTGTTCACTTATCCATTCGTAGATTCTGGCCTCTCGCCAGCTCCAGTTGAAGTGGGTCATGAGGAGATCGTATGTACCGATGCCAAAATATTTGAGCAGCCACGGTCTTACGAAGGCAACGGTGGGAACGTGCCTCAACAAAAGGTGGACGATGATGAGACACAATTGCCCAAAAGTCAGGAGGAGGACCAGGGTGCGGAAATGGAAGACGACGTGGTGGATGATCCAGTAACTGACCCAACCTGGCAGTAAAACATGCAGAGCATGGACAGCAGTGCACAGGGGGAGTTAGGCGTAGCATCACAACAGGCCGGAAGAAGCAGGTTGGTGTCCGCAAGCAGAAGGCAGGCAACCGTTCCCCGGAACAACAACACGAGTGAAGTTGCCAGTACAACTGTTAGGTCTTCCCTAGTCTGGCTGTTTTTTAAGGTGTCTGCAGGTAATTAGAAAAAGGCCATTTGCAACACCTGCCATGCCAGCATCAGCAGGGGTAGCAAAACTAGCAGCCTAACCAGAACCAGCATGATCAGGCACATAGCAGCAAAGCACCCGACTTTGTGGGATGTACAGCAGGGTCCAGGAGCAGTGTCTGTGAGTGACACTGCTGCGTCTTCCACTGTTGTGCGTGCAAGCCAATCCCCTGTCCATACTGCAGGCGAAGATCCCTCCTGTCCTTCACCTGTACTTGCACAAGCAGAAATAGCACCATCATCACCCACGTCCTGTCCCAGCGCAGCGTTCAGTTATCCATACACCAATCTTTGGAATGCAGGCTCAAATATGCTGCCAATGCCCCACATGCCACAGTTCTAAGTGCACACATTTCGCGACTGCTTGCGCTCATTTCCTCTTTCTGCTCTCCATGCTAAGTGTGACACAAATGGACACACAATGCAATGATTAAGTCAACTTTTCATATTACCTACATCTGTTACTTGCCACAGGTGAGTTTGATTATGCTTGTAAGAAAGTTGTTTACCTTCAATTTTGGAAAAGTGCCAACAATATTGTCCAGCCCATTGTTGGTGCTTTGCTTGAAAATATGTCCAATTTGACTTTTATATCTCCATTGTTTTGTGTTGTTCAAGACACATAAAGGAAAAAAAAACATGTGTTTGACAAAAAATGTGCAATTGCAATAATTTATTTTCTGGATTAATTTCAAGGGTGTTAACAGTTTTTGCCATGACTGTATCTATGTAGCTCCAACATTTCTATTCTAGCTTCCTAGGGTGGCATTGCCATCAAGGTTTGAAGATTGTAAAATACACATAACAGCCTTTTACCCCATGATTACATATTAATGGGTGCCGATAAAATAAATGGCCTTTTGGGTTACCGTATATTGAAAAGAAGATGTAAAGATAAAAAAAAATCTTATATTTATTTTCAGTTTTCCACACCATATTTTTGCAAAGGTTTTAGGCAGGTGTGGAAAAGCTTCTGCAAAATAAGTAAACGTTAAAAAATAGAAGCGTTGATAGTTTTTTCTATCAATGAACAAAAAGCAAAACGAATGAACAAAGGAGAAATTTAAGTGTAATTCATACTTGTTATGACCTCTTTTTGCCTTCAAAAGAGCGTGAAAGCATCACTTCTTCTAGGCACACTTCCACAACGTTATTGAAGGAACTTGACAGAGATGTTGTTCCATACACCAAAGATCTTCTGTTGGTGTAGGTTTGTGTAAATTCTTCTGTCTCTTCACGTCATCTCACACAGACTCAGTGAAGTTTAGACCAGAGTTCTATGTGCTATATCATATTTCAAAGACTTCTTGTTCTTTCTTACTTTTTTCCATACCTACCTAAACTTTGACTATAATTGTACAGTTGTGGCCAAAAGTATTGACACCCCTGCAATTCTGTCAGATAATACTCAGTTTCTTCCTGAAAATAATTGCAATCACAAATTCTTCGGTATTATTATCTTCATTTAATTTGTCTTCAATGAAAAAACACAAAAAGAATTGTCCTAAAGCCAAATTGGATATAATTCCACACCAAACAAAAAAGGGGGAGGACAATAGTATTGGCACTGTTAGAAAAATCATGTGATGCTTCTCTAATTTGTGTAATTAACAGCACCTGTACTTACCTGTGGCACCTAACAGGTGTTGGCAATAACTAAATCACACTTGCAGCCAGTTGACATGGATTAAAGTTGACTCAACCTCTCTTCTGTGTCCTTGTGTGTACCACATTGAGCATGGAGAAAAGAAAGAAGACCAAAGAACTGTCTGAGGACTTGAGAAACCAAATTGTGAGGAAGCATGAGCAATCTCAAGGCTACAAGTCCATCTCCAAAGACCTGAATGTTCCTGTGTCTACAATGCGCAGTGCATCAAGAGGTCTAAAGCCCATGGCACTGTGGCTAACCTCCCTAGATGTGAACGGAAAAGAAAAACTGACGAGAGATTTCAATGCAAGATTGTGCGGATGGTGGATAAAGAACCTCGACTAACATCCAAACAAGTTCAAGCTGCCATGCAGTCCGAGGCTACAGCAGTGTCAACCCCTACTATCTGTCGGTGTCTGAATGAAAAGGGACTGTATGGTAGGATACCCAGGAAGACCCCATTTTTTACCCCGAGACATAAAAAGCCAGGCTGGAGTTTGCCTAAACTTATCTGAGAAAGCCTAAAACGTTTTGGAAGAATGTTCTCTGGTCAGATGAGACAAAAGTAGAGCTTTTTGGGCAAAGGTATCAACATAGAGTTTACAGGGGAAAAAAAGAGGCATTCAAAGAAAAGAACACGGTCCCTACAGTCAAACATGGAGGAGGTTCCCTGATGTTTTGGGGTTGCTTTGCTGCCTCTGGCACTGGACTGCTTGACCGTCTGCATGGCATTATGAAGTCTGAAAATTACCATCAAATTTTGCAGCATAATGTAGGGCCCAGTGTGAGAAAGCTGGACCTCCCTCAGAGGTCATGGGTCTTCCAGCAGGACAATGACCCAAAACACACTTCAAAAAGCACTAGAAAATGGTTTGAGAGAAAGCACTGGAGACTTCTATGGTGGCCAGCAACGAGTCCAGACCTGAATCCCATAGTACACCTGTGGAGAGATGTAAAAATGGCAGTTTGGAGAAGGCACCCTTCAAATATCAGGG
This sequence comes from Allobates femoralis, assembly GCA_033576535.1. Taxonomy (NCBI): domain Eukaryota; kingdom Metazoa; phylum Chordata; class Amphibia; order Anura; family Aromobatidae; genus Allobates; species Allobates femoralis. The sequence continues at coordinate 62,675,834 of JARQOC010000008.1, read as the reverse complement.
ACCTGGAGCAGTTTGCCAAAGAAGAATCGTCTAAAATTCCAGCAGAGCATTGTAAGAAACTCATTGATGGTTACCGGAAGCGGTTGATCGCAGTTATTTTGGCTAAAGGTTGTGCAACCAAGTATTAGGCTGAGGGTGCCAATACTTTTGTCTGGCCCATTTTTGGAGTTTTGTGTGAAATGATCAATGTTTTCCTTTTTGCTTCATTCTCTTTTGCGATTTTTCATTTGAGACAAATTAAATGAAGAAAATAATACCAAAGACTTTGTGATTGCAATCATTTTCAGGAAGAAACTGAGTATTATCTGACAGAATTTCAGGAGTGTCAATACTTTTGGCCACAACTGTATGTATTTGCTATTAAAAGTATACTCTGTCTTCATTTCATTGGTTGATTTATATTTTTACACCCAATTTTATATTGTAGATTAATATTAATTCTTGTTATACTTATTGATTCTCCTATTATGTTTATACTACAATGTTCAGATGAGGAAGTGTAGACTTATATGTTATGCATATTTTGTAATTGAGATTGCATAGAAATTGAAAGTTTCACTTATATTTCAATTATGGGGCCAAGTTTTTCATTATTAATTTCTATCCAAAATATAAGCCCTTAATATTAAGTGGCAGGACACTTTATAAAATTGGCTGCTAATTGGTTGGGGTGCCAAGTGTTGAACTATGACTAATCTGGTATTGATGACCTGTCCTTAATTTAAAGTCCAAAAGCTTCTGTTCAGGTACAGAGCTACATTAAACAAAGAAAAGTGAAGCAATATATTTTACAACCCTGAAGATCACACCTGTTCATGAGTTCATTGATAATAAATACATAGCCTAAAGTGAACTGTCATGAGATTTGTGACTACATAATTCAGTGACTTCACCAATTTGTTTTTCCCACTTCTAACCAATGAAAGATACAATGTGTCTCATTTAAAATACTCAAATAGAAAATTTGAGCCGGCATTCGCTGATTAGTAATCTCATCGTTCACGAGAATGCTCCGAAAAGGAGGCATTACTAATTATACACACATTGTTTTAACTGAAATTATGATTAAATATTACAGTTTCCCTGTGCCGTGGTCTTATAGTTGAATGGCTTTTTCTATAAAGGCAAGTTTTAATTAAGCAACTTCATTGAACTTAATTAACCGTGCAAGTGATCAGAGGTTTTAGTGTCATTTAACAGGCCCAAGTTGCCTTCATAATTGCTAAACATTGCAGTCCCTATTTTCACAATATATACAGAAAATCTCACTTCTGTTCCAAGTAAACCTCACTGCACCTTGTAAACATATGCAGCAATTTTAGTTTGTGTTTAATTGTGTAACAGTACAGATGTTTAGAGCAGAAGCGAGTAATAAAAATCATCCGTTAATATACAAAAATCACCATCCTATAGTTCCTAAAAAGTGAGATACTAAAGTGATTGTTCCTTCAAATCACTGACCTGTATACCTGGACTATGTGCATGACCTTTCATCCCCACGGTCACAGAAATCTCATCTGATCTCAAGGGCTTCAGTGTCTGACTAAACCCACCCCAAGCCGGTTTTCATCTTTTTGACCAGGCCACATTTTACAATTCCGACCAATGTAACTTGGAATAGAAAATAGAATGATTATTTTGCACATAAAGGTCACAAAGTAAATAGAAAGAAAATGTAGCTAGTATATTGCCACAACAGTTGACTCAGGAAACGTCATAGACTATGTTTTAAGGAGAAATTTTACAGTCAGTCGCCAAAAACAGGCCTATTCACTCTATGTATGTGTGAGGTAATACAAACTGTTTTGACAGTTAGCCTGCATATTTATCAGGTGACCTATAACCTACCATATATAGAAGAGAACAAAACAGTGATGTCACAATAGAATGTTAGCCTATAACATTCCTAGTCATGTCACTGTGTTTGTGCAGTATTTGGGTCTCCTAAGTTCTACTTGTGGATTTGCATTGTGGATTTGTGTTTGATCCATTCTATTGAACATCACTGTTTTTTTTCTTCCATATATGGTAAGTTATAGGTCAGAAAAACTCACAAAAAAACTGCCAGGTAAATATCCATTTCATTCAGCAGCAGATTGTCAGCTCCCCTGGAAGGCAAACCAGGTGTCATTATACCAGTGCACGATCACTTGCAACCCACAGTTTGGGGGCGGTTGTGGCACCAGCGACCAGCCATACTGTCAAGGAAGCAACCAGTGGCATTCAGACACATGGCTGCCTATGGGCTCAGTCACTCCTGTGTATGTGAAGCATAGTATCAGAACTCAGCCTGTTAGTAACACCCAGAGCAGGTGGGCCGGTCCATACTGATTAAATGCCTCACCAGTGACTTATGCCCCCAGAGGGCGAAACCTGAACTGCAGATGAAAAAAAAAAACTAAACTCTAAAGATGAAAAATGTGAGGATTTAGTTGGATATTTTGGTCAAAATAACGTAAGCTCGTGGACCCTCGTCACGGTCCCTCACGTCCCACGAGTCCTATCTCATATATTTGCGACATATGTATATTAAATAACTAGATTCACCGAAAGAAGACATTAAAATCAGCTCAGAAAAACTCACAAAAAAACTGCCAGGTAAATATCCATTTCATTCAGCAGCAGATTGTCAGCTCCCCTGGAAGGCAAACCAGGTGTCATTATACTGGTGCACGATCACTTGCAACCCACAGTTTGGGGGCGGTTGTGGCACCAGCGACCAGCCATACTGTCAAGGAAGCAACCGATGGCATTCAGACACAAGGTTGCCTATGGGCTCAGTCACTCCTGTGTATGTGAAACATAGTATCAGAACTCAGCCTGTTAGTAACACCCAGAGCAGGTAATCTAGTTATTTAATATACATATGTCGCAAACATATGAGATAGGACTCGTGGGACGTGAGGGACCGTGACAAGGGTCCACGAGCTTACGTTATTTTGGCCAAAATATCCAACTAAATCCTCACATTTTTCATCTTTAGGGCTTAGTTTGTTTTTTTTCATCTGCAGTTCAGGTTTCGCCCTCTGGGGGCATAAGTCACTGGTGAGGCATTTAATCAGTACGTACCGGCCCACCTGCTCTGGGTGTTACTAACAGGCTGAGTTCTGATACTATGCTTCACATACACAGGAGTGACTGAGCCCATAGGCAGCCTTGTGTCTGAATGCCACCGGTTGCTTCCTTGACAGTATGGCTGGTCGCTGGTGCCACAACCGCCCCCAAACTGTGGGTTGCAAGTGATCGTGCACCGGTATAATGACACCTGGTTTGCCTTCCAGGGGAGCTGACAATCTGCTGCTGAATGAAATGGATATTTACCTGGCAGTTTTTTTGTGAGTTTTTCTGAGCTGATTTTAATGTCCTCTTTCGGTGGAACTAAGTTATAGGTCACCTGATAAATATTCAGTTTTTTGCATAAGGGAGCGAGGCACCAGCACTACATGCTTAAACAGCACAGCCGGATGCACAGTGTTCCAGGGATCAGTGTTGCTCAGTCAGCAAGGAGCATGATTTAGATGAGATAAAAGATGGCACTCACCGGATCTCTTCGACGTGCTTTTTATTCACAGAATGTGAGGGTGCATAGTGCAGGGAGGATCCGCAAAAGCGCTATACGCGAGAAACGGAGCCATTGTCGACCCTGCCGATCCCTCCCTGCACTATGTACCCTCACATTCTGTGAATGAAAAGCACGTCGAAGAGATCCGGTGAGTGCCGTCTTTTATCTCATCTAAATCATGATAAATATGCAGGCTAACTGTCAAAAGAGTATTTATAACCTCACACATATAAAAAGTGAATAGGCCATTTTTTGACAACTGACTGTAAAGTGTGGGGTTAAAATTACCCCTCAGAATATAGTCTAGGACTTTCCCTGAGTTAAATGAGGTGCCCAGTATAGTAACTAACTGTCCTTAGCAATAACAAAATAGAATAGGTCAACAAAACATTATTTTGCGCATAAAAGTCATACATTAAATAGAAAAAGAAATCCACTGGTGCAGTTCTTCTCAATTCTTTATTCCATGAATGTAAAAATTAAAATCATTCAGCAATCTAGCAGGCGCTAGACACGTTTCGGAAGCAACCCTTCATTAGTAGTTAACCTAATGACTAAGGATTGCTGAATGATTTTAATTTTTACATCCATGGAATAAAGAATTGAGAAGAACTGCACCGGTGGATTTCTTTTTCTTCATGATTTAAGGTTGCCATGCCATCACACCAGGTGCTGGAGTCCAGAGGTGGCCAGTGTGCTGCCTCCTGCTGTATACTGGGGGCTGTGTGCAGCCTCCTGCTATATACTGGGGGTTATGTGTGGCCTTCTGCTGCATACTGAGGGCTGTGTGCAGCCTCCTGCTGTATATTGGGGGCTGTATGTGGCTTCCTACTATACACTGGGGGCTGAGTGCAGCCTCCTGCTGAGCAGAGCAATATTAATGAAAGAAGTGAGGCTAACCAGAGGGGGCATAGCTATGAAGGGGCAGGTCTACATACATGCATACACACATACACTCAGCTTTATACATAAGATAAACTTGGAACAATCAATGTTTCCTTTAGTTCTAGGACTGTTTTTTTGTGGGACACGTTGTACTTTATGTTAACCCCTTCCCGCCCGGGCGCGCAGCGTATGCGCCATGGAAACATCACCGTTCCCGCCCGATGGCGCATACGCTGCGTCATCGCGGTTTCCCCCTTGCTGCGGCTCTATTAACCGGGTTCACGAAAGGGTTAATAGAGCCGCAGATAGGGGACAACCTCTAGATGACCCCACGGGAGGGGATTTCCCCCCCCCGTGGCTAGGAGCCCTCCGATTGGCTAGTTAAGTGACAACTAGTCAATAGTGATGATTGAAACATTACACCAATAGAAATTGGTGTAATGTTTTCATTATGGCCATAGCCTGATGCTCAAAGCATCAGGCATTGGCTGGGGCACTGTGAGGTGTGTGTGCCCCCCCCCCCGATCTGATTGGGGGCTAGCATCCATGTGATGCAAGCCCTCCAATCAGATGTGCAGGGGGATGTTCACAATATGGCCACCGAGCTCATCAGCTCCACTCTGTCGGTGGACGCTGATGAGCGTGCAACCCCTGCAGCCCTCCGCTGCCACCGACCGTGCCCACGTGGTGTGAGCCCCCCCGCCGCCGATCGCCGCCGATCGCCGCCGCCGCCGCCGCCGCCGCCGCTGCTGCCACCGCCGATCGCCGCCGCCGCTGCTGCCACCGCCGCTGCTGCTGTTGATTGTAAGTACCCCTCTCCTCCTCCCCTGGTGTCCTCTCCCCCTCCCCCTTCCCCTTGTCCTCTCTCCCCCCCCCCTCCCTTTTGTCTTCTCCCCCCCCCCCCTTCCCTGAGTTTGCTCCTCCCCCCCTCCCCTGAGTTTGCTCTCTCCCCCCCCCCTCCCTGAGTTTGCTCTCTCCCCCCTCCCCAGAGCTCGTCTCTCCGTCCGGTCTCTCGGTGTTGACTGACCGACGTGCTCCCCGTGACCCCCTGACCGACCGCTGCCTGGCCCGAGTGTACCCCCTGACCGACCGCTGCCTGGCCCGAGTGACCCCCTGACCGACCGCTGCCTGGCCCGAGTGACCCCCTGACCGACCGCTGCCTGGCCCGAGTGACCCCACTGAGGCCCGACCGCTGCCTGGCCCGAGTGACCCCCTGACCGACCGCTGCCTGGCCCGAGTGACCCCCTGACGACCGCTGCCTGGCCCGAGTGACCCCCTGACCGACCGCTGCCTGGCCCGAGTGACCCCCTGACCGACCGCTGCCTGGCCCGAGTGACCCCCTGACCGACCGCTGCCTGGCCCGAGTGACCCCCTGACCGACCGCTGCCTGGCCCGAGTGACCCCTGACCGACCGCTGCCTGGCCCGAGTGACCCCCTGACCGACCGCTGCCTGGCCCGAGTGACCCCCTGACCGATCGTCGTCCGCCGCCCCTGACTGACCGTCGTCCGTCCGCCGCCCCTGACTGACCGTCGTGTGCCGCCGCCCCTGACTGACCGTCGTCGTCCGCCGCCCCTGACGGGACCGTCGTCGTCCGCCGCCCCTGACTGACCGTCGTCGTCCGCCGCCCCTGACTGACGTCGTCGTCCGCCGCCCCCTGACTGACCGTCGTCGTCCGCCGCCCCTGACTGACCGTCGTCGTCCGCGCCGCCCCTGACTGACCGTCGTCGTCCGCCGCCCCTGACTGACGTCGTCGCCGCCGCCCCCTGACTGACGTCGTCGTCCGCCGCCCCTGACTGACCGTCGTCGTCCGCGCGCCCTGACTGACTGTCGTCGTCCGCCGCCCCTGACTGACGTCGTCGTCCGCCGCCCCTGACTGCCGTCGTCCGCCGCCCTGACTGACCGTCGTCGTCCGCCGCCCCTGACTGACTGTCGTCGTCCGCCGCCCCTGACTGACTCGTCGTCCGCCGCCCCTGACTGACTGTCGTCGTCCGCCGCCCCTGACTGACCGTCGTCGTCCGCCGCCCCTGAACTGTCGTCGTCCGCCGCCCCTGACTGACGTCGTCGTCCGCCGCCCCTGACCCCCCCACCCCCCCTGACCGTCGTCGTCCGCCGCCCTGACTGTCGTCGTCGTCCGCCGCCCCTGACTGACCGTCGTCCGCCGCCCCTGACTGTCGTCGTCGTCCGCCGCCCCTGACTGACCGTCGTCGTCCGCCGCCCCTGACTGTCGTCGTCCCGCCGCCCCTGACAGACCGTCGTCGTCCGCCGCCCTGACTGACCGTCGTCCGCCGCCCCTGACTGTCCGTCGTCGTCCGCCGCCCCTGACTGACCGTCGTCCGCCGCCCCTGACTGTCGTCGTCGTCCGCCGCCCCTGACTGACCGTCGTCGTCCGCCGCCCCTGACTGTCGTCGTCCGCCGCCGCCCCTGACTGACCGTCGTCGTCCGCCGCCCCTGACTGACCGTCGTCCGCCGCCCCTGACTGTCGTCGTCGTCCGCCGCCCCTGACTGACCGTCGTCGTCCGCCGCCCCTGACTGTCGTCGTCCGCCGCCCCTGACAGGACCGTCGTCGTCCGCCGCCCCTGACTGACCGTCGTCGCCCGCCGCCCCTGACTGACTGTCGTCGTCCGCCGCCCCTGACTGACCGTCGTCCGCCGACCCTGACTGCGTCGTCGTCCCGCCCCCTGACTGACCGTCGTCCGCCGACCCTGACTGACCGTCGTCGTCCGCCGCCCCTGACTGACCGTCGTCCCGAAAGTTACACCAGTTAACGTTCACATACACGCACACTAATAAGTTTACTTTTTTTTTTACACACGCACACAGCACATACAACATGTCACGCCCGTCCCGCCCGTCCCGCTCATCAACGTCACAAAGGGTGTACTCGGCTGAGGAGGCATATGCTATACTTGCCTCCGATGCTGACAGTGAGGAAGTGGACCCCACGTTCCACTATTCCTCACATTCTTCCTCCGACAGTGAAATCTGCAGCAGTGACACCGACTCGCCACCACCACGAAGACGGCGGAGGACAAGAGATCGTCCGGAGCCAGAGGAAGAGGAAGAGGAGTCCGAGGAAGAGGAGTCTGAGCCTGGAGAAGAGGAGTCGGAGGAAGACCCACAGCCGTCAGTGAGTAACCCTCCACCTGGTGCTAGGCATGCCCAACCTAGCACCAGGGCCCCTGTGTGGATCCCCGTCCCTGATCGGTACACTCCACAGATTCCTGATTTTATTCCCCAATCAGGAATCCTGTTTGAGGCCACAAACTTCAGGGAAATTGACTTTTTCAAAGTCTTTTTCTCTGAGGACTTTGTGAGGCTCATGGTGGAGCAGACGAACCTGTACGCCCAACAGTTTCTGGTCCAAAACCCAGATTCCATCTTTTCTTCTTGGACTCCTGTGGACTCTGGAGAAATTATGAAATACTGGGGTTTGATACTTCATATGGGGATTGTGAACAGACCAGAAATGCGCCAATGCTGGAGTACAGATAAGTTTTTTCTAACTCCAGTGTACGGCGAAGTGATGGCCCGAAACAGATTCGACGCCATCCATAAATTTCTCCACTTTAGGGACAACACTGACAGCCTTCCCCGTAATGACCCGAATTTTGACAGATTGTTCAAAATTCGACCGGTCATCGACCACTTCAGCAGCAAGTTTGCTGAAGTGTACGTTCCCAAACGGGAAATTTGTGTGGACGAATCCCTCGTCCTTTACAAAGGTAGGCTTAGTTTCCGCCAATACATTCCCAGCAAGAGGGCCAGGTATGGGATAAAGCTCTACAAGCTTTGTGAGAGTACCTCAGGGTACACTCACAACTTTAGAGTGTATGAGGGGAAGGATTCGAGGATCGAGCCCCCAGAGTGTCCCCCTGCTCTGGGGGTATGCGGGAAAATAGTGTGGGATTTGATCCACCCACTACTTGATAAAGGTTATCATCTATACGTTGATAACTTTTATACAAGTGTCCCGCTCTTCAGATCCCTCTCTGCCAGAACTACCGCCGCTTGCGGTACTGTGCGCAGAAACAAGAGGGATCTCCCTATGCCGCTAATTGAGCAGCCTCTCCCAAGAGGTGAGAGCCGAGCTCAATGTAGCGGCAACATGGTACTGGTCAAGTTCAAAGACCGAAGGGATGTCTTTATCTTGACCACGATCCATGGTCCCGGCACCAGGGCCACCACCACCAGAGGTACCCCAGGACAGGTCCACAAACCGGAATGTGTCCTGGGGTACAATAAGAACATGGGAGGAGTTGATCGTTCTGATCAAGTCCTCAAGCCCTACAGGGCCACGCGGAAAACGAGGAAGTGGTACAAAAAACTGGCCGTGTACATTGTCCAAATGGCAATGTATAATGCATACTTGCTGTCACGATGTGCAGGTCACACCACTAACACCTTTCTTGAGTTCCAGGTGAAGGTGATCAAGGCCCTGTTGAATGGAGGAGAACGAAGACCAAGAGAAGAAGGAGGACGAGAACGAAGACCAAGAGAAGAAAGAGGAAGACGAAGAGTAGAAGATGAAGGGGGCCCCAGCACTCCTGGAACTCGATATTCCCGCGTGGTACCAGGGCAACATTTTGCAGAGAAGGGGCCAAGAAAAAGGTGCCGGGTCTGCCATCAAAGGGGGAACAGAACGACCGTCCAAACCCAATGTAAAACGTGCCCTGACAAACCAGGTTTGTGTATCTTTGGATGTTTCGAAATCTATCACACGACCCCAGACTGACATGCACCCACAACATCATACACAAACACACACACACCCTGATGTACACTACAACACACCAACCTGACATACACACACCTGATGTACACTACAACACACCAACCTGACACACACCCTGATGTACACTACAACACACCAACCTGACATGCACTACGATAAGTGCCCCCTTAGTCTTTACCATGGCTTTGGGGGTCTTATTCCGGTGCTAGAACAAATCCCTTCCTGCAGAAAGGCCAGGCCTCGCCTCACGGTGACCTGTCCTTCTGAAAGGCTGGGTACAGTTGTGTAATTATATGTGTAATTATATTATATGTGTGATTATATATGATTATATGTGTATGGGGTCACTTGTGGGGGAACTCCAATGTGTAGGCAAACAGGGGCTCTCCATACGCAACCTGGTGTTTGCTAACAATTGGAATTGTTAGCGGACACCATGTCGCGTTTGGAGAGCCCCTGTGTGCCTTAACATTGGAGCTCCCCCACAAGTGACTCCATTTTGGAAACTAGACACCCCAGGGAACTTATCTAGAGGGGTAGTGGGCATATTGAACCCCCAGGTGCTTCACAAATAAATGGGAAAAAAAAAAAAAAAGTGGAAAAAAAGTACTTTTTCGTTTTTACGGATTAATTTGTGAAGCACCTGGGGGTTCAATATGCTCACAACCCATCAGGATAAGTTCCCTGGGGTGTCTAGTTTCCAAAATGGGGTCACTTGTGGGGGAGCTCCAATGTGTAGGCACACAGGGGCTCTCCAAACGTGACATGTGTCCGCTAACAAGTTGACCTGATTTTCCATTCAAATTGTTAGCGGACACCATGTTGCGTTTGGAGAGCCCCTGTGTGCCTACACATTGGAGTTCCCCCACAAGTGACCCCATTTTGGAAACTAGACACCCCAGGGAACTTATCTAGATGGGTAGTGGGCATATTGAACCCCCAGGTGCTTCACAAATAAATGGGAAAAAAAAAAAAAAAGTGGAAAAAAAGTACTTTTTCGTTTTTACGGATTAATTTGTGAAGCACCTAGGGGTTCAATATGCTCACAACCCATCAGGATAAGTTCCCTGGGTGTCTAGTTTCCAAAATGGGGTCACTTGTGGGGGAGCTCCAATGTGTAGGCACACAGGGGCTCTCCAAACGTGACATGTGTCCGCTAACAAGTTGACCTGATTTTCCATTCAAATTGTTAGCGGACACCATGTTGCGTTTGGAGAGCCCCTGTGTGCCTACACATTGGAGTTCCCCCACAAGTGACCCCATTTTGGAAACTAGACACCCCAGGGAACTTATCTAGATGGGTAGTGGGCATATTGAACCCCAGGTGCTTCACGAATAAATGGGAAAAAAAAAAAAAAAGTGGAAAAAAAGTACTTTTTCGTTTTTACGGATTAATTTGTGAAGCACCTGGGGGTTCAATATGCTCACAACCCATCAGGATAAGTTCCCTGGGGTGTCTAGTTTCCAAAATGGGGTCACTTGTGGGGGAGCTCCAATGTGTAGGCACACAGGGGCTCTCCAAACGTGACATGTGTCCGCTAACAAGTTGACCTGATTTTCCATTCAAATTGTTAGCGGACACCATGTTGCGTTTGGAGAGCCCCTGTGTGCCTACACATTGGAGTTCCCCCACAAGTGACCCCATTTTGGAAACTAGACACCCCAGGGAACTTATCTAGATGGGTAGTGGGCATATTGAACCCCCAGGTGCTTCACAAATAAATGGGAAAAAAAAAAAAAAGTGGAAAAAAAGTACTTTTTCGTTTTTACGGATTAATTTGTGAAGCACCTGGGGGTTCAATATGCTCACAACCCATCAGGATAAGTTCCCTGGGGTGTCTAGTTTCCAAAATGGGGTCACTTGTGGGGGAGCTCCAATGTGTAGGCACACAGGGGCTCTCCAAACGTGACATGTGTCCGCTAACAAGTTGACCTGATTTTCCATTCAAATTGTTAGCGGACACCATGTTGCGTTTGGAGAGCCCCTGTGTGCCTACACATTGGAGTTCCCCCACAAGTGACCCCATTTTGGAAACTAGACACCCCAGGGAACTTATCTAGAGGGGTAGTGGGCATATTGAACCCCCAGGTGCTTCACGAATAAATGGGAAAAAAAAAAAAAAAGTGGAAAAAAAGTACTTTTTCGTTTTTACGGATTAATTTGTGAAGCACCTGGGGGTTCAATATGCTCACAACCCATCAGGATAAGTTCCCTGGGGTGTCTAGTTTCCAAAATGGGGTCACTTGTGGGGGAGCTCCAATGTGTAGGCACACAGGGGCTCTCCAAACGTGACATGTGTCCGCTAACAAGTTGACCTGATTTTCCATTCAAATTGTTAGCGGACACCATGTTGCGTTTGGAGAGCCCCTGTGTGCCTACACATTGGAGTTCCCCCACAAGTGACCCCATTTTGGAAACTAGACACCCCAGGGAACTTATCTAGAGGGGTAGTGGGCATATTGAACCCCCAGGTGCTTCACAAATAAATGGGAAAAAAAAAAAAAAGTGGAAAAAAAGTACTTTTTCGTTTTTACGGATTAATTTGTGAAGCACCTAGGGGTTCAATATGCTCACAACCCATCAGGATAAGTTCCCTGGGGTGTCTAGTTTCCAAAATGGGGTCACTTGTGGGGGAGCTCCAATGTGTAGGCACACAGGGGCTCTCCAAACGTGACATGTGTCCGCTAACAAGTTGACCTGATTTTCCATTCAAATTGTTAGTGGACACCATGTTGCGTTTGGAGAGCCCCTGTGTGCCTACACATTGGAGTTCCCCCACAAGTGACCCCATTTTGGAAACTAGACACCCCAGGGAACTTATCTAGATGGGTAGTGGGCATATTGAACCCCCAGGTGCTTCACAAATTGATCTGTAAAAATTAAAAAGTACTTTTTTTTTTCACAAAAATTTTGTTTTAGCCTAATTTTTTAAATTTTCAAATGGCCAACAGCATAAAGTTCATCCTAAAATTTGTTGGGCAATTTCTCCTGAGTACATCGATACCTCATATGTGGTCATAAACCACTCTTTGGGCGCACGGCAGGGCTCAGAAGGGAAGGAGCGCAATTTCACTTTTTGAATGGAAAATTAGCTCCAAAAGTCAAATTGCGCTCCTTCCCTTCTGAGCCCTGCCGTGCTCCCAAACAGTTGTTTATGACCACATATGAGGTATCGATATACTCAGGAGAAATTGCCCAACAAACTTTAGGATCCATTTTATGCTGTTGCCCATGTGAAAATGAAAGATTTGAGGCTAAAAGAACATTTTTGTTGGAAAAATTTAAATATCCATTTTTTGTTTCCACTTTGCTTTAGTTCCTGTGAAGCACCTGAAGGGTTAATAATCTTCTTGAATGTAGTTTTGAGTAGCTTGAGGGGTGCAGTTTTTAGAATGGTATAACTTGTGGGTGTTTTCTGTCATGTACACCCCTCAAACGGACTTCAAATGTGATGTGGTCACTAAAAAAAATGGTTTTGTAAATTTTGGTGGAAAAATGAAAAATTGCTGATGAACTTTGAACCCTTATAACTTCCTACCCCAAAAAAATTTTTTTTCCAAAATTGTGCTGATATAAAGTAGACATGTGGGAAATATTATTTATCAACAATTTTGTGTCACATAACTCTCTGGTTTAGCAGAAAAAAAATTCAAAATTTGAAAATTTCGAAATTTTCAAAATTTTTGCCATATTTTTGATTTTTTCACAAATAAACGCAAAAATTATTGACCTAAATTTAATACTAACATGAAGCCCAATATGTCACGAAAAAACAATCTCAGAATCGCTAGGATCGGTTGAAGCGTTCCAGAGTTATAACCTCATAAAGGGACACTGGTCAGAATTGCAAAAAATGGCTCGGGCATTAAGGCTAAAATAAGCAAAAATGGGCTCGGGGGTGAAGGGGTTAAATGTAAATTTTGGGTCTAAATGATTTCTGATTGTTTATGAAAAAATATAAATAATAATTCTACAAAGTGCAGCAACCATCATCAACTGAGAAATAGTACAGTGTCTAAGCTTCAGTAACACCTTCTCCTCTTCAGCATGGACACTGCCTTCCATATAAAACCATTTGTTTCTGTTGTAAAATGGTAGAACTATTGAGGACCAGAAAAAGTTAACTGATTAACAGTAATTCAGATCTAAAAAAGCAATTCACCTTAAAGTATATCAAATCCAAACACTTCACAGAAAAAAAGAAGCCATACTTAGCAATACTTGGTCACAAATGCAATTTACTGTAGGATGCAGACAGGCCATGGTGATTAAAGGAAAAGGTAGTTCGTATCTTTGTGACTGACACCATATACAGTATGGATATCCAAAACCAGAGATGGTGTGTGTACAGTCCGCGCTGCTTGAAATAATCACTCCATTGATGATGCATTGTCAGTCATCAGTGACGTTTTCACTTGATGATACATCCAGTTTGTTTGATATATAAGATGAGCTTGTTTGACAAATGTAATGCCCTGATGACGGTGCTTGGAATAGCATCGAAACACGTAGGTGGATAATAAAGAAAAGGGGGGTATTTCATTCAAGACTTTGTAGTGATTGTTTCAAGCAGCGTGGACTGTATATACACCATCCCTGGATTTGGATATTCTTACACATGCTACGTGGAGGTGGAGGTCCTGCAGCAGCTGTAAACTACATGCGATTTAAACTAGTTGTGGGTGCATACAACTAGAAAAGGTGAGTGCACCATTTTGCGATCTATATGCAAGATCCGTGTCACATTGATAGGGCACTATTGCGCCTCGTTTTGTCTCCTTTATTTCTCTTATACCATATATGGATGGAAGATGTGTTCTTCAGTATTTTAGATCTGGGCTGCCTTTATCTTTTATGATTTGTATCACCTGAATGCATTGCTATTCCTAACTATTATACTTTTTAGTAAAGTTATTTCTTACTATTAGAGGCTTCCAATGTCCATCAGATGGGCAGGTGATGGCAAAAACAGCCTTTATCATAGCAATCTGAGAACATGTGTGGGATCTAGTGCATGACAAGCTAATATAAAAGACTATGGAGGATATCCTCTAAAAGGGGCTGTCTTCTTCTCTACTTCCTTATTGCTAAAATATTCTACATTGAAGTAATTGGCATTGAGGACATTCAGATTAGCAAAGGTTAATTTTAAAAGAAAGTGATTACGTGGAGAGTTTACAGTGTAAATGTCATTTCTCAGAAAAAAAAATAATACTGCACTGGTTGTTAATGATGGGTTACATAACAGTTAAGATAATGCTTTTTTTGCCATATGACTTATTTTTTTACATTTTGCTGTGCTCTTTTAAAAACTACATTTTATGGCTGTGTGGGCATGGCCAGCGGCCCTTAGTGTCTGCCAAGCACTGTGTGTGTATTTCCACAGCTTCTGAGAGCAGGCTGATAGAGAGCAGTAAAGGAGTTAACAGAGATTGTGACCGAGCTGTGTGGGGCAAAATAACAGATTAGAAGCTTGTGTCAAAGAAAAGGGGAGTATTCACGGATCCTGACATTCTGACATTGTTCAGCAACTGTGCCGTAGACTAAGGCAATATGATACATTGTCACCTCATGAGCTGCAGTCAGCAATGTGGATGCTGGGTAGGCCCTATTCCCTCCCTTATATACCGTATATACTCGTGTATAAGCCGACCCGTGTATAAGCCGACCCCCCTACTTTTGCCCCCAAAACCTGGGAAAACCTATTGACTCGTGTATAAGCCAAGGGTGGACTCCAGCACAGGTATACAGCCCCCAGCAGTGTGGTATACAGGCCCCCCAATGGTAGTATACAGCAGCCTCCCCAGTGGTAGTATACAGCAGCAGCCCCAGTGGTATATACAGCAGCAGCTCCAGTAGTTAGTATACAGCAGCCCCAGAGGTATATACAGCCCCAGTGGTAGTATACAGCATCCCCAGAGGTATATACAGCCCCGGTGGTAGTATACAGCATCCACAGCGGTAGTATACAGCAGCCCCAGAGGTAGTATACAGCAGCCCCAAAGGTATATACAGCAGCCCCAGTGGTAGTATACAGCAGCCCCAGAGGTATATACAGCCTCAGTGGTAGTATACAGCAGCCCCAGAGGTATATACAGCCCCAGTGTAGTATACAGCAGCCCACAGGTATATACAGCCCCAGTGTAGAATACAGCAGCCCCACAGGTATATACAGCCCCAGTGGTAGTATACAGCAGCCCCACAGGTATATACAGCCCCAGTGTAGTATACAGCAGCCCCACAGGTATATACAGCCCCAGTGGTAGTATACAGCAGCCCCAAAGGTATATACAGCCCCAGTGTAGTATCCAGCAGCCCCAGTGGTAGTATACAGCCCCAGTGTAGTATCCAGCAGCCCCATTAGTAATAAACAGCCCCAGTGTAGTATCCAGCAGCCCCAGTGGTAGTATACAGCCCCAGTGTAGTATCCAGCAGCCCCAGTAGTAATAAACAGCCCCCCCTCCTTATCATGTCCCCCCCAGGCTGCGGCAGCTGTCAAAATAACAAACACTTTATACATCACCTTCCGGCGCAGCTCTCCGCTCCTCCGGTCCTCTGCTCCTCCGCTCGCCGGCTTCTTCTTCCTTGATGTGCCGACTTCTGTGACCGCGCGCAGGAAATGATGTCATCTCCTGCGCCCGGTCACATGTCACCGGCACAACAAGGAAGAAGAAGCCGGCGAGCGGAGGAGCAGAGGACCGGAGGAGCGGAGAGCTGCGCCGGAAGGTGATGTATAAAGTGTTTGTTATTTTGACAGCTGCCGCAGCCTGGGGGGGACGTGATAAGGAGGGGGGGCTGTTTATTACTACTGGGGGACCCATATTAAGGAGGGGGGCTGTGTAGTGCAATATGCACGGCATCCCCCCGCCGCTGATGGACAGGGGGATGCCGTGCATATTCATTGCACTAATGAGGCGGCCCCACGTGACCGCCTGCGGTCACCGCGGCCCCTCCTGCCTCCTCCAGCCCCCGATCACAGCCCCCACAGCATACCGTATGACCCGTGTATAAGCCGAGGGGGGGACTTTTCAGTCCAATTTTTGGGCTGAAAAACTCGGCTTATACACGAGTATATATGGTAGTTACATGACCCGTATTCAGTGTGGGAAGCTTGTACACGTATCAGACTGAGAATGAACATATGCCTGCTTCACACAGAATCTAGTGGGGGACACCTTGGGGAAGGCGTGAATGGTTTTCAACCAGATTTCTCTTAAAAATGATATTTCAAAGTTTATTAAAATCACTTGTTCTACATTATTATTAAATAAAAATGTGGTTATGCTTTAAGGAAAATTGAGGTGATATCTGCACTTCACTTCAGTTGAATTTCTTTCAGCGTCCAGAAACCAGATATAAGAATAGGGACTTGTGGCTGCACTCCCAATCCATCAAACAACCCAAACAGGTGAGCAAATCCACCACTTATTTACTCAATTTCTGCCGACAGATACACACTATTGTGCGCCCCTTCTTCGTTTCAGCTTTTTATTCCTTCCCAGGAGGGGAGATTTCCTAACTGTATAAATGAATTGTTTGCATAAAAAGGTTCAAATAATGAAACATCACAGTAATTTTACAGAAATTGCAAAGGTTAAATGTGTGCTTTCATAGAAACTTTCCAGTACATTAACAAACTTTCCAACAAAAAACACATAAACATCCTGATACATACCTGATCCAACAGAGTACATATGCGCCTTTTACTTTGTATATGTTATATATACTCCATTATACACAGTAATATAGCAATACCACAGTTCAGTGATACATTGATCAGTATTTGCTTTTTATTTGATATCAAAGTTGCAGTTGGACGACTCAATCAATAGATAACTTTGCACTGTACATCTTCTGAATGCCCTATTAAAAAGTAAGACCTGGTAATAAACTTTCAATAATGGCACAGTTCTCCTTGGAGAAATTCAGCTATGTCTAGAGAGATGGGTGAAAAGTGACATATTTTCTTATGTTCACATATTTTTAATGAAATATTTGTTGCCTGGGAATTGGTATTCCCTTTCAATTTAAATGGATGAGCACATGCCTTTGTTCATTTTCCATCAAAATAGAAAAAATAATGAGACTTAGCTCACACGTGAAAAAAACTAAGACAATGTGGTGCATCTACATAGCTGAAGTTAAATGTCCTTTCAGAAGAACTGAGGTGAGGATTAAGGAATACCTGTAATATTTGACATATATTTCGCAAAAAGGATGCTTTCTTTTACATGTTCAGCACAGTATATTAGAATAAAAAATGACCAATATATTTGATATTTCTTGGAATTTTAAGGACTCTGTCAATTCTTTGAACTCTCAAAACATATTAAGTAACCATGTGGGCCTTGACAAAATACGTAATTCAGAACCTTTATGTAACAAAAGTACAGCAGAATTGCCAAGAAATCCAAAAAGTGCACCAAGAATGCCAAGAGCATGTCCATTGCATCGGTCCTCAGCTACATCCTCAGCTGGAAACACACTGAGCGAGATGCTTGTGAGATACTCCCATGAGTCTTGCATGACTCACCTGGAACAGCTGCTGGCTTTCTGGATGGGAGTGTGTCTGCAGCTTGCGTTTCTATGCAGCTGACATGCTCCCATCCGGAGAGGCAACGGCATTTCTTAGTAATACTAAACCTCTTATTGTTTAATAAAGGTACACAATTTTTGCTCTGGCCTCAGTCCAAATACTGCACATTGAAAAAACAACCAAACTCTTCTAATCTAAAAAGGTACATATTCGAGAAGTGATTTTTTTCCTTCAATGTATTTTATTTCAATGAAAATAACAAATGTTGGCAAAACTGAAATTTGACCCCAAATGATTCACTCTCCAAAATTCAAAAATCTTCGAGCATGGTAGTTACTTGAGACCCAGTGTCTATTAAGCAAAAAACTGCATGAGCCTCTAATCCTGCAACTGTTGTGGGTCTGTCAACAATAGAGATGTGCAAACCTTTTGAAGCTCTTGTTCGGTTTGCAAAATTTGCATATGTTCTGTGAATTGATCGACGAACAGTTCGCCAAACTTCCAAACCCATTCAAATCAATGGGAGGCAAAATCAAGGTCCTAGAAAACCCCTTCAATTGGACCCAAAAGCTGCCAAATATAGCTCAAACTGTTTTACAGTGGATCCTCTCTCTTTTGGCACAGACATTATTTTCCTACACTATTACTTAGCAAGCTTCAGCCCTGCTGTCACAATACTTCCAAACCCGCACATAAACCTCCGATAAATTGATTCCTTGGTTAAAGACAGAATTAGCCCCGTCCACCCTCTCTGTCAGTGTTTGTGATTGGTTGCCACAATGGCAACCAAACTGACATAAGTTTATTGTAAAAATAAATAAATAATTGTAAAAATTGTCATGGGTTCCCCCCAATTTTGATAACAGCCAGGATAAAGCCACCAGTTGTTGTCTGCAGGCTGCAGCTGTCCACTGTACCCCAGCTGGAGAAGAAAAATAGAGTTTACCCCACATTTTTTATTTTTAAAGTTAAATACAAGGCTAAACCAACATTTAGTGCAACAGGAAAGGCACTAAATGGTGCTAGCTTGCAATTTATAGTAGGGTGAGACATCACATGGCTTTTTGACATCTCTCTGTAAATCTATTTTTTCCATCTACCTATAAATCTATCTGCATTGGCAAACAAGGTAATGGTATTTGGAGTTAATTCTAGCTGCTGACAGCAAGGCCAGAGGCTAGTAATGTTGAGGCGTCAACCAGATATTACTAACTACGTCAGTAAGGACACAAATAGCCACACCAATAAATATTTTATTTGAAAAATAACCCCAATACATTCCTTTTTCCCTTTTATTATTAAAATCCATTTATTTAAAGTCTCTCAAACCACCCAGCACCCTCCACTTCCCCTGAGCTGAGTCTCTGCAATAATAAAGTTTTCTCTCCAAAAAATATAAATAAATATAAAAATTAAATATAGTAACAAATAAATAAAAAAAATAAAAATATTCCAAAAAATAAAAAAAAATGATAAGCTCTCTTAAATTAATCTTTAAAGAAGTTTGTAAAGTTCATGGACTTCCACCTGCTGCCACATCTATCACTGTTTCCAAAATACAAACAGTGCAGGTGTCAATAAAAGAGGGGGTAACGTGTAGTGAAGACCGGGATCAAAGAAATAGTCTCAAGCTATTAATAATAGTTGTTAAATAAAGTTTCGATTAAGCTTAATAATAGCTTGAAAATATTTCTTTGATCCCGGTCTTCACTACACGTTACCCCCTTTTTTATTAATACTTGCTCATCACTAATGTGTGACTGGTGGATCACACAACTTTGCCACTCAAGAAAATCTTTTTTCAAATCCTGCAGGTGTCAAAAACACCTGTAAACTCCAGGAAGCTTAAAAAAATTATTTTAAAGTTCCAAAAAATAAAATATTACAAGTTGAAGAAAACGGTAGACCCAATGGCTTGGTGCACTCCTAAAATTTAGGTGTTGTTCCCAGTCAGTGGTCTTCCGGCAAGCTTGTTGGCCCCAAACAATCAATGAAAGTTTTTTGGAAATTTTACATTTTGAACTTTTTTCCTGAACAAAGCTGCATTAGATGATTTTTAATCATATAAAATCGAAAATCGCTTGGGTTCCCAATCGCGAACTGAATCGTCAATGTTCTTGCCGAAATTGAAATTGGCACACATTCGGGGAAAGTTTGCTCATCTCTAGGCACCAACCAGATCTTTTGAGTCTTCGTCCAAACCTTCATCTGAATTAGTTCAGCTGCCGGGTCATGTGTCCTCCAACCTTACCTCTTAGGTTATCAGCAATGTCCACATTTTAGACACAATATTGCCTAGTACTTTTGGATCTCAATTGTCCAGACAGTAGAAAAGAGTAGGACACGTCAACTCTTTTGAGAAGCAGTCAGGAGATAAGTAGGAGCAACCTTTGTGAGGAATGAAAAAATCTGTCAGGAGTGGGCTAATTACAGTTTGAATTGATATATTGTGAATTCTGATGAAAGGAGTCACAGGTAAGATGGATCACAGGACCCGGAGAGAGCATTCACTTTACAAATCTTGTAGATGAGATGAAAAATTAAGAACAAATAAAATGTAAAGAGAAGAGTGCCTATTGTGCTTGATTGAGATTGAGTATCTAGGCCAGTGATGGCGAACTCCAGGCCTCGAGTGCCACACACAGTCCAGATTTTCAGGATTTCCATTGCATTTGACAGTTGGCAATCAAATTACCAACTGTCAAACTAAGGAAATCCTGAAAACCTGCACTGTGTGCGGCACTCGAGGCCTGGAGTTCGCCATCACTGATCTAGGCAGACGTGAGATACTCAGATTTGTTTTGTAAAGAAAGAAGTGGAAAATTTTGGACCCTCCAACAGGTATTCCACAATGCAAATTTCACTGCTAGCAATTCTCAGTCACCAACAAAAAAGTTTATCTCAGTGCAAGAGAACTTTTTGAAAAAGTTCAAAGAATGTGTTTCAACCCTTGGACTGTTAAAAGATTCCATCGATTACAATTGAAGATACATTGACAACCAAAAATAATTATTTGTTAAGGTAACGATAATGGGTAACTGGAGCCAAAGAAAAGCATGTCTTAAAATGACAGATGCTTTAACTGCTCAAATAGGTATTAATCTTCTGTCATGTTAAGGCATTGAGTGAAGAGAATATTTTTAATATATATTTTATGATATTAGTACAAGAAATTAGAAAATCTCCTAAGCGTCTAGGGATCTGTTGGTGGCAGCAATTTAAAATAATATAAAGCTTAATTATTGCCATATAGAGCCCCCCTGATGAAATTATCTAGCCAGGAATGGAAGTTCCTATCATCTTTCATCCATGGCAGTGACTTTCTGCTATAAAGAGGATCAAATCACAATGGATGTAAAAGCTATCAAGCCTGAAGACAAACTATCCTCATTATATGACAGAATTCTTCTTTTATCCCAATTCTGTAAAGGCCACTTATGTGTGTCATCTATACGAATACGAGTATATTTGACACATTCATAGCCTTAATGATGTGATTGAATTTAACTCTTTTTATTCATTTTATTTGATCTTGAAGTACTTAAATTACCCCTCATCATGTTTTTTTGTCTGTTCGCATTGTCTTATATTTTTAATTGATGTTAATTTATATTTGTCCTTCATTAACACCAAAGTATTGGTGCCATTCCTCAATATCCTCTTTTACTGTCAGCCCCTTCAAGTGTGATCATCTTACATTGCAGAAATAACTAGTCTGCACACAATGGCGTAACTTGAAGCTCATGGGACCCAATTTGAAAACTTCAACGGGGCTGCCAACTATTGCAAATCTTCAATAGCAATAGACTTTTTCTATAGACCAAAGGGACTTTTGTGTCCCCTAGCCTCCAGGGCCCAGGTGCGAATGCAACTAGGGGTGCAACTACAATAGGTGCAGGGATTTCGATTGCACCCGGGCCCTGCAACCTAGGGGGGCCCCAAAAGTCCCTTTGGCCTATAGAAAAAGGCTAAGGCTTGTTACACATCTAATGCTGGGTTGCCTTTGCCTTCATTTGCGTTTCTATGCGTTTTTACAGCTAAAAACACATGCGTTTTTGGCCCCATAGGGTTTAATATAAACGCATGGAAAAACGCATGCAAAAACACATGTCACTTTCAGCAAATGCAAAAATGCATGACCTTTTGCGTTTTGCTGAAAATGACATACGTTTTTACATGCATTTCCATTAAACCCTATGGGGTCAAAAACGCATACGTTTTTAGCTGTAAAAACGCATAGAAACGCAAATGAAGGCAAAGGCAAACCAGCATTAGATGAGAAAAGGGCCTAATACTATTAAAGATTTGCAATAACTTGGAACTACATTGGAGCTTTCACACCGGGGCCCATGGGCCTAAAGTAACGTCACTGAATGCAACCCCTGCTCCTGATGTAGTTATGCCTCTGTCTGCACATCACCAAATCTTTCTCTTATTTCTCTTTTTTATTTTACCTCCATCATCCTTTACCCTTTTTTATGTCATTTCTACTCATATTTACACTGTACTGACATTGACACTACTACCATAATTCCCATAGTCCTATTTTACCTTTTATGTGCTCCAGATTAGAGTTGGCCGGATCATTTCTAATTCAGCTGCTTTGTCGAATCTTCCCCCACAAATCAATTTGCAGCGAATAAAATTGCAATAATGAAAAATCTCTAAGGCTAAATTCACATGTAACAGGGGCTGTGTTTGTGTTCCTATGCGTTTTTGCAGTGCAAAAACGCATAGAAACGCAAAGTAATGCATCCAAATACACACCCATTGTTTTAAATGGAAAACGCAATGAAAACGCATGTAAAAACGCAGGTAATTTTCAGAAAATGCAAAACGCATGTGTTTTTGCAAACGCAGCCCAAAACGCTGCAAGACACGTTTTGGGCTGTGTTTGCAAAATCGCACGCGTTTTACGTTTTCTGAAAATGACATGCATTTTCCATTTACCAACAGGAAGTTTTTAGATCCAGAGAGAGGCAGTGACTCAGTGTGCAGGTTCCCAGGAAAGAGATTTGCCTCATTGTGGCTACTGGATGGTTATGGCCATGCTTATATGCTAAAGGTCTTAATTTTTATATATCTTTTCTTAGGCTAGGGTCACACTAGCGTTTTGCCCTGCGTTTATGGGGGTTCCGTTAATAAGGTAGAATGTGTCAGCATTAACACAGTGTTACCGGAAAGGTAAACGCCGACATCTAAGCACCGGAATTTGAAACCTTGCACCATTTCCAAGCACATCACATGATGCAGAAGCACGCATCATGTGATGTGCTTGGAAATAGCGGGAGGTTTAAGACTCTGGCTCTTAGATGCCGGCATTTGAACTGCGCTCGGGGTCCCGTCAGCCATAGTAATGAATTGACAGCTTTGACTCAGTTTTAAGTTTCCTGTAACACTGCGTTAATGCTTACACATTCTATCTTTTTAACGTAATCCCCATGAACGCAGGGCAAAACGCCAGTTTGACCCTAGCCTTAGCTATAATGCTGGTCCATTTTCCTGTATATTATTGCATTGCTTAGCATTCAGAGTGCAGTTAACTTTTACATGCTAGTGAGTGCTGCAGTTTTAATGCAAGAAATGGGTGCACTGCTCAAATAAAGTCACAATTGTCAAAGGGGTGATGCTTCTCAATGAAAATAATTTAAGCAGAAGAGAAGGGATTGACAAGAACAGCAGCACACCACAAGGTCAAATTATAATACTGTGGCGCCCCTGCGGGTATTAGCCACAGTATAAGATCATAATAGTTGCACTCACTTAGAAAGCCAAGCCACTGCACTACCACCTTTGGCCAGTAGGGGGAGCTCCAGAGACACCAGAGACTTCCCTAGAGATAAAACACTGGTTTGAGGTAAATTTTCAGACAGTTGGAGCCAGGGACTCAGAGTGACAGGAGCTGCATTGAGTTCCTGAGGACTGGCTGACAATTTCCAGGGCCAAGCCATCGGTCTGAGGAGGAGAAAACTCATAAGAGGAACACTTTCAGAATCGGGTAGCATCATTATCTACCCTAGATAAAAAGCGCAGATACGGATACCGGATCCGTGGCTGCATTAGTTATATACAATACAGCAACCGGAAAAACGTGAGGTAACAACAAGCTTCACAGGGCCAGACACAGCAACATACTAAGAGTTCAGCAGTACTCCCGGAGGGGGTAAGCAGAGAGAGACAAAGGACTCAAGTTGCCTGTTGAGTGGGACCCAGAGAGGACAGATTTGGGCCGGCAGCGAGTTCACACACGGCAGCAGGGCCACATAGATAGCGCAAGCAGGAAGTAAAGGACCCGGTGGGGCCTGAGCAACTGAACCCCTATTGCAGACTCCGGAGACGGGACTTGTTGTATTATAGTTTGGTTGAAAGTAAACCAGTTAAACCTCATCTGTGCCTCAGCCTCTGATTTAACAGCTACCATCTATCCAGGATTGGGACCATCACCGCTGAGAGAATTTGCTGTGAATCAAGTAAGTGTCTGTGTCCTTAACATCTCCTCACCATACTTCCATCTTCATCCATCATTAACTTTAACATCACCTGTCCAGGGGACCCTACAGCCCTACCCGGAAAAGGGCTATACCATCTCAGCTGCCTCTCACCATCATCCCCTGGCCAGTACAAGGCAGCGGTGGCCATATATAGCCACATTATTCTGGGTGGCGTCACGACAATAACATCTACAAACTTTATAAATTATATAAACTTCTAAATCCCCTGTAAATACCCCCTTTTAGGAGTGTGCCAGCCTGGGGCCACGGCCTGGGTCCAGCCACCAGTGACTCCCCCAAGGAAAGGGACCCTGCGCCGGGTATCCCGGTCCCCTAAGCTGGGCGGCACAATACAAAAAGTCAATTTTATTAAGGTCACATGAACACACAGATTAAAATCAATTAAAAATCACAATACACAGCAACAAGTTGCCCAAATCGGGAGGGGCCCCTGCTTGTAACAATATAGAGTAATAACATATTCAATACATGCAACACTGAAGTAACCTATTGGTAGAAAAAAGTATATGGTCACTAGGATATTTTTTAAATTGTGAAAACACAGCCAGTGACAATAATAAGTCAGTCTAAATACACAATCAAGAGCTAATGCTACCCCAATGAAAAGAAGGCTTTCACCATCAAAGGGCTATATGATCATGCCATAACAATGACCCATGCATGTAATAGAACATAAGGCAAACAAGCTAAGGCACAATGGTAAATGAGCATAAGCTGCACATGTTGAGAAAGTAGACCCAACTCTCACCCAACTACTGTGGAATGTCCTTTTGGGGATTGCCAAGAGTTTCTAAGGACCTGTGACTAGAAGGGAGATGGATATTCAAAGGGAGGAACAGGCTGGGTGCCAAAGCAAGAAGTAGCCAAATATGAGCGAGTAATGCTGGGTAGTTGGGCGACAGTTGCAAACCGCATTTCCTGTGCTCTCAGCAAAAGCGCATTTCCGGTCCTTCTAAGTGAAGCTGCCGTCTGCACTTGTTTACAGGTAACCACAGAGATGCCTACACAGCCTGAGCACACCATTGCATTATGTTAACGCTATACACTCAGGATGAAATAGTCTAAATTTTAAACGGATTCGTCAGCCTGGCGGCTGACGCTGGTCTAACCCTAGCCTAAGGGTATGTGCCCATGATCTGGTAGTGCTGCCACAGGGAGACCGCCCTGTACTCACCATCTGCTATGGTTGCAGGGTGTCTTCTCCCTGCGTGCATCCGATGGTGGCCGGAAACCCATACCACAGCTGAAAACATGCTGCAGTCAGGAGTAGCATAGTGAGGATGGAAATTCCACAAATCTCGTCCACTATGCTTGTAATGTACAGAGCAGCATTTTGGATTCAGTGGCAAGATGCTACATCCAAAATGCTGCAAGTATGGATCGTGAGTGTGCACCCTTAAGGTACCTTTACACGCCGCCACTTGGCGGCAGCAACTGGCCGACATTGGAGATTTTTGTGTTTGTTGACATGAAATTGCTACGAAATGGTGGCGTGTAAATTGGGAAGTTGATCGCGTTACCCACTGTTGATTCGAATTCCTGTTGCTGAGCCGTGCTCGAAACCCAAGGCAACACAAAGGTGCAATTGCCATAGTAGTGGCGTCTAAACGGGGCACAGGGATGGAATTTGCATTGCCTACTGAATTCCCAGGGGCGGGACACAGCCTCATGGATATAGCACCCCATCAGCGATGATTGGTGGGGGCTACTGTGTAACCATTGGCTGTCTCTTCACAGGGCTCCATATTTAAAGAGCTGTCCATTCAAAATACACATTTGCAATGGCGTCATGTATTAGCCAGCCTTCCTGTGCAGGCTGGCCAATCATCACACTATTGCGTTGTCCAATCAGCGTATTAGCGTCACGGAATACACAACTCTGTCACGCCTATGTACTTGCGGTGTGACAGATGTACGTCCATATTTCTTTGAAGGCGTGTGAAGTGGCGACGGTATTCAACAGGAAGTTATCCGCAGGATCTGTCAGCACTTCCGGGGCAACACGATGCCTTCAGTTGAGAACGCAATGGCGGCGTGTACATGCAGCATCAGCGATTGGTATCCAAAAACGTGCGTGTGCACGTGCGATGGATACCTGTTTGCTAGGCACAGTGGCTGCGTGTAAAGGTACCTTTCGAGTTTTAAATAGTAGATAATACTGTTGCTAGAATTCAAGCCTTAAACGGTTAATGATGAAGCCAATTTTAACCTTAAAAACCAGGCCAAGTTTTTGATATCTGACCAGTGTCACTTTCCGCTGTAATAACTCTGTAACACTTCAAGCTATCACAGTGATTCTGAGATCGTTTTTTCATGACACTTTTTTTTTTGTCAGTGGTAAATTTAGGTCAAAACACTTTATTTCTATTTGTGAAAGTATTGGAATTTTGAGGAAAATATCGAAGTAATTAGCAATTTTTATACTGTAGTTTCAAATTTTATATCCTTAAACCACTTAGATATGCTGTACAAAATAATTAATAAAAAACATTTTCCATACTTTATATCTGCATTGTTTTTAAAACATTATTTTATTTGCTAGGATGTTAGAAGAGTTAAAGGATTTGCAGCAATATGTAATTTTTTCAAGAAATTTATAAAACTTGTTTCTATAAGAACCTATTCAATTTTAACCCAATCTTCCAATTATTTCTTCATCAACCCCTGCGCTGCTTCCAAAATCTATAACTTTTTTATTTTACCATCTATATAGCTATATGAAGGCTTGTCTTTTGCAGGACAAGTTGACGTTTTGAATGACTCAGATAGCGGGAAATTCCAAGTCTGTTTAAGCTGCAAAAACAATGCAATTTCAAAATGGTTTTGTGGATTTCTAATTCACCATATTTACTATATGGTAAAACTGATGAATGTATCAGCATGACGTCTTGGATAGGTACAAGTTCATAGATACCAAACATGTACAGTTGTGGCCAAAAGTATTGACACCCCTGCAATTCTGTCAGATAATACTCAGTTTCTTCCTGAAAATTATTGCAATCACAAAATCTTTGGTATTATTATCTTCATTTAATTTGTCTTCAATGAAAAAACACAAAAGAGAATGAAGCAAAAAGCAAAACATTGATCATTTCATACAAAACTCCAAAAATGGGCCAGACAAAAGTATTGGCACCCTCAGCCTAATACTTGGTTGCACAACCTTTAGCCAAAATAGCTGCAATCAATCGCTTGATGAGTTTCTTACAATGCTCTGCTGGAATTTTAGACCATTCTTCTTTGGCAAACTGTTCCAAGTCTCTGATATTTTTAGGGTGCCTTCCCCAAACTGCCATTTTTACATCTCTCCACAGGTGTTCTATGGGATTCAGGTCTGGACTCATTGCTGGCCACCTTAGAAGTCTCCAGTGCTTTCTCTCAAACCATTTTCTAGTGCTTTTTGAAGTGTGTTCTGGGTCATTGTCCTGATGGGAGACCAATGACCTCTGAGGGAGGCCCAGATTTCTCACACTGGGCCCTACATTATGCTGCAAAATTTGATGGTAGTCGTCAGACTTCATAATGCCATGCACACGGTCAAGCAGTCCAGTGTCAGAGGGAGCAAAGCAACCCCAAAACATCAGGGAACCTCCGCCATGTTTGACTGTAGGCACCGTGTTCTTTTCTTTGAATGCCTCTTTTTTTCCCCTGTAAACTCTATGTTGATGCCTTTGCCCAAAAAGCTCTACTTTTGTCTCATCTGACCAGACAACATTCTTCCAAAACGTTTTAGGCTTTCTCAGGTAAGTTTTGGCAAACTCCAGCCTGGCTTTTTTATGTCTTGGGATAAGAAGTGGGGTCTTTTTGGGTATCCTACCATACAGTCCCTTTTCATTCAGACGTCGATGGATAGTACGGGTTGACACTGCTGCACCCTCGGACTGCAGGGCAGCTTGAACTTGTTTGGATGTTAGCCGAGGTTCTTAATCCTCCCTCCGCACAATCTTGTATTGCAATCTCTCGTCAATTTTTCTTTTCCGTCTACATCTAGGGAGGTTAGCCACAGTGCCATGGGCTTTAAACTTCTTGATGACACTGCGCACGGTAGACACAGGAACATTCAGGTCTTTGGAGATGGACTTGTAGCCTTGAGATTGCTCATGCTTCCTCACAATTTGGTTTCTCAAGTCCTCAGACAGTTCTTTGGTCTTCTTTCTTTTCTCCATGCTCAATGTGGTAAACACAAGGACACAGGACAGAGGTTGAGTCAACTTTAATCCATGTCAACTGGCTGCAAGTGTGATTTAGTTATTGCCAACACCTGTTAGGTGCCACAGGTAAGCTACAAGTGCTGTTAATTACACAAATTAGAGAAGCATCACATGATTTTTCTAACAGTGCCAATACTTTTGTCCACCCCCTTTTTTATGTTTGGTGTGGGACTATATCCAATTTGGCTTTAGGACAATTCTTTTCGTGTTTTTCATTGAAGACAAATTTAATAAAGATAATAATACCAAAGAATTTGTGATTGCAATCATTTTCAGGAAGAAACTGAGTATTATCTGACAGAATTGCAGGGGTGTCAATACTTTTGGCCACAACTGTATACTTTTATTTTCATCTAAGCGGTGAAAAAAAAATCAGAGGCTTGTCAAAAAAATATTGCGCTTTAGTGGCCATTTTCTGAAACTTGTAGCATTTTCATTTTTTGTGACCTAGGTCTCTATGAAGGCTTATTTTTTTGTGCATTGAGCTGATGTTTTCAATCACTCCATACTTGGTAAGACGCAAAGTTTTGTTAGTCTGTTATTTCATTTTATTTAAAATTTGCGGAGACCACAAAAGTATAATTTTGGTGTGTATAATTTTTTTCTGCCATGCAGTTTACCAATCAGAGTAATTATCTTGATCAATCAGGAATTTCTGAATGTGGTGATATCAAATATGTGTAATCTTTATTTTTTTTTTAAATAGTTTTAAGTTTAATGCAGCAAAAGGGGATGATTTGAATGATCATATTTTTAAAACTTGATTTTTACAGTTATCATTTATTTTATTATCCCCTTAAGGTGCTTGAAGCCTGAACTGTTTGATTACTTCTGTTGTTCAGAGCAATGCTTCAGTATCCCTCTGAAAAGAATAAATGTCGAACTCCGGTGAATGTTGGCGCTCAGCCGGCATTCACAGGAAGTGCATCATGACAATGGCAGGGGTCATAATCTCATCTCTTGCTGTCATGACAACATATCAGCGCCCCATGTTTGCACCATGGGGCGACCAATTGTGGTGGGAAATGGTGCGATCCCTGCTACCGCATGTTTGATTGTGCAATCAGAATTTCACAGCGCGCTAGTTAACAGGCATGGGTGCATCTCTAATCGACCCACACTTGTTAGCTGTACTTGTTTATTGATCAGATCAGGAATTGATAGGAGCTCAGCATGTGAGCTTGCATCAAAGTCAAGGATGCAACCAATGACGTACCTGTACACGTTTGTCGTGAAGGGGTGAAATGGACTTTAATTGGCCTATATATTGGACACTTTTAAAGCTGTACCTCTGCAAAACTATAAAACTACTTTCAAGTTTTCACAGCTAAATATTGATTTAGCCCCATTTTTTTCACTTTTAAGAAGTGCTGCAGGAGGAAATGGGGGATCCCACAATTTATTATGCAGTGAATTTTTAGCATACTGATACCCCACATCTGGTCAGTAACCTCAGTTTGGACAAATAGCAGGGCTCAGAATGAAGGGAACAACATTTCAATATTAAAACACTAATTAGTCACAAAACACAAATTTGGGAACCATATCACATTTGCAGGGCAATTATGGGTCCTAAACAGCGTAAAGACTCCAGAAGTGACCCCATTTTGGAAAGTCGACCCCTCAAGGAATTTATCTAGTTGTGTGACTGTACCTTTTTAACCTTAAAGTGATTAAAAAAACTTTAAAGCATTTAGATGTGAAAACTAAATCACTAAAATATGTAAGGTTGGTATCACACTGGCATTTTTCACCATCCTTGTCTATCCAGCTTGAACTGGATGGACCTAGATCCAATTTCAGCCCCATGACTTTTAATGGGGCTGCAGGCACTTGCGGGTGCATTTAGCTTTTCCCATTTGCCCTGGATCTGGGTGTCACTGGCTTTTGCACTGAGCCCAAAACCACATTTTGTTTCAATTTTGGTATCCGTGACAAAAAAAGGAACAAACAGATTCGGGGCACTCTAAGTTGAATTATAATGTGTCCCTATGTAACCCGTATCTGGCGGACTCCGTATCCCATTGGATCTGGACACTGGATCTGGGTTTTTGGACTGCACATGCATAGAATATAGTTTCAAATGACACGCCCCCTATTGCAAACTCTGTTTTTTTGTGGCAAAACAGGTTTTCATGAATTTTTTGTGCCTTTTTAAGCTTTATTTTATTTTACTCTTTAATTTGCTACCTTTATGAGACTTGGATATTTTTTTACTTTGATCACTGATCTCATGCTTTACCCTACTCCTTTACTGCAGTACATGAGACCTGTCAGTGACCCTTTTTACAGCAGTTTCTAACAGGTCATTGTACCGTGGGGTTATCAAATGACCTCAGGATACCATGGCGACCATTGTCATCTGCAATTATTATCACTGGGTTCTGAGGGTGTCAAATAGAGAAGTCTTTTAATCTCCATTTAACCACTTAGTTGCTGCTGTCAAATTTAGCAGCAATATTTAAGGGGTTAATCAGCCCTGTTTGGCTTTAAAACTTGTCGGTGCCAATAATGCAGGGTACATGGAAAAGTAGGAAGACAGTATAACATCTGTGCTGCCATCAAAGAATAAAATAATCCATGTAAGGGTACTTTCACATCAGTGGTTTTCGCCGATCGCGGCAGATGCGGTGAAAAAACCACATCTGCCGCGATTAATGCATAACCGCTGCATTTGCGGCACAGTTGCGGCAAGCCCCATGTAATGTCTATGGGGCTTGCGGTAAGTGTGCGGCAGGTGTGGCAAGTGCGGTTTTGGCACTTGCGGCAGGTGCGGCCGCGAAAAAAAACGCGGCCAGCCGCGTTTTTTTTGTGGCCGCACCTGCCGATACCGCACTTGCCGCACCTGCCGCAAGCCCGCATAGACATTGTATGGGTCTTTATGTCCAATGACCCAACCTTCAGCGCAGTGAAAACAAGGCCGTCGTACTAGGGATAGGTGACCCGGTAGGTCACCTTCCAAAAGCTTGTGACCGCTGGATCATAGCTAGAGTGTGGACAGGCCGAAAAGGTCCGAAATAGACACGAAAAGGGGTGATGCACCACTGCAGCTGCTTAGACCACACAGGAGCTGCTAATGTACTGTCTGTGAACTTTACCAACTGCTGAGAAAGAGTAAAACCTAGTTAAAGCTCGATGTTGTCTGAGGCTGTGATTATTGTGCCTGAGGGGAGATACACTGGTTCTGTGATCCGGCAGCAGGAGAAAAGCTCTTGTGAGAGCTACAAGTATTGTAGTACTAGGTGACTGTAGTGCAGGGAGACAGGCAGGAGCGTTACAGTACCACATAGTACAGTCAGCAATATTTCAGCACTTATAAGAGCTGAAAGTATAAGGTCAGGGAGTAGTGACAGTTTTCCCTGCTATTTTAGGGGTCACAGTTACCTCTGCAGCCCAATTTTTTGCCTTTGCATTGTTGTGTTCACACCAAATAGCACGCACGGTACTGCACAACTGACACGCAGCCAGCACCGCTGTCTTGTGTGGTGACTGGCGCATGTAATAATATTGCTTTAAAGCTCAGGGCAATTTTTTTTGTGCTGTTGTGATGCTATGTTCACACAAATAGCATGCACGGTACTGCAGAACTGACACGCAACCAGCACCGCTTTCTTGTGTGGTGACCAGCGTGTGTAATAATATCACCTTAAACTTCAGGGCAATTTGTTTGTACCGTTGTGGTGCTGTGTTCACACCGAATAGCAAGCACAGTATTGTACTACTGACACGCAGCCAGCTGTTTTGTGTGGTGACTGGCATGCGTAATATATCACCTTAGACCTCAGGGCAATTCTTTTGTGCTGTTGCCGTGCTGTGTTTATACTGAATAGCATGCACAGTACAGCACAACTGACACGCAGCCAGCGCCGCTATCTTGTGTGGTGACTGGCGTGTGTAATAATATCACCTTAAACTTCAGCACAATTTTTTTGGTGCCATTGCAGTGCTTTGTGTAAAACACAAAGCAGCACTAGGCTGTTGTGCTACCTACCACAAAGCACTAACTGCTCCTTATTCCCCAATATCTGCATCTGAACATCTGCAGCTATGTCAGAAAAGATCCAAATTCCTAAAAAGGCTGTTGTACAGCCTTCCCCCTAAGTGTATGGGCGGTAAGCCGGGTCCTCCTGGTTGCTGCTGTGCCCCCAACCCTGTAGTAGGAACATGGATCTGGAATCTGTGTTCCTTGCCAGTTTATTTGGGGAGCCGGTGTATGACTTCAGTCCTCCTCAGAGCCGACACTCTGGTGTTAGCCTAGCCTGCAGCAACCCTGTCGTTCAAAGTGTTACCAGGCTCCTTCTAACCCTTGTGACTTCCAGTCGCAATCAGGGAATCTTTCCCACCTGTAGTTGGTCGGTTCTACCGTGTTCCTCGGACCCGGTGATACCAGTCCGGTCTCTTTCCTCACACTCCCCGAGGATGCCGGCTATGGACAAGCTTTCTCTCCATGGATCCATGTCACTGTGGGTTCTGCGTCTCCAGGGAGCCCAATCCCTCCGGGATGTGTCACTTTCTGTATGGTCTTGGCTGCTCGGCTCACTCTGCCTACTTGATCTTTACTTCTCAGCCTACTCCGGCCTACTAAATCCTTTCTCCTCTTTTCCTCTATTTGTACTCCTCTGTCACCTGACCTACTCCCCACCCACTTCCCTCTAAACCCTACCACCTTTTGCCTGCCTAGAGTCCCGGGCTCCGGGTTGGGTGCTGTGCTCCTGTGGGTGTGTGTGCTTTGAGAGTGTTTGGTGCACAAAGTGTCTATCTTCCTGCCTGGCTGCAGTTTCCTATGTGGCCTCCTGGTCACAGGGCGCCACACCAACAAGTTGGTAAACCTGGTAACTCGCAACCAGCGATTTATCGCAGTTGCATTGTGCTGTCACACAGCACAATGCACTTGCGATGTCGCCGCAACATCACTGAACACGGGAATTTTCAGCGATGTTGCGGGCGATATCGTGCTGTGTGATGCTACCTTAAGGGTACCTTTACACGCCGCTACTGGCGGGTGGATACAACCAGCTACTTCACGTGCACGAGCACGCACAAACGGTTACAAACGGTAAACGCACCATCTTTACACGCCGCCACAAGCTACGCTACGCTACGTTACATCTATCTCTGGATACACCGCCGGGTGCCTCAAGTCACCTTCTGTAGCTCATCTTACCTCATTTACACACCGCTACAACAAGCTAATATGGGCGGACCTGGTGCAGCAGGGACAGCACATAGGCGTGCCACAATTGTGGCTTACGAGACGTCCGTACGCTGATAGGACAAAGCAAGAAACCCATGATTGGCCAGGCATCGCAGGAGGCTGTTTAATACATGACGCTCGAGCAATTGTGTAGTGTGACTGGTCAGCTCCTTAAATATGCCGCCCTATGCAGCGTCTACCAATCGTAACGCAGGAGCTTCCACCAATGATCGCTGAAGGGAGGCGGTATCCCGGAGCCTGTGTCACGCCCCAGCTACATACCAGGTACATAGCCTGGTGTCGACACATCCCTTCTGTTGCTTCTTTACACGCCGATACAGCTCGCTACAATCGCCTGTGTAGCCACCTGTTTCCGGGCAGTGCTCGGAAACAGATGTATCTGTTGCCGGGTGCCTCCTACCGTCTTTACACGCCTCTACTACGGGGTACATTGCCGCTACAAGCTACATTTGTAGCCTGTAGCTGGTTGTATCCACCCGCCAGTAGCGGCGTGTAAAGGGCCCCTAAGCCTTACTAGAGTAACCACAATGAGTAATGTTCTGGTCTTCTGTAGAAGAATAAATTGAACCTGTGATCATCCACTTCTGATCATTGTAAAAAAGTTTGCTTATGAATAATATGCCTGAGTCTACATGTTAACTAGTGATGATGAGCGAGTTCTACTCATAACTGCTATACTCATAACGAGCATTTTGTAATAATTGTGTAATCGTTCCGTATAGCGAGTACAATGTAAGTCGATAGGAATGCAAATAAATTTCTACTGGACCCTACAAAGGGTTCTGAGGGGCTGTGAAAAGGCAGAGATGGCTGAGAATGTGCTCAAACTGCATGGGAACACATGGCAGACATGATGTACACAGTCTGTATACTGTTCTGCCATACAGCTGTGACAGAACCTAGTGAAGATAGATAGATAGATAGATAGATAGATAGATAGATAGATAGATAGATAGATAGATAGATAGATAGATAGATAGAACAGGTAGATCGGGCTTACCCTACTCTCAGCCTCCTGCACTCCTGATTAATCACTTCCAAGTCAGCTCAGTCTCCCGCTGAATTACTTCCAGGGCTGCCCATTCAGCTACTTGCATATTCACTGCACTGGCAGACAAACAGTCAATCACAGACACTCACACTCTGTGAATGCCTCTGTGATTGGCTGTTGCAGACAGAGTGCATTTCCAGAATCTGGACAGTGATTGTGTTTAGTTGCCATAGTGTATGGCAACAAACCTGCTGTCAAAGGATGTTAAATAAATAAATAATAATAAAAAAATGCATGGGGCTTTGCGGTATTTTTATGTCTAGCCCAGTGCAGACAGCTGCGAGCTTCCACCCTCAGCTGCATAATTTTACCTTGGCTTGCAAATAAAATGCATGGGCTCTATCCAATTTTTAGTTGCCAGCCAAGGTAAGATTAGGCAGCTGAGGGCTGGCATTCCAGGGCTTGATACCAGCTGACAATACAAAGCTGGTGTTCACCCCTAATTACCCAGTGTGCCATCGCCACTAGGGTCGCTGGAAGAGCCTGGTAAAGCACTTGGAAATAGCACCATGATGAATGGGCCATTTTCAGGTGCGGCCGTGTGCTGCTATTAGTTAGACCCGGCCATTAAGAAACTCAAATAAATAGTAACAAATACACATCACAGAGAAAAATTATTTTATTAAAAAAACACAGACACATTTAGTAACTCAATCTTTATTACCCCCTCCCCACCCTCGCACCCCTCCATGATCTTCTTCTTCTCTCTTCCTGGATAGACTCAGCTCTGCTACATTAGAGACTACAGGGAGCATTAACATATCCACTCCTATTGTCTCTAATTACTGAATGACAGCACTGAGACCTGTGGTATAGTAAACGGTGAGGTCACCGTTGCAATAGCAGCAGCGGTTTCTATGGCAATGTTGACCCTAGCACTTAGTATATGAAAGCGATGAGATCTGCTTTATAGAAAAGCTGTAAAACAAAGATCTCAGCGCTCTCCATAGCAACAGCGGTTACTATTGCAATGGTGACCATATGACAGTGTTGAGACCTGCGCTTTACTATAGCATAGGTATCAGCACTGTCATATGGTGACTGTTGCCATAGTGCTGTTGGTATGGCAACAGTGCCCTCACCGTTTACTATACCGCAGGTCTCAGCGCTGTTATTAAGTGATTAGAGACCATGGGAGCAGATGTATTAATCCTCTCCATTGTCTCGAATGTAGCAGAGCTGAGTCTGTCCTTGAAGAGAGAATAAGAGGATCGTGGAGAAGTACAAAGGTGGAGAGAAGGTAATATAGATGGAGTCACTAAGTGTCTCTGTGTTTTTTTTAATAAAATAATTTTTCTCTGTGTTGTGCCTTTTTTACTATTTATTGGATATTCTTAAAGGCTGGGTCTAACTAGGCCTGACATTAAGAATCTCAGGGCCTAATACCAGATGGCAATGCAAAGCTGGTGTTAACCCCTTATTACCCAGTGAGCCACCACCATCAGGGCCGCTGGAAGAGCCTGGTAATGCAGCTGGAAATGGCACTACGATGAATGTACCATTTTCAGAGGCAGCTGTGGGTTGTTTAGCTTGGGGGGCCCTAAAACAATGGGCCCTCACCCCGCTGGGAATACTAGCCCAAAGCTGCCTAGTATTACCTTGGCTGGCAATTAGAAATAGTGCTGATCCCACGCATTTTTTTGCCAGCCAAGGTAAAATTACGCAGCTGAGGGTGGAAACTCGCAGCTTTCTGCTTTCTCTGGGCTAGACTTAAAAATACTGCAAAGCCTTGTGTATTTTATTTTTTAATTATTTATTTATTTAACTCCCTTAGTTGCCATACACTAATATGTATAGCAACCAAGCACAATCACTGTCCAAATTGTGTAAATGCACTCTGACTGCAAAAGCCAATCGCTGAGGCGCTCACAGAGTTTGAGCGTCTGTGATTGGCTGTTTGCCTGACATTGCAGTGAACATGCAAAGAGCTTAATAGGTGTCATTGGAGCGGGGGACTGAATGGCCTGGGAAGCAGCAGCAGGAGTTTAGTAAACCTGATCTACCTGTTCTTCTATCTACCTTCACTAGGTTCTATCACAGCTGTTTGGCAGAACAGTACACAGACAGTCAGGGGCTGACTGGCGACGCAAACCCTGGGTGGCAAAATTTTTCCGGCAGCCCTTAGGTGAGGACCGGGGGAGACGGAGTGCTGTCGGAAATTCTCGGCGGCCCATCTCAGTCCCTCCAACCAGGCCCGTATTTGGAGTTCCTGCGCCCTAGGTACTGTCAGCGGTGCGCCCCTCCATCGCGCCACGCCCCCCTGCAGACAGAGGAGTAGCTAAAAGGAGCCTAGAGGTTCCCATTATGGTTGGAGTAGTGGATGGTTGCTAGATGACCGCCACCATGTCACATCAGCAAGGAGGTGGACAAGAAGGCATTAACTGGTTATTAACAAGAAGTATGGAGTGTGTACTAACTGAGCCATACACCCTCCCCATACCATGAAGTATGGAGTGTACTAACTGAGCCATAAACCCTCCCCATACCATGAAGTATGGAGTGTGTACTAACTGAGCCATACACCCTTCCCATACCATGAAGTATGTTGTGTGTACTAACTGAGCCATACACCCTTCCCATACCATGAAGTATGGAGTGTGAACTACCTGAGCCATACACCCTCCCCATACCATGAAGTATGGAGTGTGTACTAACTGAGCCATACACCCTCCCCATACCATGAAGTATTGAGTGTGTACTAACTGAGCCATAAACCCCCCCCATACCATGAAGTACGGTGTGTACTAACTGAGCCATAAACCCTCCCCATACCATGAAGTATGGAGTGTGTACTAACTGAGCCATACACCCTTCCCATACCATGAAGTATGTTGTGTGTACTAACTGAGCCATACACCCTTCCCATACCATGAAGTATGGTGTGTGTACTAACTGAGCCATAAACCCTCCCCATACCATGAAGTATGGTGTGTGTACTAACTGAGCCATACACCCTCCCATACCATGAAGTATGGAGTGTGTACTAACTGAGCCATAAACCCCCCCCATACCAAGAAGTATGGTGTGTACTAACTGAGCCATAAACCCTCCCCATACCATGAAGTATGGAGTGTGTACTAACTGAGCCATACTCCCTTCCCATACCATGAAGTATGTTGTGTGTACTAACTGAGCCATACACCCTCCCCATACCATGAAGTATGGAGTGTGTACTAACTGAGCCATACACCCTCCCCATACCATGAAGTATGGAGTGTGTACTAACTGAGCCATACACCCTCCCCATACCATGAAGTATTGAGTGTGTACTAACTGAGCCATAAACCCCCCCCCATACCATGAAGTACGGTGTGTACTAACTGAGCTATAAACCCTCCCCATACCATGAAGTATGGAGTGTGTACTAACTGAGCCATAAACCCCCCCATACCAAGAAGTATGGTGTGTACTAACTGAGCCATAAACCCTCCCCATACCATGAAGTATGGTGTGTGTACTAACTGAGCCATACACCCTCCCCATACCATGAAGTATGGTGTGTGTACTAACTGAGCCATAAACCCTCCCCATACCATGAAGTACTGTGTGTACTCTGAGCCATAAACCCTCCCCATACCATGTCCAGCAGACATTGTAGGATTACTATATGGATTTTATTATTAGGGCACGGACTCACTGGCGTAAAACTCGGATGAGTGCAATGTGTGATTTTATCGCAGTGCAGTCAGTTAATCAACGTCTGAAACACATTGGCGAGTGTCGGACGCTTTTTTCTCATCCAGATTCTGGATGGGAAAAAAGTCACAACATGCTGCGACAGTCTGCGATTCATGTGCGAGACTCGCCTATGCAAGTCTATGAGTCCGACAAAATCATGGACCGCACACTGACAGCACACAGACCATCCGAGAGGCATCTGTTTTTTTCACTGATACATTATCATTCTGCAGCTGAGACAACTGTAAAATGCTCCTGTAAATGATTCTACAGTAAATAGCTGCTGAGAAACAAAACAGATTGCACATGGATGTGATCTAAGAAAACTGTCGGACACTCGCACAGCATTTGGATGTCCCAGTCGCCAGCTACACAAACAGCCCGCCACAGCCACACACAGAGCCACAACCACACAAAAACAGTTAGCCACATAGACAGCTACACAGATGCAGAGAGCCACACAGAGAGACACAGCCACATAGACAGCCACACACATAGCTACAGCCAGCCACACACATAGCCACAGCCAGCAACATAGACAGCCATAGCCAGCCACACACAGACACAGCCAGCTACACACACAATATCAGCCACACACACAATCAGCCACACACATACAGCCACACACATAGCTAGCCACACAAACACAGCCAGCCACACACAGCCAAAGCCAGCCAGCCACACATACAGCCACACACATACAGCCAGCCACATAGACAGCCACACACAGCCAAAGCCAGCCACACACAGGCGCAGCTACCCACACACACAGACACAGCCAGCCACACACACAGCGAGAAATATAGGCAGCCATAGCCAGCCAGACACAGACATACAGCCAACCACACAGCCAGCCACACACACACAGTAAGCCACACACAGCCAAGCAGCACCAGCCACACACACACAGTCAGCCACACACAGCCAGCCATGCAGCCACAGCCAACCCCAGACAGCCACAACCACGCAGCCCCAGCCACACACAGACATAGTTAGGCACACACAGCCAGCCACAGCCACATAGCCCCAGCCACATAAAGACACAGTCAAACACACAGACAGCGACATGCAGCTACGCAGCCCTAGCCACACATAGACACAGTCAGCCACACAGACACATTTTGCCACACACAGCCAGCCACGCAGCCTCAGCCATACAGACACAGTCAGCCACAGACAGCCCTAGCAACATAGACACATAGTCAGCCACAGCCACGCAGACCCAGCCACGCACACACAGTCAGCCACACACAGCCAGCCATGCAGCCACAGCCAACCCCAGCCAGCCACAACCACGCAGCCCCAGCCACACACAGACATAGTTAGGCACACACAGCCAGCCACAGCCACATAGCCCCAGCCACATAAAGACACAGTCAAACACACAGACAGCCACATGCAGCTACGCAGCCCTAGCCACACATAGACACAGTCAGCCACACAGACACATTTTGCCACACACAGCCAGCCACGCAGCCTCAGCCATACAGACACAGTCAGCCACAGACAGCCCTAGCAACATAGACACATAGTCAGCCACAGCCACGCAGAACCAGCCACACACAACCAGCCACAAAGCCCCAGCCACACACAACCAGCCACACACAGCCAGCCACAAAGCCCCAGCCACACAGAGCCCCAGCCACGCAGAGCCCCAGCCCCGCAGAGCCCCAGCCCCGCAGAGCCCCAGCCACGCAGAGCCCCAGCCACAGAGCCCCAGCCACGCAGAGCCCCAGCCACAGAGCCCCAGCCACACAGAGCCCCAGCCACACAGAGCCCCAGCCACATACAGACAAATAGTCAGCCACACAGACACAGCCCCAGCCATACACAGACACATAGACAGAAAGACACACACACTACCCACCACCACCAGCTGCTGCAGCTCATCATGATCTTTATCTTTACACATTTTGCAGGCTCCCGAGCCGTGGAAGTTGGAACAACTTCCGGGGCCTGCAGTAGAGATGAGGAGGCGGGGCCCAGAGATTGACTGATGATAGGAGGACACAGGTGACGTGAAGGGCTCACGTCACACAGGTCCTCTTATCTCCAGTCAATCTCTCTGGGCCCCGCCTCCTCATCTCTACTGCAGGCCCCTCCATGCCTCCGCTTCTCACTGGAGGGAGAGGAATGGCTGCAGTGCCGCCTCTCTCTCTGACACTGTCTCCTCCACGGCGGGCCTGTTCACTGCCTGCTGCAGGGTGGGTGAGTGAAGTCCGCGGCCAGTTTCTGTGGGTGGGCGGCCCTATGTGGGGGCTATACCACCAGCCCAGGGGGCACTTGCCCCCCTGCCACCTGGTCCAGTCCGCCCCTGCAGACAGTGTACATCATGTCTGCCTACTATTCCCATGCAGTTTGAGCATGATCTCATCCATCTCTGCCTCATTGCTATTCTGTTGAGAGTCTTTTTTTTCTTTGGAACCTGCCAATCACAATAATGCTATTATCAAATATGGATATGCCCTTACTATGACTGACAAGCAATCCCAGCCTGTTTACTGGCTGAAAATCAGTCAGGAAACATGATTTTCAGGTCACTCAAATATCACAAGTAAAATCCAAAAATAGTATTGCGAACACCCCTATTCATGCGAGTAGCGACTAGTAACGAGTATACTCGCTCACCACTAATGATAACATATCCAGTTCTGCTCCATTAGAACTGTGTGTGCCCATCTGTTATTATTTCTGTGGCATCCTCCACACCTGTATCTTTATACTCTCACCAGCACATATGATGACCCTTTTAGCATTATCTGTAGTGTCTTGGGCAGGACCCAGACATGAAAATGCTTGTGTTGTGCTTGGGTATTTGGAATAGACCTGGAAATATCAGGACTCTTGGCAAAATGTCTTAATTGAACATGTTAAATGTATAGAAAATGCTCACAGGAACATTCTGACATTCAGAGATCTTAATTGACTTTTCCTTTCTTCCAGCCATAGATCAATTTAATGCAACACTGGAAATGATATTCATACCATAAGATATGTTAAGAGAGAAGCTCCTGAGCTGTGAAAAGAATCATTAGACAACAGAAAACTGATGGCACTTATTTTATGTACGCACGGTTTGTCCTCTGTCTTTGCTTCTATGCCAACTGACAACAGACATAAAAGTTCTCACTGAGCCCAAGGTCAGGGATAGGATGACAATACAGGAATCTAATTATGGTTTAATGTACTGAGCAATTTCAGAGTGCTACAGTTGGCAGGCAGACACCTATTGCCATCGGAGCCCTGCCAGGACTAGGACATTGTCTAGATGATAAAATGCTGCAGTGATGGGTGTGGTTGGTGTGAAAGGGCATTCTCACCATTCTTAGCATGCCTACTCTATGCTGCCCTTGTATGTGACAGCCATGATAAACAGCTCTCTAGTTACATCTCTCAAAATGTGGACATAATTTATTGCAAGCAGCACACATTCTAATTTGTCATGAGGTGGTATCAAACAAAAAGAAGGAAATTACGTAACTGCTCAAATATATTCATATGCACTGTCTGTATTTATAAAAGTGTTTTTTTTTAGATGTAACTTAGTTAAATCAAAAATTAAATATTTGTTATTAGCGTATTTTTCGGACTATAAGATGCACCGGACTATTAGACGCACCGGACCATAAGACGCACCCAGGTTTTAGAGGAGGGAAATAAAAAATTAAGCAAAAAATGTGGTTATAATGCATTGTTATTGGGGGGATATGCTGCTGACACTTATGGGGTCATTTACTCATTACAGGTAATATATGTCCTCCATCCTGGTATATAATCCCCATCATGACATATAGTCTGCCATCATGGTATATAATTCAAATCCTGGATATGGCCCCCCATCCTGGTATATAGCCACCCATTCTGGTTTATAATTCTCATCCTGGATATAGCCCACCCACCCTGGGATATAGAGCCCCTGCATCCGGGATCTAGCCTCCCCATTATGGTACATGGCTCTCCATCCTGAATATGGCACCCCATTGTGGTACTTGGTCCCCTCATCCTGGATACAGAACCCTATATTGGTATATAGTGACCCCATCCAGGTACATTACCCCCCTATCCTTGATATAGCCTCTCCATGTTAGATATGCCCACCCCAATCCTGAATATAGCCCCATCCATGTTAGATATGGCCCCCCATCCATCATGGATATGGCCCCCCATGCAGCCGCACAAAAGAAAATAACCAACCAGCACAACCCCATAGTCATATATTTGGACTATAAGACGCACCCCCCACTTTCTCCCAAATGTTGGGGAAAAAAGTCAAATATGGTACTCTTGTTACAACTTTTAGATAAATGATAGGGATTTCTACTGACCCAAATTCATTTTCTTTTTCTCACAAGTTGCAGTTGCACAGACGCAGAACACAACAAGCTCATCCACTTGTTTGTTTCAGGCAAGCATCCAGTTGTCGGTGCCCCTGATCTATGAACGGAGGGGTAAATACCAAGCCACGCATCCACTAGCACAAGTACTGAAAGTGCACATTGCTAGTTGCTAGCTATGTTGCCATTTAGGCTTTTGGGGACACAGTCTTTCCATGATCTGTTGGCTGTGGCTGCTCCACGATATTAGGTTCCAAGCTGGCACTGTGTTTGCTGTCCCCACGTTACACGAGCACGTCTTAAACAATCTAAAGTGTGCTCTCACCAACGCCGTAACAGAAAAGGTTCAAGTTACAGCAGGCACGTGGACAAGTACTTGTGGACAGGGATAATACATCTCTGTCATGGCACATTGGCTCAACTTGGTGAAGGGTGGGACAAAGTCTCAAACTGGACCATTACATGTTCTACCCATGCCATGAATAGCGGGCCCAACCTCAATAATGGTTTCCGCCTCATCATATGCGTCCTGTTTCCCCTCTTCCTCCTCCTCCTCCGCCTTGTCATCCTATGCTGATCCTCGCATCGTCAAAGCGGCAACACGCTCTACTAAAGCTCATCTGCTTGGATGGAACACCACACACTGCAGCAGAGCTGTGGCAAAGAATAAAACAACTGACCAATCAGTGTCTCTCCTCACTGAAACTTCAACCCAGCCTGGTTGTCTGCGATAATGGGTGTAACCTTGTGGCAGCTTTAAAGCTCTGGAAGCTGGTACATGTGCCATGCATAGCTCATGTGCTGAACCGAGTGGTGCAGAAATTTATGAAAACATACCTTGACTTGCCGTACCCACTTAAGAAGGTGCGCCATACTTGCGCCTATTTCCGCCATTCCTCAACCAGTGTTGCCCGTCTTGCAGCACTTCAAATGCAATTTAATTTGACAAACCACTGACTCATTTGCAACCTGCCAACACGGTGGAACTCAACATATCATATGCTGGCAAGGATAAATAAGCTGCAGAGGGCACTTGCTGAATACCAGCTTAAACATGCCCGTCAAACTGAGACTCAGCCAAGACACATAACAACTGTCCAGTGGGTGTGGGTCGCTGACATTTGTGAGGTGCTTGATAACTTTGAGTACTGCAATAATCTTGTGAGCGGTGATCAGGCTATTATTAGCTATTATTAGCGTAACCATCCCTATGCTTCCCAGCACACAGTTAATAATACCCAGTATATAATTCTTCTCTAATATGTCCCCAGTTGTGTTAATATAGGTCCCATAGCTTCCTAGAATGGGTAAACTAGTTATGTCTCCAACAAAATGGCCGCCGCTAATACTTTTTTAAGATGTGCACATCGCTCTATGTTTTGGAAGCACCGACCGGTGCATTGCGCATGCGCGATAGTGACGTCATTTGACGTCTGACGCTTGCCCAATCACTGGGGAAGTGCTTTT
The DNA here is from genome assembly GCA_033576535.1 of Allobates femoralis. Classification (NCBI taxonomy): domain Eukaryota; kingdom Metazoa; phylum Chordata; class Amphibia; order Anura; family Aromobatidae; genus Allobates; species Allobates femoralis. The sequence goes on along the minus strand of JARQOC010000008.1, from coordinate 62,631,649 downwards.
GACAGGCGGATATGACGCGGCGCACGGCGGGCGGCTCCATTTAGGTGTCTGTGTATTTAACAGCCTGAAATCCCTTTGAGAACTAGCCCCTGCGACCAAGCAGTGGCAAAACGGCTGTTAGGGGCGCGCTGCAGGTCAGGGCTCCTTGGGGAATTGCCAGGACTAATCACAAGAGTGTGCAATGGGTGAGTGATTTTTGCTACCCCCTATTTGGGCTGTGACACCCTTTATACATGTGTGCATTCTGTATTTACTGTGAATTTGTACCATATAAGTGCAATATAATACCCAGGGAGTGACTACCTGCCTGCAGCTTGTTGTGTGTTTCCCTTTGTACTTCGTTCATAACGTTTATGTGCCTGCTTTTATATATATTTAATAAAAGTTACATTTTATGTAACAAAAACTCCATAGTGGATTCCACTTAATTAATAATCTAAAAATGGAATCTTTGAGTGCCTAGCAGCTGGGTATGGAACAAGATTTCACAATAGGTGATCCTACTCAGCCCAGCCAATCTCATCTGGCAAGATTGGGGATGAAGATGATGAGGAAGATGAAGAGGGAGAGGACTTGTTTTTTAGTGGTACCGAGGGGACTCCTCATGCTACATAGGAGACTCGCAACCCCAGCTTCATGTCTGTCAAGCATGGGTGGGCTGGAGAGGAGGAGGTGGAGGAGGAGAGTCAGTGTGAGGAGAGCATGGGTCTTGTTCCTCCTTCTGGGGTCACAGAACATTTGCCTCTTTGCAGCTTGGCACACATGGCACAATTCATATCCAACTATATGTGCCAAGACCACGTGATCCACATATTCAACAGCAACCTATACTGGTTTGACACCTTTTTAGACCCACAGTACAAGGACAAATTTCCTTCACTACTGTTGCAGTCACCAAGGGGTTTCACAATTTACTCCTTCAAGAGAGCCGTTGTTGATCATTTGATGGCAACATCACCCTCAGACACTGCTGCTAAGAGAGGTACCAGCTCTTTGCAACAGCATTCATTAATGGGGAGAGACATGCCCAGCAGGTCCAAAAGAGGGGGTGGTAAAATGTCCACAAACTGGGCCATCTTCAATAAACCGGCTCATCAACAAGGGCTAGCTGGACTGGTAACAATGTCAAGGAGGGAGAAGATCCACAAGATGATCAACGACTATCTAAGTGACCATACCTGCATCCTTCCTGATGCTTCTGTTCCATTTAATTACTGGGTATCTAAGCTGCATAGTTGGCCTGACCTCTCCGTATATGCCTTGGAGGTGCTGGCCTGCCTGCTGGGGCAATCATCACAGATACCCGCACACGGGTGACTACAGAGAATGCAGACAGGCTAACTCTGATAAAATTTAACAAGGACTGGATTTCTCCTCCTCATGACAGCATCCCAACCTAAAGTCACCCAAAATGTTATTTTAGGAAACTGGTGTTAACATCCATCCCTTCCCATACAAACCCCTTTTCTTCTTCTTACACATGTTTTTAACTCCTTCTTCTGCCACATGTACCTCATGGTCAATAAGCTAAAAACAATGTTACGGTAATTAATATTTCCCACCGGAGGCACTTGTGATTAAACCCTCCTTCTTTTATCAACCATAATACAGCCCCTTGGGCTACTTTTTGGAGACACTATGGCTATGCCTGGACATTGGGCACTGCAACTACTGTGCTAGTAGTCCTAGCTTCATGATTGTTTGGCCCTTGAGGCCTGCTTCCTTTATCAACTATGATACAGCCCCTTGGGCTACTTTTTGGAGACACTATGGCTATGCCTGGACATTGGGCACTGCAACTACTGTGCTAGTAGTCCTAGCTTCATGATTGTTTGGCCCTTGAGGCCTGCTTCCTTTATCAACTATGATACAGCCCCTTGGGCTACTTTTTGGAGACACTATGGCTATGCCTGGACATTGGGCACTGCAACTACTGTGCTAGTAGTCCTAGCTTCATGATTGTTTGGCCCTTGAGGCCTGCTTCCTTTATCAACTATGATACAGCCCCTTGGGCTACTTTTTGGAGACACTATGCCTTCACATTGTGCAGTGGCATTGGAACAACAATGTCAGTAGTCCAAGCTTTATAATTATGAAGCCCTTATGATGCTGATGATGATGGGTGGCTTCTTTCTGCGTTAACCATCACACAGCCCCTAGGGCAGATTGTTCTCTTTACACCACTTACACACTGAGCTGTCAGAAGATCGCCTCCATCATAACTCGCTCTTACAGCAATCATGCACCCATTTCATCCTTTTCCACAGCCCCCAGATCACTTTTTTTGGGTCCAGCAGACAATTAATCGCATTTCCCATTGACTAACATTGGACTCGCTACTCGCACCGAATACCCGAGTATTATGATCTAATCGGCACGAGTTCAGCTATTCCGAGTAATTGACTACTCACTCATCCCTAGACAAATCAAATACTTTAGAGCACCAATCAAAATCGCCCAATCAATTATGTCAATTTTAACTCCATCAAGCCAGTGTGTACCAAAGAGCTGAAAGCATTTAGGTGGGACTCCCTTCCCAAAAAGAAATCCAGTAAATTCCTTGCTCCCAAAATTCAAATGACCCTCTCTCTTCTGAGCCCCACAGTGTGCCTTAACGACACATGATATCCATATGTTTGACATTTCTGTTTAAGGAAGCCTGAATAATTTACCGTGTGCTTTTCTCCAAGCACAAGATGGGCACAATGTATGGGCACTACAACGTAATGGGCACTAAAATGACAGATTTGCCATTTTCATGCAGCAACATCCATTGCTACTTGTTTCTGAAAAACATCCATGGAGTCAAAATTGTCCCTACTCCTGTAGATAAATTCCTCACTTGATGAGGAGTCTGCTCCTCTTGCATTTAGTGGCTCTGTATGTGGCATTGGCCAGGGTCACACTTGAGCCTAGTATCAGGTTTTTGCATCATTTGCGCACTTTTTTTTCTAAGACCAAAACCTGATGGCAAAAACTGATGCTGTACTCAAGTGTGACTGCAATGGTGGGACTGCAATGGTGTCAGTTTTTTAACTGGACCCCAAAAACAGTGCTAGCAGTGTTTTTAGGTGCAGTAAAAAAACTGATCAGGTTTTTTAATTTGGGACCCTATGGGATAACTGATCCGGTTTTTAATGGCACAAAAAAGCTGGTCAGTTTTTTCTAACATTTTTTGGGAAAAAATGACAAAGTCCAAAAAAAGTAGAGCAGCACAGGAGGGTCAAAAAACAGTCAAAAAACACCCTTTAAACAAAAGTATCCAGTATTTGAGCCTTTTGCAAAAACTGATGGCCAAGTGTGAACCCAGGCATTCACAATTTATTATAGAAAAATGTGTATTGCAAGAACCAAATAGCACTCCTTCCTTTCAATTTGTCAAAAACTGAAAAAGTGTTTCCTCCATCTACTAATCTTCCGAAACCTAATATTGGCACTTCTGTATGTGGTTCTACCATTACTCCTCAGCACCTGGACGTGTTTTGGACTTTGGCTGGAATCACACTTGGCATGCTTTTTTTTGGTGCTTTAAAAATAAGCATGCATTTCTGCATGGGTTTTCCCATGAGTTTTTGAATCAGCACCCAAAAAAAGTGCATGCACCATTTTTTGGTGCGGTTTTAAAAACACATGCGTTTTTTAATATGGGCCCCTATGGGAAACGCATGCGTTTTTGCATGGTACTAAATGGTACTAATGTACCATGTGTTTTTGCATACGTTTTTTAAGGCAGCTCCTCACATAAGTGCAAAAACGCATGGCACTTTAGGCATGCGTTTTTGCTATTAAGGCATGCGTTTTGCTATTAGGGCATGCGTTTTTTGCATGGGGGCCTATGGGTGCGTTTTTACATGCTTTTTTAAAAATGCAGGTCTCCAAAAAAGCATGAAATATCTGCAAGTGTGACCATAGCCTTTGTCAGTTTTTCCCAAAAAATGTTAGAAAAAACTGATCAGGTTTTTTGTGGCCTTAAAAACTGGATCAGTTTTCCCATAGGGTCCCATGTTAAAACACTTGATCAGTTTTTTACTGCACCCAAAAACGCTGCTAGCAGTGTTTTTGAGGTCCAGTTAAAAAACTGACACCATTGCAGTCACACTTGAGTGCAGCTTCAGTTTTCGGCATCAGGTTTTGGACTTAGGCTAGGGTCACACTTGTTAAGGTAATTGCAGTTCCCGCATCTGGATTTGGATGCGGGAACCGCAATTGCCATCACACATAGTTTTGACACAATATGTGTCTGGCAAACCGCAATGCTGTAACCGGATTGCTCAGGATGTGTAATCCGGATCAATCCGATTACCGCCTGCTTTGTTCATCACTGCTGTGGTGCTTACTTAAACCTGGTTTACAGAATAATTAACCCATTCAGACACATGATGTCATGTCACCATGTATCCAGGGGGGGAGGACAACCCCTGGACAGATGGTGTCATGACACCAGCGTCTGATTAACCCCTTAATCACCGGCTTAAAACCCCCTCGGTAGCACAGTGCAGAATGAAGTCCTGAACAGCCGACATGGTAAAAACATGTAAAATCAAGCTGATAGGTGTAACTTTGCAAAAAATAATAAATTATACATACAATACTGCTTCACTGCTGCTGTCACAGCAATGAAACATTATTGTAACTGTATGGGGACTGCGGGGGGCCAGTGATTTTGACAGCACACAGCTGCGACTCTCGCACCATGTGCTGTGTGGGTGCGAGTTTAACTCGCACCCATATACTTTTAATGGCCCCTCGCGCGAGGCAATCGCGGTGCAATTGCAGCATGCTGCGATTGCACTCGGATTGCTCTCGCAAAGCGAGTTTAATGCCAGAAACTCGCATTAATGTGACCTGTATCATTGAAAGATACAGGTCGAGTTTAATGCGAGTTTTTCTCGCATTAAACTCGTGCGAGTTCAACGCCAGTGTGCCTCCACCCTAACTTAAACTGACATCATCTACAATCTGAACTTCCCACTCCTGTCTCCAGGACTTCTCACGAGCTGCACCAATTCTCTGGAACGGATTACCAAGAACAATTCAATTAATTCCAAATATCCATAGCTTTAGGCGAGCGTTAAAAACACATCTCTTTAGACTAGCCCCTAGTTATTATATTGATGGCTGGACCATATATGACAGCCTTTGTTACTATTACCTTTTGTGTCTCTCCTATTTCCTCATAGATTGTAAGCTTGCAAGCAGGGATCTCACTTCTAATGGGTTCAGTGATGCATTTATTTATTTTTTGTCTCATATGATCTGTATTGTATTATATTTGTATTGTCTCATATTGTATTGTATTTTATTATATATTATTGTATCATATTGTACCCTCTGAATTGTAAATTGCTGCGGAATATGTTGGCACTATATAAATAAAAATTATTAATATTATTCCTCCTTCCTCTGTCACATTTAGCAGAAAATGTGTGCCAAATTTGAGTGCCATTTTTACCCATTTACCTGAACAAAATTTTTTTGTAAAAATCTAATTATTTTTTTCTTAACCGCCCAATGGTATAAAATTTTCTGACATACTTGTGGTGTCAATAAGACCACTGCATCCCTAGATTAATTAATTGAGGGGTATGGGTTATATGATGTCATCACTTTTGAGGGGTTCTGCTGTTTTGGCACCTCAGGGGCTTTGCCAATATTACATGACACCCTCAAATGATTCCATCAAAAGCTGAAGTCCAATATGGTTCTCCTTCCTTTCTGAACTTTGTACTGTGCCTCAAAAGTAGTTTTCAACATGCTTTAAACATGGTGCTGATATAAAGTAGACATGTGGAAAATCTTATTTATTACTTGCTAGATGGGGGCCCAATGCTATCGCATCAGGAGGGTGGTAACATCAAGTTGGGGGTTGGTTCTGTGGTGCTGGACATGGCATTGTCTCTCCCCCCTGTCTGCTCTCTGTCTCCACTCTGTGCTGTCTTCTCCAGTCTGTACTCTCTCCTTTGACATGTTTACCCTTTGTTTGCTCTCTCTCTCTCTCCCATATGCGCTCTCACACCTGTGTACTGTCTTCTTCCCTATTGTGCTTTCTCCTTTGAACTGTCTCCTCCGTTTTCTCTCCCCCTTGTGTGTGGTCTCTGTGCACTCTGTGTGTTCTATGTACCCCCCTGTGTGCTCTCTGTGCCCCCCATGTGCTCTCTCTGCCATCCTGTCAGTAACTCGTGGTCCGAGCTGCTGTGTTCGTATGATGTAAAAACCAGATACAGCGGTATGTCTGGGTATAGTAGTAGCTATTTATTTTCCGACGCGTTTCGGAGTCATATCCCAAACTCCTTCCTCAGGGAACATCATCGGACCACGAGGTACTTTGTCCTATTAGAAGCTTATCATGACCACAGTGACTTGTGGAGGTACGGTCCTGGCAGCAGCTGTATTGTTCTGAGCGATCACGCTGGTTGTGTGCTACACAACCCTATCAGGTGAGCAGTTCCTAAGTTACACCATTTCAAAACCTGTCTCCTAAGGATAAGACCCTATTTTGGCATTCTCACCCCTTTCTTAGATCCTGTGAGTAATGACAGCACCTTCTTTGGACACCTGGGTGTCCAAAGATGTGGCATCATTAGTAAGTAACATTAGTAAGTAAACATGTGCGTACCCTGCACACACATGCCCAGTTACACAGGCCACTGCCATCTTTGGACATCCATGTTTTCAAAGATGGTGGCTGCCTCATTATTGGGCATGCATGCTGGATACGCGCATGCACACTTACTGAGGCGGCATTGTGTGCGGTGTTGAGGTACGTCAACAGCAGCGAGGAGTGGTTGGAGAAGCGGCGACATTATATCCATCGGTTTCTGGTTGCATCGGATCGGTGTCAGTGTCACTGCTGCCGGAACTGTGCAATGTGTCAGTACTGCTAGCCGGCCCCATATTTGCAGACCCATCACTTGGGTCTACAAATATGGCTATCGCCGGTGTGTGAAATGTGGACAACCAGATGGAAGTGGATGATGGATGAAACAAGGTAATTCTATAGATACATTTCTATGATGTAACTCTGGATTAATTGCATAAAAATGCAAAGTTAGAAAGGTGCAAAGTTTTCGAATAGTTTACCAAATTTCTGATATTTTTACAAATACATGCAAAAAATATCATTCTAAATTTACCTCTAATATAAAGTACAATATGTCAAAAACAAACTCTGAATCACCTTATAAAGTGACATTGGTTAGAACTGAGAAGTTGGCCTGGCCAGAAAGATGAAAAAAGGCTTCTGGGTGAAGGGTTTAAATGGACGTGTGTAGGGGCCTTACTTTCATCGTTTTGAGACTTTACAGTGAATGTAGCTAATGTATTTATTGACTTTAGACATATATCACTTATAATCTTAATGATTTATTATGGTTTTCCCATATGTACAGAAACATTCTTTGCTGTCTGTGCTTTTTTGATAAGATGTCCAGAGAAAATAATAAATCAACTTTGCAATCCAGAGTGTGGCCAGCAATTTTCTGAACCAATTCGTATTTTGAAGATAAAAATTGTATTATAAACACAATGTAACACAGTCATAAAATATCTGCACTAATATATACGGAAATGATAGTATGTTACATATTTATATCTTGTGTCCATACTTTGTGGATTCAAAGTTATTACTGGAACAGCTGGTTCACAGAAAGCATAAAAATTGTAGATATTTTTCCAAACAAAATATATGGGAAAGTTCTCCATCTCACAACTAAAACCAGCGCAAAACTATCCATATTATTGCTCCCTCTAGTGTGATATACGTTATTCTATTTGTGACATTGTGTATTATCACTGCTACTGAGCATATGAGATATGGTAAGGTGTAACAGGATAAGCAGTGTTATCACTGGGGAACATATCCTTGGCAGCATGTTCTACTTTTCCAGGAGAATGATACTTAACTAGTTTTCTTGCTCATTGTTACATTTCCCACCAGAGGATATTTATGTAGAATAGAAAAACTCCTGTAATATGAAAATCTTAAACAGGAAAACAGGAAACTTTAATGGTTCCCTACTATTCTTAGTCCCAAATGCATTTATCTAGACATCAAATAAATATATGTAGACATCACTCCCAACTCTTAAAGATTGGAATAAATTGTGCAGATGAACATATTGTTAATCCGAGTGCTATTCATCAAAAATTCAGATCACACCAATATTTTTCAGATGCAGTGCACACGTCCAATATCTTAATCAGACTGAGTGGTCTGAGGATAAAAAAATGCAGTATGCACGATTTGCCTCCAAGAATAGGATGGCACTCAACCATTCAAGTCTATCGGTCCATGAAAAAAATCAGATCCTATTTTCATGGACTGACAGATTGGAGGATGTAGATAACCTTTTTTTTCTTTCCATCTCTGAGAAAAATAGATCTTACGGCCGGGTTACATGTAGCGATGTTCCAGCAACCTGACCAAATGCTCAAAACCGGATCCGAATCCGCAGCCCATAGGCTACAATACAAAAACTGCATTGTACTATTTGAAATTCGGTTATCAGATACGGTTTTGGAGCCTGCGGGAAAATTCATCGCAGTGTTTCCAAAACCGGAGCCGGTTTTGTATAATGGCATCTGGCTACCGCAAGGCACCTGTGAATGCCTGCCATAGCCGTATGCTCTGTTCATCCCTGCTGCCGCGGGGATGAACATAGCATCCGGCAACCAGATTGCACATTATGAGCAGTCCGGTTACCGGATACGGGTTTAGGGACACAGTTTGAATATAAAATGTGTCTGAAGACACATGCGATTTCCGAATCTGGATGTGGTAATCGCAATGTGCCTTCCAAATGAGACCCTAACCATAATCCGACCATGTTTGTGGGATTGCAGAAATATGGTTGTGTGAATCCAGCCTAAGGCTAGGGTCACACTTGGCATGCATTTTTTAAGGTGTTTTTGGCAACCTGCGTTTCTGCATGCTTTTTTGGTAATAGGTGTGAGGTAAGGATGAGCAAGTAGGTCCCAGTACTTGGTACTTCTTGCAAGTATAGCGATTCCGAGTACTACTGCAAAAGTCCTGTAAAAGAGAAGAAAAGTGGTTACAAAATAAAAAAATCTGCGCTGGGACAAGGACGTGGCTGATTATGGTGCTACTTCTGCTTGTGCAAGTACAGGTGAAGGATAGGAGGCATCTTCGCCTGCAGTATAGACAGGGGATTGGCTTGCACGCACAACAGTGGAAGACGCAGCTGTGTCACCCGCAGACAATGCTCCTGTACTCTGCTGTACATCCCACAAAGTTGGGTGCTTTGCTGCCATGTGCCTAATCATGCTGGTGGTCAGGCTGCTAGTTTTGCTACCCCTGCTGGTGCTGGAATGGCAGGTTTTGCAAATGGCCTTTTTCGAATTATCTGCAGACACATTAAAAAACAGCCAGACTCGGGAAGACCTAGCAGTTGTACTGCCAACATCACTCGTGTTGTTTGTTCCGGGGAACGGTTGCCTGCCTTCTGCCTGCAGACACCACCCTGCTTCTTCTGGCCTGTTGTGATCACCTCCTTTCCATCCAAAACTCCACAGTGCCTGTCCGCCATCTCTTCCTTCTTCTCTGCTCGTTTCCTCAAACTTAACATGGACAAAACAGAGTTCATCGTCTTCCCCTCAAATCGCTCTCCCCCTTTACCAGACATTTCCATTAATGTCAATGACTGCTCACTCTCCCCAGTTCCCCACGCCAAGTGCCTAGGTGTAATCCTCGATTCCTCCCTCTCCTTCAAGCCCCACATCCATGCCCTCGCCACCTCCTGCCAACTCCAGCTCATAAACGTTTCCCGGATTGACACTTTCCTTGACCTCGACATGACTAAAACACTTGTTCATGCTCTCATCATTTCCCGCCTTGACTACTGCAACCTCCTGCTAACCGGCCTCCCCACTACATTCCTAGCACCTCTCCAATCTATCCTAAACTCCGTTGCCTGACTCATTCACCTGTCTTCCCACTACTCCTCAGTCACTCCCCTCTGCCAAGCCCTTCATTGGCTCCCCACCTCTCAGAGATCCCACTTCGGCCCGAGCTTCGAGCACCCGAGCATTTTAGTACTCGCTCATCACTAGTGGCTAGGTAGGATGGAGGGAGAGATCACTACTTTACTGGGTGGGGGGATTAGAGGGGTTAGTAGGAAGTAAAATAGTATGGAAGTGAGGGTGAATAGAAGTGTGGAGGAACAGTTGTGAGGAGGAGGTGAGATGGCTGAGTAGGATGGAGGGAGTGAAAGGAGCGGACCTACCATGGTGCAGCTGGTTCAGCTGCACCAGGGCCCGTCCGGCTAGGGGGCCCCTCAAGCCTGCAGGGGGGCCCCCAGCCGACCCCCGTAATCCAATGTCAGAGGAGAGGAGGGTCAGGTAAGGGAAGCTTCCTGCTTCCCTTGCCTGATCCCGCCCCTCCTCTCCTCTGTGCTCCGGCTCCTAGGAATGCACACAGCGCGGCTCAGCAGGTAGGAAAGCCGCCCCAGTAATAAACGAATGGCTGCCAGCACCCCTACCCCGCTCCTCACCGATGGCCGCCAGCAAAGCCCCCCCCCCGGCTCCATGCCCCCTGGGTTGAAGGTCCGCCCATGGGGAGAGATTACTAGCTCCTTAAAAGGTGGAAGGATTTGAGGAGTTAATAAGAAATGAAGTAGTATGGGATGAAAGTGAATAGAAATATAAATATTGTAGTTGCTTTCTATCCCAGTACCTTCCAGTTATTTCACTTCGATTTCTAGTCTATTTCAAAGTCTTGTACTTAGGAAGCTGTACTTTGGAAGATGTAGTTTGGAAGATTCATGTATGAGACTAAAGTCTGGATCAGACTCATGGTTCTGAATATATCTACAGCTAAGTGTCATCAGGTCATCCTATGTTTTTAGCACGACCCCCCGGGGTGCAGCTAAAATCATTAATCTGACCCTAGCCTAAAGGGCCCGTTACATGGAACGATATCGCTAACGATATTGTTGCAATCTCACCAGTTTTGTGATGTAACAGCGACCTCGTAGCGAGGTCGCTGCATGTGACATGTACCAATGACGAGCGATCAGTTCGCTGACCAATGGTAAATGGCCAGGACCATTTTTCCGTCGTTAGTCTGCCGCTGTCACGCATGATTCGGCGTGTGTGACAGGGGCAATGACCAATGATCCCCATTCTGCGCCCGGCACCCTGAATGATCCTAACGACCGTCGGGTGTCGGGTGCAGACTGGCTGATCGCTGTAGAGCCATCCTGTGTGATAGCTCACCAGCAATCAGATAACGATGTCCCAGTGATTCTGGCCATATCGGATCATTATTCAGATCACGTTAACATCGCAGCGTGTAACAGGACCTTAACACTCTGAAATTGGCGATGATGGTAACTGGCCACTTCTTATATCCCTAGGGACATGTGACTTTGACAGCGAAAGAAACAAACCAGCTGATGACACAGCCCTTGTGTCCTCAACTTGTAGAGGTTTTATGTGCCCTGATTGGCTGCCAGCTTGGAACATCCACACAGAATGTGCAGGAAAAAAAATTAAGTCCAATCCCATCCCCAACCTCTCCACACACCTACCTTCATCAAACACGTCCAGCCCACTATCCTACACTGTATGAAGGTAGAAGAAAAGCATCACTTTAATGCAGTAATTCTTTCTTTATCGATCACTCACTGAGCAAATCTGCGTTCGCCGATTTTTTGTGAAATTATCCGGATTTCCAATCCTGCACCAAATCGGCAATGTTCATACCGAATTTGAAAGTGGCGAACATGTTTTGGTTGGGGAAGGTTCATTTATCTCTATTTGGGAGCAATCAAGTGATATTTTTTCCACTACGTTTTAATCATTAGTATGTGGACATTTAGTGGGCAAAGTAAGGCCTGCTCTCTGGTCACCTTTCAAAACGGAAGTTATTAATAATAATCGGTGATATTATTTAGGGGTGGGGCTTAGTTAATAAAAATCACTTGCAGTGTAGTGGGAACAGTAGAGTCCCAAGAAACTAGAATGAAACGTCTTTCCTATTTCATTCGATCGGGTCCTTTGTTCCATCCCAGGATTTGGGCCTAGGGTGCGGGACGAAGCGCTAAACCATTTGTGAGTGGGTTGCTCTTGGTACTTCTACCTGCTAATTGTCTGCCTCTGGCAGAATCCCAGACAGTGACTATTTCCTCTGGTTCCATTTCAGTGGACCCTCTCCAAATCTCAAGGCCACTTTACACACACAGATATCTGTGTCCAACTTCTGAACAGATCTCTGGTTGCAGTGAAATCCTGGAAACATTGTTACATATGTACACAGTCACAAAATGGAACAATGTGTCCATGGTTTCACTGCAACCAGAGATCTGTTCAGAAGTTGGACACAGAAGTTGGTGTGTGTAAAGCGGCCCTCAGGTCTGTTCTACCTCGCCTTTGACCACCATGGCTTCATATGGCAAATAACCCAACAATGGTATAATTATTTAATAACTATCTGTTGTGAACCAAATGGGGACAGTTAGGAATTTTTTTGAAACCGTGCTAGTGAAAAACCTTTTCTGTTGACCTTATAGCTCAGATTTTGTTTTATTGTGTTCTCAAGAAATTAAAGCTGGAATGAGATAGATTGCTGTGTGACAGTTTCATTAAACTCCCTTATATTTATGGCTGCCAGAGGAGGGAGGAGACTGACTGGTGGTAATGTGTAGTATGGATGTGATGCACCCCCAGGCTTTGAGGTACTCGGGAACTGGGCCGGTGCAGTCTCTCTGGGAATAACGGTAGTTGTGACCCGGTCCCGTGGCCTGGCATCAGTCCAAAAAGGGGTATTTACAAGGGATTTGTCGTGATGCCACTCAGAGTATGTGGTTAGTAGAACCACTGCTGCCTTATTCTTGTTGGGGATGGTGACTTAGGGTAGCGTAGATGGTAGGTCCTCCTCGGGTAGGGCTGAGAGCCCCAGGGCAGATGTAGTGGTAATGGATAGGCCTGGTGAGGCATTGTGTTTGGTGCAGTTCACTTACTTTGCTGCTGCAGCTTCTCCAGCCAGTGTGTGGAGAAAGCAGTCTCCGGCCCCTCAGGAGGGATTCTGCTGTGGATTACAGGGCAACAGGCGCAATTAACAGGCAGACTCACGGTTGTAGGTTTCTCAGTCCCTTTTACTAGAGCAGATGTTAAATGCTGTCCACAGAGTCTGGAGAGCAACTTGGGGTTATTCTCACCCGGCTGGGTTTTTTGGCTCCCTTGCTGCGCTTGTGATTTGGCTCCCGCAGTTGCTTCAGCTAGGCTGCCGACCCTGTTTCGTCCTGCAGGGTACCAGTATAACAGGCAACTCGAGTCCTTCACTTTCTCTATCCCGCTCCTGGGCATCAGTGTTGCTGTAATCTATGCATTGCTTTGTTTCTGGTACAGTGTAGCTGGAGTATTTGGAATTCCCATATTCCAGTGTTGACCGCCGGGATGTGTGACCCTGCACAGTCTCGGACTCTGGTGTCCATTCTATGTGCTTTTCCTCTGGGGAGAGCACGGAGCTGCTCAGCCTCCAGGTATGTTCCTTCCTCTTCTCTCCTCAGACCCTAGCCTTAGGCCTGGAATAAGTTAGCGATCCTGGGACGAGCCTCCAGTCCTCCAGGATGTCTTCACAGTGCTGCTCCGCACTGCACTGACTTGCTCCTCCCCAGACCAGAATATAAAGGAAGCTCACCTTGAACCTGGGTTTTGTCTCCCCCTTCTGGCCTGGAGGTGCTGGTGTTGTGCGTGTGTTGCCCGATGAGAATACCCTTTGTTGCTCTCTGGTGACACCACTACCCAGGGGCATTGATAACACTGTGGCGCATTGACCCAGGGGTGCCACATTCCCCCTTAGTGAAAGACAGTACTCCGGGACTGCGTCAACTTTTCAACAAGGTAAACACATTACATTTTACAGAGTCTTAAAAGTAAAAAGTACAAAAACCAATAAACCATAAAAAATGTCCAAAAGAGTTCAAAAAGCAGTCTCTCCGGTGATGAGTCCTTTTTCTACCGGGGCTGGTGAACATTATGTACAAAGGAGTCTCTACCACAACCAGTCCAGTGGTATGTTATCGTCCATACTAAGATAAAGTTCAAGAATGTTCAAAGTTCTTACAGGAAAGTCTCTGTAGGTACTGGGCTAACTGGCTTTCAACGTTACACACAAATAAACAAACAAGGTCCCTACGGATGTCTCGGCTTAGGAGGCCTGGTCTCAGTCTTACCACCCCAGTCACTTTCTGTCCCTAACTTAATATGCATGGGGAGTTATTCCAGTTCCTCCATCCCTCTGTACACTATGTTTAGCGGGTTCTATTCACACTGTTCACACTAAAACATATGTACATTACTTTATTCACATTTTATTCTTAATCTCTGTACTTAGCTGGGAGCTGACCCTGTGTACTGCGTAGTGACCTTCTTACTACAAGTGTACCGGGTGTACTCAGTGCTAGACTATGTGCAGAAGTGTATCTGTCAGGTGTTTCTTGTTCTGATGGGGATGGGAATCTGACAGCAGGACTGGCAAGCTCACTAGGCACAGGAATCTGTTCTTACTGTTCTTCTTCTATGGGTTCTACTTCCAGTGCTTCCTTTCTTGCTACTTCTTGCTGCACGGGTTCAGGTACTGGTTCAGGTACTACCACTTGAGGAAATGCGAGCATTGGGACTAAGACTGCTCCATGGTAATTTGTCCAGGTTTTTGGAAAATCTCCTAAGACAGTATGGAACACATCTTCTTTCTTCTTAGGTTCAACAGGTTCAGCTATGGGGACCTCTGGTGTTTTCAGGGTTTCAGGCACAACTTTAAAGGTACCATCAATTTTGCTAGCAATTTCACTGGCAATTTGCTGGTTTCAGTGAAATCATGGACACATTGTTCCATTTGTAAAAGGCAACAAAATAGAACAATGTGTCCATGATTTCACTGTAACCAGTGAGACGCCAGTGAAATTGCTAGCAAAATTGCCGCGTGTGACTGTACCTTAAGTGATCTCTTGATACTGCGGATGTTGTCTTGCCTTCATCTTTACTAATTAGACATACTTTTGTATTTGTCAAAGTTCGATGGGAGAACAGTGTATGGTATTGGTTCCCATAGATTATCTAATTTGTTGGTGTGTCTTTTCCTTTTAAGCACTTGTTCACCAGGTTGCAATGGAGTTTCCGGGGCATGTTGATTGAAGGTTCTCTCTTGCCTCTCTCTAGCTTGTTGTAGGCTCTTCTCAATGCATGCTTGAACTTGGCGATACTGTTGCTGGCGTAGGGTATCCCAATTGGCTTCTGGAACTTCTGTGTCTGATTTGAGAATTCCTATATCCAAATCAATTGATCCACTTGAGGAAGACGCAGTCAGCGTCGAAACGCGTTGTGGCAGGAGGGCTTTTATTTGTTGAATGAATAAAACTCAAAGGTAATATATTTAAGAGCATTGTGTATCCTGTTTTAGCTCTCAGCGCTTACTATTATTATACCACATTTATTCATCGGTATATCCAAATCAATTGGCAGCTTACCGGGTCTTGCTCTCATGAGATAAGCTGGGGTGCAATTGGTTGAACTCACTGGGACATGGTTGTACAAGTCTACCAAGTCGGGTAACTTCTCTGGCCATTGATTCCTTTCTAATGCTGGTAAAGTCTTTAAGAGGTCAATCATGATATGATTCATCTTCTCGCATAAACCATTTGTTTGAGGATGATAAGCTGTTGTCTCGATCTTCTTACATCCATACATGTTACAAAATTCTCGGAACACCTCTCCTTCAAAGGCTGAACCTTGATCTGCCAAGACCTGTTCAGGGTAACCATGGGGTCTACAAAAGTATGTCTGGAATGCTTTTGCTGCTATTCTTGCTGTGAGGCCCTTCACTGGCACTACCACTAGACAACGTGAATAGTGGTCCATGATGGTCAATGCATACACATAGCCAGATCTACTTGGTGTCAATTTAACGTGGTTTAAGGCGAATAACTCCAGGGGTTGCTTGATAACTATGGACTGGAGTGGAGCTCTCTGACTTTCTTCATCCTTTCTCTGTAGGTTGCATGGGCCACATCTTCTACACCATTCTTCAATTGATCTTCTCATGCCAACCCAGTAGAATCTTTTTCTTAAGAGCACTTCCAACTTTTTCCATCCAAAATGCCCTTCGCCATTATGATAGCCTTCCAAGACCATTTTGACATCTCTCTTGGGTACAACTATCTGCCAGACCACCTCATCAGTCTTTGGATTGGTATATCTTCTACATAGCTTATGTTTACAGGAACAATTTACAGTTTTCTTTCCAGAGATTTTGAGCTTCAGCTGGAGCATTCTGATCAGGGTATGCACCTTCCTGTGTCAGCAATCTCTTGACTAGCCTTACAGTCGGGTCACTGTCCTGTGTATCAGCCCATCCGTGATGTGATAAGGGGTTGAGCGTTGCCTTCTGATGCTTTTGGCTCACACCTGTTCTGTATTGCATCGCCTTAGGGCGGTGAAAGGCCGGTAGCTCAATCTCTTCCAGCTCCTCCGGTTCCTCTTCCACGTCCCTTAGGTGTGGCATTCAGGATAAGGCATCTGCATTCCCATTCTTGCGGCCTGCTCTGTATTTGATGGTGAAACTGTAATTAGACAGCCGGGCTATCCATCTCTGCTCCAACGCACCTAATCTTGCTGAGTTCAGGTGGGTTAACGGGTTATTGTCCGTATAGATGGTAAAGCTTGCAGCCAGATAATGTTTGAAACACTCCGTTACAGCCCAGACTACTGCCAGTAGTTCTAAATGGAAGGAACTTTAATTCTCCAGATTTCTTTCAGTAGGCCGAAGCTTTCTGCTTGCAAAAGCGATGACTCTGTCTTTACCTTCTTGCACCTGAGACAACAATGCATCTGTGTACAGAATGAAGGATTGATGGTAATCAGGGTATGCCAGGATCTCTTCTCCTGTCAGGGCAAACTTCAACTTCTTGAAGGACTCTTCCTTTTCATCACTCCACTGGAAGGGATGACTCCGGACCGGAGACTTCGTAGACTGTCCCACCAAGATGCTTTGTAGAGGGGCCGCCAGCTTCGTAAACCCTTTAATAAACCGTCTGTAGTAGCCGACCAGTCCCAGGAATTGCCTCACCTCTTTCACGCTGGTGGGTCTTGACCAATCCCTTATCACTGTAACCTTCTCGGGATCCGGTGCTACACCCTCTGAGCTTACAACATGGCCCAGGTACTGTACCTTTGGTTTGAGCAGGTGACATTTAGATGGCTTTATTTTCATACCGTACCCGGACAAGGCTTCAAACATTTTTGCCAGGTGTTGTAGATGCTCTTCATACATCTTGGAGTAGACTCTGACTTCATCCAGGTACAGTAGGACAGTTTCAAAGTTCTTGTGTCCTAAGCAGCATTCCATCAGTCTCTGGAATGTACCGGGTGCGTTGAACAGTCCAAACGGCATACAAATGAACTCGCAGAGGCCCATTGGCGTGTTGAATGCTGTCTTCTCACGGTCAACCTCTGCCACAGGGACTTGCCAATACCCACTAGTCAGATCTGAGGTGGAAAAGTAGTTAGCAGATTTTAATGCAGCTAGTGATTTTTTTTATTCTTGGTAATGGGTATGCATCCTTGTGTGTAATGCGGTTGATCTCCTTATAATCTATGCACATTCTCATCGTCCCATCCTTCTTTTTCACTAGCACTAAAGGAGCTGCCCAAGGGCTACAACTGTCTGTTACTACCCCTGCTTCCTTCATCTCTTTGAGCATGTCCTTTGCACATTGGTAGTGAGCGGGTGGTACGGGTCTATACCTCTCCTTTATGGGTGGATGATCTCCTGTGGGTATGTTGTGTTCTACTCTTTTGATCTGCCCAAAGTCTAGAGGGTGTTTGCTGAAGATCTGCTCGTATTCCCCTACTACCGGGTATACTCCATGCTTTTGATGAGAGGGGGTAGAACTGGTACCCACATGTAACTTTTGACACCAATCCTCCAGGTTTCCCTCTGAGCCATTGCAATCCGTCTGGCTTGACGGGTTCAATGGTTGAACTGTTGAGATGACATTGTTTTCAACAGTGTATAATTTTGCCATGGTAGCATATATTGGTAGGGTCACTTCATCTTCCCCACAATTTAAAAGACGGATTGGCACTCTACCCCTGTGTACCTAAATTACACCTCTGGCCGTCAGTACAGTGGGCCTACTGTCTGAGTACACGGGTTCTACCAGGGCCTGGTAATTTCACCCCTTAATGCCTATTGCGGCTCTACACCAAACCAACATTTCAGTTTTGGGAGGTATCACAATGGGTATGGGGTCACGCACACTTGCACTACCAATTTTTCCTCCAGACAACTCTACCTGATGTCTTATCATCTAAGCCTTTATTTCCTTCCGCAGGACTCGCTGTTGTCCGGAATTGGCAGTATCGGTCATCTGCTGTAAAACAACAATAATTTCTGCAAGACCACTTTCCATTACATTCATTCCTAGCAGAATAGTTGGATCATGTTCATGCCGATCTACAGTACGTCAACAATTATCACCCCTTGATCTTTTAATTCTACTCTCTGAACTTTAATGGTCATTTCTTTAAACTCAATCTGTGGTAGTTTACCATTGCTAGTCCATATATTAAAGTCATCATCTGGACCAAAAGTAATGTCCGAATCAGCCCAGTACTGTTTAAAAAGGATATAAGGTATGGAGGAGATTTGCGAGCCGGTGTCCAGTAGAGCATTCAAGGGAATGCTATCCAGCACGACAGATATAATTGGACATCCTCCCACGTATGTATCCCGCCAATTTGGTGGGCCTTGTGAGTTCATTCCTGAGGAGGGGTCCGCTTCCCCAGGGTATCCCCATTTAAAGCAAACTCCCTGGCAAAGTGACCTGCTTCTCTGCAGCGGCAACAAATTGGCTGTCCATCCGGGTGGTAGCGGTCGCTGGGTCGTCCTCTGCTCACTGGTACCTCCTGGGTCTCATCCACGGGACATCTTCCTTGCTTAGAGCCAGCTCAATTTTCCCCACGGGCTTGGATTAATTCAGCTCCTGCATAGCCTTGGCCATCTCAGCTACAGTTTTGGTTAGGGCTTCAATCTTTTAATTGAGGGCCTCATTAGTGATGGGCTCCTGAGATTTTGCACTAGTCTCTGACATGGCTGATGTATTTTGCACTTTAGCCAAGCATTGGGCAGAGTCTGTATCATAAGGCTCTTCTGCCTGCAGTATGCGGATTGCCCTCTCTTTAAACTGCACAAAGTTCAAGTCTGGGTTTTGGATAGCCATCATCCGCAGTCGTCCTCTATGAGGAGGGAATAATAGTCCATCAACAAACTGGTCAATCAGCAATTTATCTTCGCCTTGTGCCAGTGCCCTGAGTGCCTCCTGCAGATTTAATGCAAAGTCTCTCACACTCTCTTGTGGTTTCTGCCGGCACCCAAAGAATCTCATTTTAGCTCTCGCATCCACACTGGTCTCAAAGGTAGCTTTCAGCCTGGCCATTACATGTTCTACAGTGCCTTTGTCATAATCTAAACAGGACTTTGTCTCCCGCTGTGCATGTCCAATTAACGGTCCCAATAATATGCTGACACACTGACCCTCTGTCAGAGGATATATGCTGTAATAACTGTCCAGCTTCTCTTTAAAGTCAGTGAGAGTATTGGGCTCACCTGCGTATTGTGGCAGCCACGTCGCTCCTGGGGTGTACGGCATCAGGAAAGGCATGATCGGTGACATTCCTTGTGCATTATTCTCACCCGGACAGATCTGTTGGCTCCCTTGCTGCGCTTGTGATTTGGCTCTTGCAATTGCTTAAGCTAGGCTGCCGGCCCTGTCTCATCCTGCAGGGTACCAGTATAAAAGGCAACTCGAGTCCTTCACTTTCTCTACCCCGCTCCTGTGTGTCTGCTGGAATCTATGTGTTGCTGTGTTTCTACTACAGTGTAGCTGGAGAATTTGGAATCCCCACTTTCTGGTGTTGACTGCCGTGATGTGTGACCCTGCACAGTCTCGGACTCCGGTGTCCGTTCTATGCGCTTTTCCTCTGGGGAGAGTACGGAGCTGCTCAGCCTCCAGGTGTGTTCTTTCCTCTCCTCTCCTTAGACCCTAGCCGTAGGCCTGGAACAAGTTAGCGATCCTGGGACGAGCTAAGCAGCTTCCAGTCCATCAGGATATCTTCACAGTGCTATTCCGCAATACACTGATTTGCTCCTCCCCAGACCAGAATATAAATGAAGCTCACCCTGAACCTGGGTTTGGTATTCCCCTTTTGGCCTGGAGAAGATGGTGTTGTAAGTGTGTTGCCTGATGAGAATACCCTTTGTTGCCCCTAACTTAATATGCATGGGGAGTTATTCCAGTTCCTCCATCCCTCTGTACACTATGTTTAGCGGGTTCTATTCACACTGTTCACACTAAAACATATGTACATTACTTTATTCACATTTTATTCTTAATCTCTGTACTTAGCTGGGAGCTGACCCTGTGTACTGCGTAGTGACCTTCTTACTACAAGTGTACCGGGTGTACTCAGTGCTGAGACTATGTGCAGAAGTGTATCTGTCAGGTGTTTCTTGTTCTGATGGGGATGGGAATCTGACAGCAGGACTGGCAAGCTCACTAGGCACAGGAATCTGTTCTTACTGTTCTTCTTCTATGGGTTCTACTTCCAGTGCTTCCTTTCTTGCTACTTCTTGCTGCACGGGTTCAGGTACTGGTTCAGGTACTACCACTTGAGGAAATGCGAGCATTGGGACTAAGACTGCTCCATGGTAATTTGTCCAGGTTTTTGGAAAATCTCCTAAGACAGTATGGAACACATCTTCTTTCTTCTTAGGTTCAACAGGTTCAGCTATGGGGACCTCTGGTGTTTTCAGGGTTTCAGGCACAACTTTAAAGGTACCATCAATTTTGCTAGCAATTTCACTGGCAATTTGCTGGTTTCAGTGAAATCATGGACACATTGTTCCATTTGTAAAAGGCAACAAAATAGAACAATGTGTCCATGATTTCACTGTAACCAGTGAGACGCCAGTGAAATTGCTAGCAAAATTGCCGCGTGTGACTGTACCTTAAGTGATCTCTTGATACTGCGGATGTTGTCTTGCCTTCATCTTTACTAATTAGACATACTTTTGTATTTGTCAAAGTTCGATGGGAGAACAGTGTATGGTATTGGTTCCCATAGATTATCTAATTTGTTGGTGTGTCTTTTCCTTTTAAGCACTTGTTCACCAGGTTGCAATGGAGTTTCCGGGGCATGTTGATTGAAGGTTCTCTCTTGCCTCTCTCTAGCTTGTTGTAGGCTCTTCTCAATGCATGCTTGAACTTGGCGATACTGTTGCTGGCGTAGGGTATCCCAATTGGCTTCTGGAACTTCTGTGTCTGATTTGAGAATTCCTATATCCAAATCAATTGATCCACTTGAGGAAGACGCAGTCAGCGTCGAAACGCGTTGTGGCAGGAGGGCTTTTATTTGTTGAATGAATAAAACTCAAAGGTAATATATTTAAGAGCATTGTGTATCCTGTTTTAGCTCTCAGCGCTTACTATTATTATACCACATTTATTCATCGGTATATCCAAATCAATTGGCAGCTTACCGGGTCTTGCTCTCATGAGATAAGCTGGGGTGCAATTGGTTGAACTCACTGGGACATGGTTGTACAAGTCTACCAAGTCGGGTAACTTCTCTGGCCATTGATTCCTTTCTAATGCTGGTAAAGTCTTTAAGAGGTCAATCATGATATGATTCATCTTCTCGCATAAACCATTTGTTTGAGGATGATAAGCTGTTGTCTCGATCTTCTTACATCCATACATGTTACAAAATTCTCGGAACACCTCTCCTTCAAAGGCTGAACCTTGATCTGCCAAGACCTGTTCAGGGTAACCATGGGGTCTACAAAAGTATGTCTGGAATGCTTTTGCTGCTATTCTTGCTGTGAGGCCCTTCACTGGCACTACCACTAGACAACGTGAATAGTGGTCCATGATGGTCAATGCATACACATAGCCAGATCTACTTGGTGTCAATTTAACGTGGTTTAAGGCGAATAACTCCAGGGGTTGCTTGATAACTATGGACTGGAGTGGAGCTCTCTGACTTTCTTCATCCTTTCTCTGTAGGTTTCTCTGTAGGTTGCATGGGCCACATCTTCTACACCATTCTTCAATTGATCTTCTCATGCCAACCCAGTAGAATCTTTTTCTTAAGAGCACTTCCAACTTTTTCCATCCAAAATGCCCTTCGCCATTATGATAGCCTTCCAAGACCATTTTGACATCTCTCTTGGGTACAACTATCTGCCAGACCACCTCATCAGTCTTTGGATTGGTATATCTTCTACATAGCTTATGTTTACAGGAACAATTTACAGTTTTCTTTCCAGAGATTTTGAGCTTCAGCTGGAGCATTCTGATCAGGGTATGCACCTTCCTGTGTCAGCAATCTCTTGACTAGCCTTACAGTCGGGTCACTGTCCTGTGTATCAGCCCATCCGTGATGTGATAAGGGGTTGAGCGTTGCCTTCTGATGCTTTTGGCTCACACCTGTTCTGTATTGCATCGCCTTAGGGCGGTGAAAGGCCGGTAGCTCAATCTCTTCCAGCTCCTCCGGTTCCTCTTCCACGTCCCTTAGGTGTGGCATTCAGGATAAGGCATCTGCATTCCCATTCTTGCGGCCTGCTCTGTATTTGATGGTGAAACTGTAATTAGACAGCCGGGCTATCCATCTCTGCTCCAACGCACCTAATCTTGCTGAGTTCAGGTGGGTTAACGGGTTATTGTCCGTATAGATGGTAAAGCTTGCAGCCAGATAATGTTTGAAACACTCCGTTACAGCCCAGACTACTGCCAGTAGTTCTAAATGGAAGGAACTTTAATTCTCCAGATTTCTTTCAGTAGGCCGAAGCTTTCTGCTTGCAAAAGCGATGACTCTGTCTTTACCTTCTTGCACCTGAGACAACAATGCATCTGTGTACAGAATGAAGGATTGATGGTAATCAGGGTATGCCAGGATCTCTTCTCCTGTCAGGGCAAACTTCAACTTCTTGAAGGACTCTTCCTTTTCATCACTCCACTGGAAGGGATGACTCCGGACCGGAGACTTCGTAGACTGTCCCACCAAGATGCTTTGTAGAGGGGCCGCCAGCTTCGTAAACCCTTTAATAAACCGTCTGTAGTAGCCGACCAGTCCCAGGAATTGCCTCACCTCTTTCACGCTGGTGGGTCTTGACCAATCCCTTATCACTGTAACCTTCTCGGGATCCGGTGCTACACCCTCTGAGCTTACAACATGGCCCAGGTACTGTACCTTTGGTTTGAGCAGGTGACATTTAGATGGCTTTATTTTCATACCGTACCCGGACAAGGCTTCAAACATTTTTGCCAGGTGTTGTAGATGCTCTTCATACATCTTGGAGTAGACTCTGACTTCATCCAGGTACAGTAGGACAGTTTCAAAGTTCTTGTGTCCTAAGCAGCATTCCATCAGTCTCTGGAATGTACCGGGTGCGTTGAACAGTCCAAACGGCATACAAATGAACTCGCAGAGGCCCATTGGCGTGTTGAATGCTGTCTTCTCACGGTCAACCTCTGCCACAGGGACTTGCCAATACCCACTAGTCAGATCTGAGGTGGAAAAGTAGTTAGCAGATTTTAATGCAGCTAGTGATTTTTTTTATTCTTGGTAATGGGTATGCATCCTTGTGTGTAATGCGGTTGATCTCCTTATAATCTATGCACATTCTCATCGTCCCATCCTTCTTTTTCACTAGCACTAAAGGAGCTGCCCAAGGGCTACAACTGTCTGTTACTACCCCTGCTTCCTTCATCTCTTTGAGCATGTCCTTTGCACATTGGTAGTGAGCGGGTGGTACGGGTCTATACCTCTCCTTTATGGGTGGATGATCTCCTGTGGGTATGTTGTGTTCTACTCTTTTGATCTGCCCAAAGTCTAGAGGGTGTTTGCTGAAGATCTGCTCGTATTCCCCTACTACCGGGTATACTCCATGCTTTTGATGAGAGGGGGTAGAACTGGTACCCACATGTAACTTTTGACACCAATCCTCCAGGTTTCCCTCTGAGCCATTGCAATCCGTCTGGCTTGACGGGTTCAATGGTTGAACTGTTGAGATGACATTGTTTTCAACAGTGTATAATTTTGCCATGGTAGCATATATTGGTAGGGTCACTTCATCTTCCCCACAATTTAAAAGACGGATTGGCACTCTACCCCTGTGTACCTAAATTACACCTCTGGCCGTCAGTACAGTGGGCCTACTGTCTGAGTACACGGGTTCTACCAGGGCCTGGTAATTTCACCCCTTAATGCCTATTGCGGCTCTACACCAAACCAACATTTCAGTTTTGGGAGGTATCACAATGGGTATGGGGTCACGCACACTTGCACTACCAATTTTTCCTCCAGACAACTCTACCTGATGTCTTATCATCTAAGCCTTTATTTCCTTCCGCAGGACTCGCTGTTGTCCGGAATTGGCAGTATCGGTCATCTGCTGTAAAACAACAATAATTTCTGCAAGACCACTTTCCATTACATTCATTCCTAGCAGAATAGTTGGATCATGTTCATGCCGATCTACAGTACGTCAACAATTATCACCCCTTGATCTTTTAATTCTACTCTCTGAACTTTAATGGTCATTTCTTTAAACTCAATCTGTGGTAGTTTACCATTGCTAGTCCATATATTAAAGTCATCATCTGGACCAAAAGTAATGTCCGAATCAGCCCAGTACTGTTTAAAAAGGATATAAGGTATGGAGGAGATTTGCGAGCCGGTGTCCAGTAGAGCATTCAAGGGAATGCTATCCAGCACGACAGATATAATTGGACATCCTCCCACGTATGTATCCCGCCAATTTGGTGGGCCTTGTGAGTTCATTCCTGAGGAGGGGTCCGCTTCCCCAGGGTATCCCCATTTAAAGCAAACTCCCTGGCAAAGTGACCTGCTTCTCTGCAGCGGCAACAAATTGGCTGTCCATCCGGGTGGTAGCGGTCGCTGGGTCGTCCTCTGCTCACTGGTACCTCCTGGGTCTCATCCACGGGACATCTTCCTTGCTTAGAGCCAGCTCAATTTTCCCCACGGGCTTGGATTAATTCAGCTCCTGCATAGCCTTGGCCATCTCAGCTACAGTTTTGGTTAGGGCTTCAATCTTTTAATTGAGGGCCTCATTAGTGATGGGCTCCTGAGATTTTGCACTAGTCTCTGACATGGCTGATGTATTTTGCACTTTAGCCAAGCATTGGGCAGAGTCTGTATCATAAGGCTCTTCTGCCTGCAGTATGCGGATTGCCCTCTCTTTAAACTGCACAAAGTTCAAGTCTGGGTTTTGGATAGCCATCATCCGCAGTCGTCCTCTATGAGGAGGGAATAATAGTCCATCAACAAACTGGTCAATCAGCAATTTATCTTCGCCTTGTGCCAGTGCCCTGAGTGCCTCCTGCAGATTTAATGCAAAGTCTCTCACACTCTCTTGTGGTTTCTGCCGGCACCCAAAGAATCTCATTTTAGCTCTCGCATCCACACTGGTCTCAAAGGTAGCTTTCAGCCTGGCCATTACATGTTCTACAGTGCCTTTGTCATAATCTAAACAGGACTTTGTCTCCCGCTGTGCATGTCCAATTAACGGTCCCAATAATATGCTGACACACTGACCCTCTGTCAGAGGATATATGCTGTAATAACTGTCCAGCTTCTCTTTAAAGTCAGTGAGAGTATTGGGCTCACCTGCGTATTGTGGCAGCCACGTCGCTCCTGGGGTGTACGGCATCAGGAAAGGCATGATCGGTGACATTCCTTGTGCATTATTCTCACCCGGACAGATCTGTTGGCTCCCTTGCTGCGCTTGTGATTTGGCTCTTGCAATTGCTTAAGCTAGGCTGCCGGCCCTGTCTCATCCTGCAGGGTACCAGTATAAAAGGCAACTCGAGTCCTTCACTTTCTCTACCCCGCTCCTGTGTGTCTGCTGGAATCTATGTGTTGCTGTGTTTCTACTACAGTGTAGCTGGAGAATTTGGAATCCCCACTTTCTGGTGTTGACTGCCGTGATGTGTGACCCTGCACAGTCTCGGACTCCGGTGTCCGTTCTATGCGCTTTTCCTCTGGGGAGAGTACGGAGCTGCTCAGCCTCCAGGTGTGTTCTTTCCTCTCCTCTCCTTAGACCCTAGCCGTAGGCCTGGAACAAGTTAGCGATCCTGGGACGAGCTAAGCAGCTTCCAGTCCATCAGGATATCTTCACAGTGCTATTCCGCAATACACTGATTTGCTCCTCCCCAGACCAGAATATAAATGAAGCTCACCCTGAACCTGGGTTTGGTATTCCCCTTTTGGCCTGGAGAAGATGGTGTTGTAAGTGTGTTGCCTGATGAGAATACCCTTTGTTGCTCTCTGGTGACACCACTACCCAGTGGCAGTGATGACAGTGTGGCACATTGACCCAGGGGTGCTACAGATGTAGCTTGGGGAATGAAAGAAAAGTTCATGTAATGTGTTTTGGTAGTTGTAGGTAGAGATCAGAAAAATGTGACAATGCCAAGTAGCACAATGGCAATGGCAGAGATTAGCATTAGTGAGAGGAACATATCGATTCTTTATTAGAAGCAGTCAAAGGTAGCTTTCATAGAAGCTGATAGCTTTTTAATATTTCTAAAAGTACCGTCACACGCCGCAATCTCGGCTGGCGATGTGAGGCGGTATGACGTGCGCGCTCATGTTTTTCGTGCTCGCCTCAGATCGCCGATGGTGGCGTCATATGCCGCAATCTTGCCCTGCAGCTAAGGCGATGTGTCGCTCCGGAAGTCGCCTCACCTACAGCGGAAGCAATCCTGCCTCATTCCATCGCCGCTTCACACGCCGCAATCTCAAAGGTAATGTGGGCGTACATGTTCAGTGCGGCAAGGAGATAGGTGTGCCACAGTGGTTTACACCACGCCCCATATACGCTCATTGGACAACACAACTGCGTTACGATTGGTCAGCCTGCTCTGGAAGGCAGGCTAATACATGATGGAATTGTCTATTGGAGTTTGTCACAAATACACACTCGTGTCGTCAATTGTGGCTCCTGCAACACACTTTCGAGGTGCCAAAGTGACACACAGAGCGGTCTTGTGCAGTACAGTGGATTACACTAAGAATGGCTATGTGTGCACCTGTAGGTGATGGCGGTAAGCTACAAACAACACTATGGACATATGTGCCTGCATTGGTCCACGCCATGGCAGAATTCCCATGGCTGAACTCTGCGTGTGCACACATGTTTGTGTGTGTACAGAAGTGTACCTACATCCCCCACAAACACCATTGCATTCTCCATGTGTGTGGACATGTTCCCTTGTGGTCAAACACATCATAAGGGAAATGTACACACAGTCACGGCATACAATGTGGTCCAAAGGGCTGGACCTGTGTACTGGGCATTAGCACACAATGCTGCACTGACCGATCAATACCATTTAACGTATCACATACCTCTGTGCACAGCATAAAGCTATGTGCAACTGCCCTGTATTGAAAAGTAATGACAGACACAGGTAGTTTGGTTATGTTTTTTTTAGTGGTACGTTTTGTGCACAAAAAAAGGAATTATAACAACACACAATACATTAAAAACAAAAGTGTGAACATCACACAAATAAATAGAAAATGATGATAAAGAATGGCCACACCCAAACATTTGACAGTACAGAAAAAAAAAACTAACTAAATAATGTTAAAGAACCCAAAATGAACAAAACACCACCATAATCCTCCTGGTGCAGCCACCCTGGTGACTACACCCTCCTCCTGATGTTCCTGCCTGACAACACCAGCCACCCTACACCTGCTGGTGCTGTCAGGCCACTGCCCCAGGGCCATTAAAGTAGGAGCAGTATGCGTCTCTCTTGCTCCTGGCATCCTGCTGACTCAGACTGTGGCTCGGCGGCTGGAGTGGTGCCACACCATGGTCGGCAACATGCCAATCCCCGGGACAGAACTCCCCTGTTGTGGGGTTCACAGAATCTACATAACTTGCCGGTGTGTATGATGACCCATCCCTACGATGCAGGAAGTTAGGCAGCACAAAGCAGGCCAGTACTACCACATTGATAGATTCCAGTTTCATATGCAAAGGTGTATGAAACACACGGAATCTATTGGCTATGATCCCGAATGCATTTTCAACCACATGGCGAGCCCGGGATAGCCGGTAATTGAAAATGCGCTGCTCAGAAGTAACCGTCCCCTGGGGATATGGCCATAGTAGGTGAGCCTGAAGTGGGAAGGCTTCATCCCCCACAATCTCAAAGTTTAGCTGATTGGTCGTGACATCATTTGAGGTCAAAAAGAACAAAAAAGGCCTATCATCAAAAGAACACGTTATCAGGAATCAAAAGGAACCACTACCTCCTTCCCTACACATCTCCTAGCCAGTTACCCACATCCTAGCAGACTCTTGTCATATGGCCACCCACATAGATATATTTTTCACCACTGAATGGTCACAAACAACATTACACTGCCTCACAACAACACCTATTATCACTACACCCATGGGCCTCCTCCACAACTATATCTCCATCGTCCAAATTGTGACATCATTACCATACCCCCATATAGCTGCCCATAATGTATATGTACTACCACAAGGCTTAGGAAAATACAAAGCTCAACTACAAAGACAGATGCTTGTTACCAATTAAATACTAGAAAATGCTCAAAAATCATCATCCTACGCAGCTGACAATCGCATATTCATCATGTCCAACAGACATCCCTGTTGTGTTGATAAGGCCGGATCTTCACAGGCAGACATTCACAAGCCACATGGGCCACTCCACATCTCAGTATCGCCAGAATACTTCCATTCTGTCTGGTAAAGGCCAGTACTAGGTGCCCACATTTCATATGTTCCATTAAACTAACCACAGAGGCCTCCTTGGTACATGATCCTGTATGGCGAAGGCAAAATGGATTGTCAATGAGGAGGGTGTATTGCAGCAAGGAAAGCCATCCATCCATTTTGCGGCACACAATAGATCAATCAAACAAATAATCATTGCAAACTACATACATCAGGACTTGGGCGTCTGCTACAGTACACAAGAACGATCTGTAATGCAAAGATGTATCAAACGCTATACACACCCGTATCACAAATGATGTGTGAACACCAGTACGTACTTAATGGCTCTGGCCAGCAAGCGTGCCGTAGCTTGGTCATTAGCGGTTTTTATGTGGTAAGCATCCAATCACAGAGCATCTGCGTCATCTAATTCACGTAGTCGCCTGGGCGTTGCCACGTGCGACTACTGATTAGGCGCCTATGCTGCTTTGTGATTGGTCATGTTGTGTTGAAAAAGTGACCAACTGGCCCGCCACCCAGTCTCCTACTTCAATGTGCATTGTTCTTGTAGCGTCTTATTACCAGACCTCTGTTAGACAGACAGTAATTCAGTGGATATGTTATTGTGCTTCTCATGTATGGTATTTTATTTTCGGCTTCCGAGCCATATTTTGCCAGATGTATGGGCGGGTTATGTACAGCTTCATGTAGCATCATGTAGATTATTATTATTATTATTATTTATTTATATAGCGCCATTGGTTCCATGGTGCTTTACAGAAGGAGTGGGGGTAACAAGGACAGGTACAGTACATACGAGCAGTCAATGCTTGCTGATACACGATGAGAGAGGATCTTGTCCACGAGGACTCACAGTCTACAGGGGTGGGGGAGGACGCGAAAGGGGGGAAGCGCCAAGCGTTTGGTGGAGCGGCGCTGGGTCTCATTATAGGTTGGAGGCTTGTTGGAATAGATGAGTTTTCAGGTTCTTTTTGAAGCTCTTGAGGGTAAGCGAGTGTCTGATGTGCTGGGGGAGAGCGTTCCAGAGTCTAGGGGAGGCACGGGAGAAGTCTTGTATGCGGTTGTGGGAGGATGAAATGAGGGGGGAGGAGAGGAGGAGTTCTTGTGAGGAGCGTAGGTTGCGTGCAGGTTGGTATTGGGAGACCATGTCGGAGATGTAAGGGGGGGACAGGTTGTGGATGGCTTTGTAAGTCAGGGTTAGGATTTTAAATTTAGATCTTTGGGGGGTGGGGAGCCAGTGAAGTGCCATGCGGAGAGGGGAGATAGGGGAGTAGCGAGGAGGCAGGTGGATTAGACGGGCAGCTGAGTTTAGGATTGAGCGGAGAGGTGCAAGGGAGGAGGCAGGGAGACCGGTGAGCAGTAGGTTGCAGTAGTCAAGGCGGGAGATGATGAGGGCGTGGACAAGCGTTTTGGCGGTGTCATGGTTAAGAAACGGGCGGATACGTGAGATGTTCTTGAGTTGGAGTTGGCAGGAGGTGGAGAGGGCTTGGATATGGGGCTTGAAGAAGAGGGAGGAGTCAAGGGTGACTCCGAGGCACTTTGCGTGGGGGACTGGGGAGAGGGAGCAGTCGTTGACTCAGATTGACAGGTCTGGCAGAGGGGGAGGGCAGCTGGGGGGGAAGACAATGAACTCTGTTTTGTCCATGTTCCATTTGAGGAAGCGAGCAGAGAAGAAAGATGAGATGGCGGACAGGCATTGAGGGATTTTAGACATAAGGGAGGTGATGTCGGGCCCGGAGAGGTAGATCTGGGAGTCGTCAGCGTAGAGATGGTACTGGAGGCCATGGAACTCGATGAGTTGACCTAGGCCAAGGGTGTAGATGGAGAAAAGTAGCGGTCCATGTACCGATCCCTGGCGGACGCCGACAGTAAGGGGGTAGGACGAGGAAGAGGTGTGGGAGTGGGTGACGCTGAAAGTGCGGTCCGTAAGGTATGAGGAGATCCAGGAGAGGGCGAGGTCAGTGATACCAAGGGATTCTAGGATTTGGAGTAGGAGGGAGTGGTCAACTGTGTCAAAGGGGGCGGATAGGTCGAGGAAGAGGAGGACGGAGTAGTGTTTTTTCCTCTTCGAGGTCAGGAGGTCATTGTTGACGTTAGTAAGGGCTGTTTCGGTGGAGTGGTGGGGTCGGAAACCGGATTGCAGGCGGTCAAAGAGGGAGCGGGAAGATAGGTAGGAGTACAGTTCAGATGGGACTTGTTGTTCGAGTAGTTTGGAAGCGAAAGGGAGAAGGGATATTGGGCGGTAGTTGACGACGGATGATGGGTCGAGGGAGGGTTTTTTGAGGATGGGTGAGATCAAGGCGTGTTTGAAGGATGAGGGAAAGATGCCAGTAGTGAGTGATAGGTTGAAGAGGTGGGTTAGGGCAGGGATGAGGGCAGTGGTGAGGTTTGGGATGAGATGGGTAGGGAGTGGGTCGAGGGCGCAGGTGGTGAGGTGAGATCGTGACAGGAGGTTGGAAAGCTGGGCTTCAGACACGTTGGAGAAGCTTCCTTTGGTCGAGTAGGGTTGGGCAGTAATGGTGGTGGGTTGGGGGGACGTTGGGTCAAAGCTTTCTCTAATTTTATCAATCTTGTGTTTGAAGAAGGTGGCGAAGTCGTCGGCGGAGATGAGGGGGGAAGGAGGAGGTGCTGGGGGGCAGAAAAGGGAGTTGAAGGTTTTGAATAGTTGTTTGGGGTTTCGGGACAGTGTGTTGATTAAAGAAGAGAAATAGGTTTGCTTTGCGGCAGTGAGTGCGTCCTTGAAGTTGGAGAGGGATTGCTTGTAGATGGTGAGGTGGGCCGCGGAGTGGGATTTCTTCCATCTCCGTTCAGCGCCCCTGGACGTTCGGCGAAGCTCTTTTGTGAGAGAGGTGAGCCAGGGTTGTCTGTGAGTGCGGGTTTTGGTGTGTGTGAGGGGGGCAGCTTGGTCGAGAATTGCAGTTAGTGTGGAGTTGTAGAGGGTGGCCGCAGTGTTAACGTCGGGTGTTGAGGTGAGGTCTGTGAGAGGGAGGAGGGAGTGGGAGAGTGAGTTGAAATCAATAAATTTAAGCTTTCTGCGCGGGTGACTGAGTTTCCAGAGAGGGGGGGGTGAGGTAGGGGGAAAGAGGGAGGAGAAGGTCAACAGGTTGTGGTCAGATTGGAAGAGGGGTGAGTATGAGAGGTCGGTGAGGGAACAGAGGCGGGAGAAGATGAGGTCAAGCATGTGGCCGCCTTTGTGAGTGGCTGAGGAGGACCATTGGGAGAGGCCAAAGGAGGTGGTCAGAGATAGGAGTCGGGAGGTAGCCAGGTCGGGGGTGTCGATGGGGATGTTGAAGTCGCCCATGATGATGGTGGGGATGTCGGAGGAGAGGAAGTGGAGAAGCAAAGTGTTGAAGTGTTCAAGGAAGGAGGCGTGGGTCCCAGGGGTAGGTAGATGACCGTGAGCTGGAGGTTGCAGGGGGAGAAAATGCGAACAGAGAGCAGTTCGAAGGAGGGAAAGGAGGCGGAGGGAGGCGGTGTAGTAGGGATGAAGGAGCAGCTGTCGGACAAGAGTATACCCACACCACCGCCGTGGGTGCTATTAGGGCGTGGTGTGTAGGAAAGCGTGAGTCCGCCATAGGAGAGGGCGGCAGGGGAGGCTGTGTCGGCGGAGGTGAGCCAAGTTTCGGTGATGCCGAGGAATTTGAATTTATTGGTGATGAAGAGGTCGTGGATGTAGGAGAGTTTGTTGCATACTGAGCGGGCATTCCTGAGTGCTCCAGACAGGGGAACTGGGGTTGGGTGAATGGGTATAAGGTTGTGGGTGTTGCGAGAGTTTGTGATGGGGGGTGGGCGTAAAATGGAGGTGAGTGGAGTGATGTGGTGGGGGGGTCCCGGGTTGGGGAATATGTCGCCTGCAAGTAGGAGAAACAGTGAGAGGGTTAGGAGGTGGGAGCAGGAGAGTTTGGGGTTTGAGAGGGATTGGGTGTGGAGGAACAGTTCGGAGGAGGGGGTGAGGTGGATGGGTAGGAAGGATGGAGAGATCACTGTGACCTTGGTGGGTGGAGGGATGTTCGGGGTTAGGAGGAAGTGGAGTAGGATGGGGGTGAGGGTGAAGAGGAGGGGAAACATTGTGGGCAGCAGGATTTGGTGGTAACAAATCACAGGGGTGGGATGGGGCAGGGGAGGTGCGTGGATGGAGAAGGGGTGTGGACAGAGCTAGGGGGTGGCGGAGGATGGGGTGGAGTTGGGGGTGGCGCACGGTGCGGAGTGTGGTGTGGCCAGGGCTAGGGTGCGGTTGGGTGGTGGGATGCAGCCTGGGATGGGGTGGAGTCAGGGATTTGAATAGGAGTGGTGGGGTGTAGCCGGGGGTGGAAGACAACTAGGGAAGTGGTACAGCCAGGGACACAGAAATAGCCCGGGATACAGAAAAGCCAGGGATGGGGTACAGCCAGGGTGAGGTACAGCGAGGGGGTGTCGCCGTGGTCACGAGTGAGGTTCAGTCCATGGATGGAGTGGTGCAGCCGGAGATGAGATGGCGGAGACGGAGATGAGGTGGTGGAGGCGGAGATGAGGTGGTGGAGCCGGAGATGAGGTGGTGGAGCTGGAGGTGAGGTGGTGATGGGGTGGTAGATGTGTGGTTTACGACGCCTACGCATCATTAACCGCCTCCGTGTCCTGTCACACATAATGATCCTTGCCACCAATGACATGACAATGCGTCATACAGCACTACATCGTTCCCTAAATATGTGCTGAGGTCATTCCTGTGTCAAAATTTTGTGCGGACGCCATGTGTGCCATTTCAACATGAAACAGCTTTGTAACTTTGCCTGCCCAGGCCCTAAACACATGTGCCCCGTGTCATGTGCAGCGTGTCACATCTGTGTACACAATATGCATACACAAGTTAACTACCAGACCACCTGTCATTGCTAGTGCTGGACATGGATTGCCCACACAGAGTAGGGTGTGACCTGATATGTACATGTATGTATTTTGGTAACACACTATGTTGTTTCTTGGCAGATGGCTGAGAGTCCTGATTTTGTGCGTGAACTCCTAGCCATGTACCAAGACCATGAATGCCTGTGGCGGGTTGCGTCGCCCGACTACAAGAACAGGGCAGAGAGGGCTGTGGCCTACGGACACCTTGTCGAGCTGGCAAACCTGCTCGACCAAAGTAAGACCTGGACGGTGCCGATGTTTGTGAAAAAAATCAAGCGGCTGCGCACCGTGTTCACAAAAGAACATAAGAAGGTGTTGACGGCTCGGTCCGGGCTTGGAGCTGAGGAGGTCCCTAAGCCACGTCTGTGGTATTATGACCTCCTCACCTTCACCCTGGGCCAAGAGTCTTATCGCCCAACATGGTGCAGCAGCCACCTTTGCCAACCATCTTCGGCCACAAGCCAAGAGCCTGCCCCGTCACAGGAGGTGCATAATTGTTGTTTTGCTACCTATGTCCACACCTTGGTGGTTGCACTGATGTGTGGGTTGGTGGACATGTAGAAGGCACAATCGTGTTGGAATTTCACCATTTTTCTGTGTGTTCTGCTGAGTGTTGGCTCGTGGCTGTTGGTACTGACTGTGCTGTGTTATGTTGGGGCACTTGGCATATAAGTTTGGAGCCTCAGGTGAGTACAGAGCACCGGTCTACTTCTTTCTTCATCTCTGTTTCCAACCATGCTACTGTTGATTTTAGTGTTTGGCATGCTCAGATATGCGTCATCTGTTGCTGGGTGGTTGGTTGTGGTAATTGATGTCAGTACATTGATACTCTTGTTAATTTTTTTTTTCAGTATTTGGTTTACAGGCCCCTCGTGAGTCTGGCTTCAGTGAAGAGGACCCACCCGCAGGCAAGGCTCCACCATCATCATCTTTGGGGGAGCAGGTGCCTGATCCCAGTGGTGGGAGGCCGTGCCAAGGGCCCAGCTCAGGCATACAACGGCGTTGAACATCTGCCCCACCCAACACTGAGCTGGGTACCTGGGCAAAACGGGTCCTATTGGACTGAGAGAGGACCCCTGCCACTTCAATCGGGCACATGGCCAGTGTGAATGGGTGTGCCGCATGGAGCCAGAACAACGTGCCATCGCCGAGAGGTCAATCATTTGAGTCCTGGAGGCGGGCGAGGATGGGGCACTGAGATGGGGTAGTTACATCGCCATTCCCAAGAAAACACCCCCAGTGTTCCCTGCGCCCCAACAACCCATGGCTAGAGCTCGCCAAACTCAGGATCCTCCACGTCTCCCACGAAAACTCCACCACAGAAGGGCCCCCAATGTGTGGGACTACAGGGATGAGGGGGAGGAGACTTTGTCTGATCCAGCAGAGGACGAAGAAGTAAGACGCTACTAGGCAATGCACTACATTGCGTAGTGGCCTTTGTTGTGGACTTTTTCCAAAAAACCAAGTGTGTTTGTATTTTTATTTTGGGTTAATAAACCAGACTTTGATTTTCCATACCTACGTCCACATATGTGTCAGCTTCAGCAGTATGGTTGTGTGGGTGTAATGGTGATGTTTGTGTGGCAGAAGGAGAGGCCTCATGTCCACAATAACATAATTTTGTCATTGTAGCAGACAGGAGCCTATCCCTAGGTGACATGTGTAAGTTTTGAGAGATTATGAGTCTACTCTGGCCCACATTGGTGAAATGTTTGTGTCTGTGTGTTTGTTAATATGGGTGTGATATTGGAGACATTGATGTAAAATAACGCTTCATCCGTGTTGAAATGGTACTGTATGGTCTGATCTTTATCATGTCACACTTCACCCCTACGCAAATTCATTAGCCATGTGTTGTGTTAAAAAATTTCACCTCCCAAAGGTGTCCCTGTGTGTGGTGAGTCAAGGGATCAGACAGTATTTTGGTTTGCACTTACATTTATTGTTTCCAAATCTTGTTTGGTAAATGATGTTTTTTCTGATGAGTTGTAGGCAAACCATACTACCCACTTTCCCAATGTGGGATGCTATAAGAAATAAGGCCAACGGTGCCTAAAAAAGAAGGGTGCCAACATGGCAACACAAACACACAACATGTCCAACTACATACAAGGGCCATTGCCCACATTATTGGGGGGGAGATGCAGGAGTAGGGGCATTGGCGGACTGGGCTGCCTGGAGGCACAGTATCATCGCACTTAACCGGGCCAGATGTTGCTGCCCTTCTCAGTGGACATGGTCCATGTGCTGCTGTGCCTTCCTGTATGCCTGCAGCAGGTCATCAATAGTTGGTATCCCTGTATGGAAAATAATAGTCAGGGACATGTGTAGGTGTGGGTGGGTGACGTCATTGGTCAGGATTGCACTTACGGAGCATATCCCCATCCTGGTTTCCATCTTGAGGAGATGGTGATGCGCTGACAGCCCAGCCGGCAGCGCGAGCTCTTGCCCCTTGACAAAGAAAGGACAAATAAAAACATCATGACTCACATATTGAAGTCAGGGACTCACACCAACATGTATATTACAAAGCTTGTAGCCCATTGCCAACACTTACCACCAATCACAACTCCAGCAGGCTCAATGGCACTGTGTAGGGACCACAACACAGCAGGGCTGGCCCGGGTGCTGAAGATGTGTGTGTGTGTGTGTGTGCGTGTTGAGCCTGGGCTTGGGGTATGGAGTTGGTGGCCTAGCAAGAGGAACAGGCTTCCAGGTCCCACAGGTCCTGGGCTGGCTGCTCCCGAGGGTGGGGTCACTGGTGCTGAGGGACTTCCTGGGCTCTCTGGGGAAGATGAGTGTGGGGTCCCTGGTGGTGAGGGACTTCCTGGGCCCTCCAGGGAAGGTGGGGGTGGGGTCCCTGGTGGTATAGAGGACCGTCGGCCCTCCTCAGACAGGGAGTCCTCCTCATCTGGAATATCAAAAATGACAAGACACCAATTTTTTAAAATATACACAACATAGGGCCAAAACCTACTGTGTGTGTATCAATATCATTCTGGCGTGAAGGCTAGCATAAAAGGTTTGGGTCTTGAGCGACCCTATGGTTAGGGGCCAGTGTGTTTTTGGATATGACCACAACACCAGTGAGCACATATTTGGGAGGTAAAACACCCTTGGATTAGCAGAGGATGGATTTTTAAACAAATTTTTAAACAAAACACAAGAGAAGACAGTGAGCATCTGGTGGCAGTCAGCTTGTAGTCACTTTTCTGGATTGTGATCAATGTCTTCTGAAATGCTATGTGTCAGAGTGCGCACATATGTGCTGCCGTGTGTGATGTGGCCCTTCAAATTTACATTAATATGTTGTGGTCAACTTTGCTGTCATTACACACCTATGTTTGGCCACACACAGGTCAAGGACCACTATAGTCGTCAGCATTACAAAAACATATGAGTGTATTCTGCACCTTCATGTTGCAGTGTGACCAACATGCAGATGCACATTGGTGACAGCTCCACATGCTGGTTTATGTCACACTAAGTGCCAAATAAAATAGATAAGGGGAGGGGGAGCGCACAATAGAGCAATAAATGTGGATACAAGGGGTTAATATAGCAGTAATCCACTCACCTACTCAGGTTGTGAAGGGTTCACAACCAACCTTGTAAACGTAAAGGGTCGCTGCAGATCCCGTCCAGGAAAAGAAAGGAAGGTTTTTGTGTTACCGGGATTCCTCCGCGCTGACCTCAGGAGACAATTTTGATTTTATTCTTTATTCGTCCACACACCAAACAAAAGGAAGCTAACGCGTTTCGTAGCTATGTGGCCACTTCATCAGGGCATTAGTTACAGAGTTACATAGAAAGGACTTTATATACACAAACATATCTTCAAAAAAAATAGCATCATGACGTCATTTCCTGTGGAAACGCCCCCTTTGTGTTACAAACAGCTAAAATCACTCATAAAAATGTATAATCAAAATTTACATTACATAAAAAAGAACAAAAAGCCCCACATATAAAACACAAATTTCAAAGGCATAAAAAATTTTCTTTAAAAGGGTTTTTTATTTGGTTCGAACTCAAAAGTTGATTTCACATTATAAGTCCTGCGTCTTATCACTAAACTACCGCCACCTCAGACTATTTGCCACTTTTAATCTGAATTCCCTATCGGCCAACTTTATTTTAAAAATGATTTGATTAAACAATTTACCCAGGACTCAAACTCCCTCTCAACCCAGGTTTCACATGATAGTCATGAGACTTACCGCTCCACCATCAAATACTTAGGCTAACAACTGACTCTACATAAACAAGAACGGGATAAGATCAAATAGATCCCCAATCCTCCACATCAGAAGCAATACCGCAATACTTAATTTTGGATTTAATGAACCAGAGGAGTTATTTTATTGATCGGTATTCAAGTCTTTACTATAAGGGAACTATACTATAAGTCTTTACTTTAAGGGAACAAAAATCATCACCGTGCCCCATGGTCCGATCCAGAGTCACGCTAGAGCCGCAGAAATTTTTCAATGAAGAAGGTTATAAACCATTTTTCTCTACCAGCATTAATGTGCAAGGACTTAATCCTT
Organism: Allobates femoralis; assembly: GCA_033576535.1. NCBI lineage: Eukaryota > Metazoa > Chordata > Amphibia > Anura > Aromobatidae > Allobates > Allobates femoralis. Next base: position 62,593,390 of record JARQOC010000008.1, on the reverse strand, counting down.
AATCCTTAAAGGGTTAAAACTGGCTAAGTATCTCATCATATATCGTGGGCTTTATACTGAAACTTAATTAAAAAAGAAAATTAAAAAAGATCAGATACCTCATTCTTTGCATAGAATGGACTGTACATCAAATTTTGTCATCTATGTAATAGACTGTCTATGTGGTCAGCATGAAGTGGGTCAAGAGGAGATCGTATGTACCGATGCCCAAATATTTGAGCAGCCACAGTCTCACGAAGGCAACGGTGGGAACGTGTCTCAACAAGAGGTGGACGATCATGAGACACAATTGCCAGAAAGTCAGGAGGAGGACCAGGGTGCGGGAGTGGAAGACGACGTGGTGGATGATCCAGTAATTGACCCAACCTGTCAGGAGGACATGCAGAGCGAGGACAGCAGTGCACAGGGAGAGTTAGGCGTAGCATCACAACAGGCCGGAAAACCAGGGTGGTGTCTGCAGGCAGAAGGCAGGCAAGCGTTCCCCGGAACAACAACACGAGTGAAGTTGCCAGTACAACTGTTAGGTCTTCCCGAGTCTGGCTGTTTTTTAAGGTGTCTGCAGATAATTCCAAAAAGGCCATTTGCAATACCTGCCATGCCAGCATCAGCAGGGGTAGCAAAACTAGCAACCTGACCACCACCAGCATGATTAGGCACATGACAGCAAAGCACCCAACTTTGTGGGATGTACAGCAGAGTCCAGGAGCAGTGTCTGCGGGTGATACCGCTGCGTCTTTCACTGTTGTGCTTGCAGGACAATCCCCTGTCCATACTGCAGGCGAAGATGCCTTCTGTCCTTCACCTGTACTTGCACAAGCATAAATAGCACCATCATCAGCCACGTCCTTGTCCCAGCGCAGCGTTCAGTTATCCATACACCAATCTTTGGAACGCAGGCGCAAAACACGCTGCCAACATGCCACAGTTCTAAATGCACACATTTCACGACAGCTTGCGCTGGAAAATTGCCTTTTAGGCTGATGGAGACGGAAGCATTCCGCAACCTGATGGCGGCGGCTGTCCCACCTTACTTAGTCCCCAGCCGCCACTATTTTTCCCGGTGTGACGTCCCCGCATTACATAAGCCCGTGTCACAAAACATCATACGTGCCCTTAACAACTCAGTTTCAGGCAAAGTCCACCTAACCATGGACACGTGGACAAGTGCTTGTGGGCAGGGCCGGTACATCTCGCTGACTGCACACTGGGTTAATATTCTGGAAGCCGGGACTCAGTCTGAGCTTGGGACGGAACACGTCCTTCCGACACCAAGGATTGCAGGCCCTAACTCAGTCAGGGTTTCACCCACAGTGTACAGCTCTGGCACGTCATGCTCCTCAGCCTCCTCCTCATCTTCCTCCACTTCACCCTCCACACCAGTCCCAAGCTGGAAGCACTGCAGCACTGCCTCGGCTAAGCGGCAACAGGCTGTTTTGAAGCTAATATGCGTAGGTGACAAACCCCACAACGCTGAAGAGTTGTGGACAGCTTTGAAACAGCAGGCAGATCACTGGCTCACACCGCTGAACCTACAGCCATGCATGGTCATGTGTGACAATGGTCGGAACCTTGTGGCGGCTCTGAGGCGAGGCGAGCTGACACATTTTCCATGCGTGACAGAAAAGAGAGCGCTCCCTGTGAAAGGACCTTCCAGGAATAAGAATTAAGGGGGGCTGTTAGGCCGCTCACCTTGGGGGGTTGTGCGCCCCCGCACAACCCCGGATAAAGCCTCCTATGGAATTTATGTCCTCTGGTCGTGGTGCCCGGGTGGTGGCGTCCTCCTATGCCGGTCCTGCGGTTCCTCAGCGTGATGTCCAGAGGTCCTTCAGCTCATTAGGTGCTGTGATCCACTAGAGCAGCTCCTGCCGAACTCCCAGAGGGAATGGTAGCATACAGGAAAAAAATAGTTTTTTTTTTATTGGCTTGTGGAGCGCTAAATGAATCACAAGCAGAGCATCAACTAAAATCACACCTTTATTAGCCCCTTGTGCTGCCACAACATGTTTCAACAGTACTCTACTGTCTTCCTCAGGTAGTACCACCTGAGGAAGACAGTAGAGTACTGTTGAAACATGCTGTGGCAGCAAAAGGGGCCAATAAAGGTGTGATTTTAGTGGATGCTCTGCTTGTGATTCATTTAGCGCTCCACAAGCCGATAAAAAAAACCTATTTTTTTCCTGCATACATTTTCCATGCGTGGCCCATGTGCTCTACCTCGTGGTTCAGCGGTATATTAAATCCTACCCGGAGCTGTCTGATCTGCTCGTCAAAGTACGCCGCCTGTGTGCCCATTTTAGAAAGACACCTACTGCTTCTGCCGGCCTTGCCGGCTTTCAGAGGCGTTTGAAGCTTCTTGCTCATAGACTGGTGTGTGATGTCCCCACGCGTTGGAATTCCACACTGCACATGTTGGTCAGGATTTGTGAGCAGAAGAGGGCAGTTGTTGAGTACCAGGCCATCGCTATACGGTTCAAACTCCACACATAAGACCTCAGGAGTGGACATGGATGTCCGACATATGTACCGTCCTCCAAAACTTTGAGGACTCCACCAAGATGGTGAGCGGCGATGACGCCATCATTAGCGTCACCATCCCACTTCTCTGTCTTCTAAAACACTCATTGTTTAAAATCAAATACGATGCATTGCAGGCGGAGCACGATGACTTGTAGCAAGAAACCGTACTGGGTGATTACACACAGCCCAGCCCCATCTCATCCCAATGTGCATTGGAGGACTATGACGAGGAGGAGGAGGATGAAGAAATGGAGCTACTTTCATGTTGAATTGACAGTAATACATGCACAACCGTCAGACCGTCGGTTGAGTGTGGATGGCCAGAGGACAGGGGAGAGGAGGAGGAGGAGGAGGATGAGGTCAGCATGGCCAGTCATGCTGTTGGTGAGGACCCTGAAGTCTTGCCTGTTAACAGTCTGGCGCACATGGCTGACTTTATGTTACGCTGCCTGTCTCATGACCCTCGCGTTATCAAGATTTTGGCGGACACTCATTACTGGTTGGTGACACTTTTAGACCCACGCTACAAAGAGAACTTTATTTCTCTTATTTCCGAGGCGGAGAGGTCTACAAAAATGCTGCAGTACCAGAAGGCCATAGTCGCGGAATTAGTCAAAAAATTGCCTTCTGAAAACGCTAGCGGCAGAGGTCACGATTCAGTGGACAACAAAGGCGTCCGGCCGAGAGAGGCACAAGTCCAATCCAGCAGAGGTAAGGGAACACTCTCAAAGATCTGGGACACTTTTCTCAGCACCTCCTGTACCACAGGCCCTGAGGTGCGGGATAGTGTCACAAGGACTGCAAAGTTTACCAAGATGCTGAGGGAGTACCTTGCTGATCGTTCTAAAGTGCTCCTAGACTCCTGTGTACTTTATAATATTTGGGTATCCAAGCTGGACACGTGGCAGGAATTGGCTCTCTACGCCTTGGAAGTCCTGGCCTGCCCTGCCGCTAGCGTTTTGTCAGAGCGTGTTTTTAGTGCCGCAGGTGGAATCATTACAGATAAACGCACCCACCTGTCAACTGAAAATGCTGACAGGCTGACTTTGAATAAGATGAACAAGGGTTGGATTGGGCCTGACTTCATCACCACACCACCACCAAATGATAGCGGAGTTTAAATTTTGTGACGGTAGATTGCCATGCACCTCCGCACACCCACACATCGGTACACACTTCATGTCTTTGGCTACTTGCTGTACTGCTCCTCCTTCTGCTCATCCATCACTATCATTTGATCAGTGTGACGTTGTTCAGGATCCCACAAAACCATATTTTTTTTACATCATATTTATGATGATGATGATGACCCTAACCGTTCAAAAGTTATGCATTAGTTTCATGTATACCCACCAGGGGTAAATGTTTTAGTCCATGCTTACAGAATGGGCATTACAAGTACAGGAGATCCGCTCCTTTGTAATGGGAACAATTTATAGAGGCTCTCCTCCATGTTTCTTCCCAGGGACATCGCAATGCCTCCCAATTTTTGGCAGCCCTTCCTAGGGCAATCCTACAAAAGACCAACTTGCTTAAAATGGGCACATTATTTAAAGAGACCCTCATGCACGCCTCTATCCAGGGGCATTGGGGTGCCTCCCAATGTTTAGCAGCCCTGCCTAGGGCATTACTACAAAAGACCCACTTTATTAAAATGGGCACATTATTTAAAGAGGCTCTCATGCACGCCTCTATCCAGGGGCATTGGGGTGTCTCCCAATGTTTAGCAGCCCTGCCTAGGGCAATCCTACAAAAGACCCACTTCCTTAAAATGGGCACATTATTTAAAGAGGCCCTCATGCACGTCTCTATCCAGGGGCATCAGAGTGCAACACAATTTTTTTCTTCCCTGCCAAGGGCAATACTACAAAAGACCCACTTCCTTATAATGGGCACATATTTAAAGAGGCCCTCATGCACGTCTCTATCCAGGGGCATCAGAGTGCGACACAATTTTTGGCTTCCCTGCCTAGGGCAATACTACAAAAGACCGACTTCATTAAAATGGGCACATTATTTAAAAAGGCCCTCATGCACACCTCTATCCAGGGGCATTGGGGTGCCTCCCAATGTTTAGCAGTCCTGTCTAGGGCAATCCTACAAATGACCCATTTCCTTATAGTGGGCACATTATTTAAAGAGGCCTTCATGTACATCTCTTCCCAGGGGCATCAGAGTGCCACACATTTTTTGGCTTCCCTGCCTAGGGCAATACTACAAAAGACCCACTTCCTTACAATGGGCAAATTATTAAAAGAGGCCCTTATGTATGCCTCCATCCAGGGGCATTGTGGTGCCTCCCAATTTTTGGCTGCCTTTAGTAGTATTGCCCTAGGCAGGGCAGCCAAAATTGGGAGGCACCACACTGCCCCTGGATGGAGGCGTGCATGAGGGCCTCTTTTAATAATGTGCCCATTGTAAGGAAGTGCATTGTGGTGCCTCACAATTTTTGGCTGCCCTGCCTAGGGCAATCTTACAAAAGACCCACTTCCTTATAATGGGCACAATATTAAAAGAGGCCCTTATGTACGCCTCCATCCAGGGGCATCAGAGTGCCTCCCAACTTTTGGCAGCCCTACCTAGGCCAATCCTACAAAAGACCCACTTCCTTATAATGGGCACATTATTAAAAGAGGCCTTCATGTATGTCTCTTTCCAGGGGCATGGGAGTGCCACAATCTAAAAAAAAAATCTTTCATATAATCCAAAAAAGTAACATACACCAACTCTGTCTCACAAGTGGGTATGAGCCCTTAATATTTTTTCCATGAAAATCCATTTTGGTTTCATTTTGTAATGTTTTTTTGACAGTCCGTAAAAGGGGCGTAATAGTCTGACAACATTGTTGACATCAGTGACCTTGGAGTCTGAAATGCTTAAGGGTATGTGCACATCTGACGTTTCTGCATCTTTGCAGACCGTCAAAAAACCTGAGCAGTGTCCCTCGTTTTGTTAGCGATTTTCTAGTGATTTGCTAGCAATTTTGTAGCGATTTGCTAGCGATTTCCTAGCGATTTTCTTGGCGACTGGTTTTTGTGCTAGACACGCTGGAAAAACGCTAAAAAGAAGTCACATGCTCTATTCTTGACAACCGGTGGAAAACCGGTGAAAAAAGTGGAGAGGAGAAAAAAAAAAAAAGTTCTAATGTGCACAGCGTTTTCTGAAATCCATTGACTAGCATGTTAATCCAACCGGTGGTTAGGATTAACATAAAATTAACATAAAACTCAGCAGAAAACGCTGGCGGAAAACGCTAAAAAACAGCTAACAAAACTCCCAGTGTGCACATACCCTTACAGTGCTCTTCCCCATGCTGTTCCCATGTCATTTGAGCACTGTTCTGATACTTTTGTAACATTTTTAGGGTTTTTCCATGCTGGCGGGGGTCATGCCAGAAGAATATTCGGGTCTCCCATAGGATAAAATTGGGCTCGGTGCTCGTGCCGAGTACACGAGTATCTTGGGATGCTCAGCCCGAGCTTCGAGCACCCGAGCATTTTAGTACTCGCTCATCTCTACTGAGCACTTTTCAGGGATCAAGCGACGGCTGATGGGCGATTTATCGCCATAAAATTTCCCAATCACACGCTGCCACTGTGAGGCAATTTTACGGCGATTTCACCTGGGTGACACATCGCCTTTCAGATCGCCAGACGAGATTGTGGCGTGTGACGGTACCTTTAATCATAAGGATGAGCCAGTTATCACAAATTAATATTTTTAAAACTAAGTTTTATTTAATCACATGTTAATTTATTTACTTTTCCAAACTTTATGTATTTAAGTGTAACTAAGTCTTTGTAATTTTCTATTTGCATAAATAATTTTTGGTTTGTGCCTTTTGACCTCTACCAATGGTCCAAACCAAAGAGAAAATGTACACAGCAGTGTAAGGCTGGGGTTCCACATAAGCCCTCAGTCCGTTTTTTGGCTTCAGTTTTCTCATTTTTTTTTTCTAAGTCCAAAAACTGACAGAAAAACGGATTGGGTGTAATAAACACCCTGTCCGTTTTTCTATGGAGCTCCAAACATTGCCCTGTTCGTTTTTGAGTCAAAAACGTTGCATGCAACGTTTTTGGCATCAGTTAAAAAACGCATGCGTTTTCATGCGTTTTTTTTAACATGGGGCCCTATGGGAAACGCATGCGCTAACGCATGCAAACGCGCACTTGCGTTTGCGCATGCGTTCGCGCATGCGTTTTTTTAATGAAAATTCCAAAAACGTTCAGGAGTGCAGGAGGCTCAAAAAGCACCCAGAAAAAAACGGATTGGTGATGAAAATCACTTCCAAAAACGGATTTCTATGTGTGACCACAGCCTAAGGGCTCAGTAGAAAGCCCATGGGCCCTTTCACTTAGGAGCTGAGCGCTTCTTGATTGTGAACAGGAGCGCCTCTGTCATTTGTTTTAGGGCTTTTAAGTGGCTGCACCATATAAAAACCCTATACAGAGATGTAATTACATTGTGACTATAGGGAACCCTGTTGTATGACTGGGATGGGATGGGATGAAGGTACTATTATTCTTCATTACCTGATTAATAGTTTGAGTGTGTAGTGCAGCTGTCACAAAGCTTTGTGAGTGAATGTGACCCTAAACCTCAGTTACTACAGCAGTCAATGAAGCACATCTATTCTTTCTGTCATTGCTCATTTCACACCTATCTGTCACAGCATTTCGCAACGTAGAGTCTTGTGCTGTCATTTCCAATCACTAGAATACATAGGTGCATCTTGCTTCATTTCAGTCATATATCTGCCTGTCACGGAGTATAATAATAATAATCCAGCCACGTTCGCTTCTGATGGCATATGTCAATTCCCGTGTTTCCCGTATCTTAAAATTTTACAGTCCTAAAAAACATCCCAACACCTATCAACGTACGCCTAAAACTATACTTCTCATTATAAATATGTGCTTTAAATCACTTTACAAAAAACAGAATGGTACCTGACCTTCACCCAGATTCACTAAGTCATTTAGGCAGCAAGTGAACAGTCAGTTATTGAAGTTGAACTGGAAGTAGAAAAGCTGAGCAAATATTAGGATTGATGATTTACCTTGAAAAACAGCAAATTTTAATAGCTAGCCTTTGGCATCAGCTTATGATATTGTTGGAAGGGGTATAAAAAAAAATAAACTCACTCTCCTAGTCCATTTTCTTACCTGTCTTCCACATATTCTGCTAGCTCCTTTTCTTTTCCTCTCTGCTGCTTTCTAGGCACCATGAAGTCAAGTGGAATGAGACACAGGATAATGGCATTCATGATGCACCTCTTGAACCTCTTAAAGGTACTCTGTCAGGTCATTCTTCAGTATGATACTAATATTATCCTTGAATAGGGCCTGGGCAGACCTTTTAACAACATGTTAAATGATTATTGTACCATTTGTAGTTTCCTTGCTCTAAGCATTTTCAGACACTGCAGGGAGATGGTACATTAGTCCTGTCCATTACCTTTACAGAGAAATAGTACGGCTGCTGCATAAGTGTTATTTATATATCCACACCCATCCAAGCTGGTGTTCTGTTCTTTCCCTCTGTTCTGTGCTGGGACTGAGAGATATTTTGAGCTGCCCTGTGTAAGAGATTTCTATCATATGAACTTTGGTTTTCCTGAAGACATGTAATGAGTGTATCTGTTAAGCAAATGATCAGATGTTCTTATAATCACAAAGAAATATCTCAGAGCTCACACTATACATATGCCTCAGATACACACAATGACATGAAGAGCTGCAGCTAAGAGAAAGAGTATACACCTCGTTCCCCCTCCTTTCTGCAGTCACAGAGCATAAAACCCAGAGGGCAGGACTTTGTAGTGATGCATGAATATTCATTCCTTGGGGAGTGAGCATCAGAGAACTCAAACTGTGATGGACAGATGGAATTAATCTTTTATTTTGAAGTTTACAGAGGATAGGAGGAAAGTATAAATAATAGAAATGCATGAAAGCTTAGAGAAAGGAATTAAAATATGATATTAGTTATACAGTCATATGAAAAAGTTTGGGCACCTCTGTTAATCTTACTCTTTTTTTTTTTTTTAAATTGATTTTTTGCAACAGCTATTTCAGTGTGATATATGTAATAACTGATGGACACAGTAATATTTCAGGATTGAAATGAGGTTTATTGTAGTAACCGAAAATGTGAAATATGCATTGTTTCAAAAATTGACAGGTGCAAAAGTATGGGCACATCAACAGAAAAGTGACATTATTATTTAGTGGATCCACCTTTTGCAAAAATAACAGCCTCTAGTCGCTTCCTGTAGCTGTTAATGAGTTCCTGGATCCTGGATGAAGGTATTTTTGACCATTCCTCTTTACAAAACAATTCCAGTTCAGTTAAGTTTGATGGTCGCCGAGCATGGACAGCCCGCTTCAAAACATCCCACAGATGTTCAATGATATTCAGGTCTGGGGACTGGGATGGCCATTCCAGAACATTGTAATTGTTCCCCTGCATGAATGCCTGAGTAGATTTGGAGCAGTGTTTTGGATCATTGTCTTGCTGAAAGATCCATCCCCGGCGTAACTTCAACATTGACACTGATTCTTGAACATTATTCTCAAGAATCTGCTGATACTGAGTGGAATCCATGCGGCCCTCAACTTTCACAAGATTCCCGGAGCCATCATTGTCCACACAGCCCCAAAGTATGATGGACCCTCCCCAAATTTGACAGTAGGTAGCAAGTGTTTTTCTTGGAATGCTGTGTTTTTGTGGCGCCATGCATAACACCTTGTTGTATGACCAAACAACTCAATCTTTGTTTCATCAGTCCACAGGACCTTCTTCCAAAATGAAACTGGCTTGTCCAAATGTGCTTTTGCATACCTCAGGCGACTCTGTTTGTGGCGTGCATGCAGAAACGGCTTCTTTCGCATCACTCTCCCATACAGCTTCTCCTTGTGCAGTGTGCGCTGTATTGTTGACCGATGCACAGTGACACCATCTGCAGCAAGATGATGCTGCAGGTCTTTGGAGGTGGTCTGTGGATTGTTCTTGACTGTTCTCACCATTCTTCTTCTCTGCCTTTCTGATATTTTTGTTGGCCTGCCACTTCTGACCTTTACAAGAACTGTCCCTGTGATCTTCAAGTTCCTTACTATATTCCTCACAGTGGAAACTGACAGGTTAAATCTCTGAAACAACTTTTTGTATCCTTCCCCTGAACAACTATGTTGAAAAATCTTTTTTTTAAGATCATTGGAGAGCTGTTTTGTGTGGCCCATGATGCCACTCCTCAGAGAAGATGCAACTAGGAGAACAACTTGCAAGTGGACACCTGAAATAGCTTTTCTCATGATTGGATACACCGGGCTATGACGTCCAAAGCTCAATGAGGTTACCAAACCAATTTAGTGCTTCAGTAAGTCAGTAAAAAGTAGTTAGGAGTATTCAAATCATGAAAATCAGAAGGGTACCCATACTTTGGCACCTGTCAAATTTTGAAATAATGCATATTTCACATTTTCGGTTAGTGCAATAAACCTCATTTCAGTCCTGAATTATTACTGTGTCCATCAGTTATTACATATATCACACTGAAATAGCTGTTGCAAAAACCCAATTTTAAACAAAAAAAAAAGAGTAAGATTAAGAGGGGTGCCCAAACGTTTTCATATGACTGTATATGGATTTTTGACCTGACATATTCCCTTTAATAATGTGGGGCCTTGTCTGTGGTGGTAACTAATGAAAGAAAAGTGGAAGCTACCTTACAAAAAAGAGAAAGAGGACCATGCAAGACCAAAGAGTATAAATCTGAGTTTATATTTTTAACCCCTTTCTTAACCCTTTCTCAGGCTATCCGAATTTCTCAAAATGGTGGATGGCCACCATTTTTTGGAATTTCACAAGTTGAAACCCTTAACAATTGGATTAATTAATGCTGAAAATCTTAGCAAAATGATTTTGTTTGTGACATTAGTCACTAATGACAAGTCATGAGGTAGGGTAGTCAAGCTTTCTGTGGTCAGATACCTTAAAGGGATCCTGTCACCCCCAAAACGCATGTAAACCTATTAAAACCTGTCCCTAGAGCATATTAACACTATCCCTACACTCTTTTTACCTCCTAAAAGCATTAAGTGACATTGAATAAAAACGTTTTATAAGTACCTGATTAGTGCTGATAATGAGTGACTATGCTATTCATAGTCACTCATCAAGACTGCCCCTCTGCTTCATAGCACGCCTGAATAGGCGTGATCTACATCCAGGATTCAAATTCGTGCCTCCCCGCTGTGCCCTGTGTCGTAGGAGGCTGCAGTGTGGCTGGTGACGCGATCCGCGTCATTCCCGGCGCCTGGTGACGTATTTAGACAGGCGCCGCGCTCTTAGCTTCAAAATGCGCACTGCGCATGCCCAATGCGCATGCGCAGTGCGCATTTTGAAGCTAACAGCGCGGCGCCGGTCTAAATACGTCACCAGGCGCAGGGAATGACGCGGATCGCGTCACCAGCCACACTGCAGCCTCCTACGACACAGGGCACAGCGGGGAGGCACGAATTTGAATCCTGGATGTAGATCACGCCTATTCAGGCGTGCTATGAAGCAGAGGGGCAGTCTTGATGAGTGACTATGAATAGCATAGTCACTCATTATCAGCACTAATCAGGTACTTATAAAACGTTTTTATTCAATGTCACTTAATGCTTTTAGGAGGTAAAAAGAGTGTAGGGATAGTGTTAATATGCTCTAGGGACAGGTTTTAATAGGTTTACATGCGTTTTGGGGGTGACAGGATCCCTTTAAAAAAGGATTAAGTGGATAAACAGAGGCATAGTCTGGTCACAGTTTAGAATCATATTATCTGGAGGATGGCAGAAAAGGCCAAAGGGGCTAAACAAACACAGGTGCATCTCAATGAATTAGAATATAATCAAAAACTTAATTTATTTCAGTAATTCAATATATAAAGTGTAACATGCATTGTATACAGTCATTACAAACAGAGTGATCTATTTCAAGTGTTTATTTCTGTTAATGTTGATGATTATGGCTTACAGCCAATGAAAATTCAAAGGTCATTATCTCAGAAAATTAAAGTAGGGAAGCTGAAGGGTCTGAGAGATAAAATATTACCTAAATAGGTATCAGAGGCTTCACCTTGTGTGGTGGTGAGTGTCACAACCACTATAAAAATATATCACAGCTGCTGCAGTCCCCAGCGTGGTGCATATAGAGTAGGGAGGATGAAGGGTTAAAAACAGGGCTGCCATATTCCACAAGACATTAAAGGGTGAATATAATATTGATTTATTAGTCAATTAGCGTTTCAGGGCTCCCTCGCCCCTTCCTCAGGATAAATCAATATCATATTGCCATGTTTCAGGACATTTCAGGGTTCCCTGAAAAACGTTGACTAATCAATCAATATTATATTCACCCTTTGATGTCTTGTGGAAGACCGCAATGTGTTTTTTAATCTTTCATCCTTCATTCTTTAATTTTCTGAGATAATGACCCTTAGGTTTTCATTGGCTGTAAGCAATAATCATCAATAAATAAAGAAATAAACACTTGAAATAGATCCCTGTGTGTAATGACTATATAAAATATGTGTTTCACTTTTTGTATTGATCTACTGAACAATATTAAATTTTGATGATATTCTAATTCAATGAGATGATCCTGTAGATGGTCTCGACAAGATTCAAGGTCAGGCAGCAATGAATCAATGAAATAGAGCTCAGAAACACAGTCAAAAGCACCACTAAACTGAATGCTACAACTGCAGGGTTCATGGAGAAACTGGTAAGTGGCTGGTCAATCACCAAGAATAGGAAACACCTGAATGATCCAGCACCTCCCAGAAACAGAGCGGATGACTGAGCTGTCAATCAACACACCAACAGCTCAGGACGTCCGAGTACCAGATTGGACGGCTGATCTGTTACTCACTGTACTGGCAGGTCTGAATGTCCTTATTCCATAGTCACACATTGTATTTGAAACACACTGAGCAGAAAATTATGACATTGTTTACAATCAATATGCTAAAGAGAAATGAAGGCAAGCCTGACTTATCTGTTCCCACAAATTGCTGTACATAGTACTATAGGATATAATAGAAAGCGTATTAGGCTATATGCTCACGGTCCGGAGGAGTTGCGTGTTGGATACAGCTCTTTCAGACTTGAGTGAAGCCGCGGGTGGCCACAGGAAGACCACAGCCGCCCTGCACTCACCATGGGCGGCGGGTGCAGATCGGCTTCTCCCTGCAGTCACCCGATGACAGCTGCTTCCGACTCCCCAGCAAGAAATGAGCAGGCTGCGGAGGAGCGTACACCCGGACCGCAGCTATCAGATCGCTGCAGTTGGGTTAAGCATAGTGAGGATGGGATTCCTTGAAATCCCATCCACTATGCTGATACTGTACTACGCAGCGTTTTGGATGGAGTGGCAAGACGCTGCGTTCAAAATGCTGCATATACTGATCGTGTGCACACACCCTTATTGTATGCATGAATTTATATTGATACAATTATATAAGCAAGTACGTCTGCACATACTATACATGTTTTAATACTTTCTCTTATGTTTACTCAAACTTATCATATTATATATGACTAGATGGTGGCCCGATTCTAACGCATTCTAGAATAACGTATCTAACGTATTCTAGAATATGTATGTAGTTGACATTCTGTGACTGACAGAACTTGTTAAGTCAACATGAGTAAACTACATGTATACAGTTGTGGCCAAAAGTATTGACACCCCTGCAATTCTATCAGATAATACTCAGTTTCTTCCTGAAAATGATTTCAATCACAAGTTCTTTGGTATTATTATATTCATTTAATTTGTCTTCAATGAAAAAACACAAAAATAATTGTCCTAAAGGCAAATTCGATATAATTCCACACCAAACATTAAAAAGGGGGTGGACAAAAGTATTGGCACTGGTAGAAAAATCATGTGATGCTTCCCTAATTTGTGTAATTAACAGCACCTGTAACTTACCTGTGTCACCTAACAGGTATTGGCAATAACTAAAGCACACTTGCAGCCAGTTGACATGGATTAAAGTTGACTCAACCTCTGTCCTGTGTCCTTGTGTGTACCACATTCAGCATGGAGAAAAGAAAGAAGACCAAAGAACTGTCTGAGGACTTGAGAAACCAAATTGTGAGGAAGCATGAGCAATCTCAAGGCTACAAGTCCATCTCCAAAGACCTGAATGTTCCTGTGTCTACCGTGTGCAGTGTCATCAAGAAGTTTAAAGCCCATGGCACTGTGGCTAACCTCCCAAGATGTGGAAGGAAAAGAAAAATTGACGGGAGATTTCATCGCAAGATTGTGTGGATGGTGCATAAAGAACCTCGACTAACATCCAAACAAGTTCAAGCTGCCCTGTGGTCCGAGGGAACAACAGTGTCAACCCGTAATATCCGTCGGCGTCTGAATGAAAAGGGACTGTGTGGTAGGATACCCAGGAAGACCCCACTTCTTACCCCAAGACATAAAAAAGCCAGGCTGGAGTTTGCCAAAACTTACCTGAGAAAGCCTAAAACGTTTTGGAAGAATGATCTCTGGTCAGATGAGACAAAAGTAGAGCTTTTTGGGCAAAGGCATCAACATAGAGTTTACAGGAGAAAAAAAGAGTTATTCAAAGAAAAGAACACGGTCCCTACAGTCAAACATAGTGGAGGTTCCCTGATGTTTTGAGGTTGCTTTGCTGCCTCTGGCACTGGACTGCTTGACCGTGTGCATGGCATTATAAAGTCTGAAGACTACCAACAAATTTTGCAGCATAATGTAGGGCCCAGTGTGAGAAAGCTGGGTCTCACTCAGAGGTCATGGATCTTCCAGCAGGACCATGACCCAAAACACACTTCAAAAAGCTCTACAAAATGGTTTGAGAGAAAGCACTGGAGACTTCTAAGGTGGCCAGCAATGAGTCCAGACCTGAATCCCATAGAACACCTGTGGAGAGATCTAAAAATGGCAATTTGGAGAAGGCACCCTTCAAATATCAGGGACCTGGAGCAGTTTGCCGAAGAAGAATGGTCTAAAATTCAAGCAGAGCATTGTAAAAAACTCATTGATGGTTACTAGTGCTGAGCGAGTACCAAAATGCTCGGGTGCTCGATGCTCGGGCCGAGCATCCCAAGATACTCGTGTACTCGGCCCGAGCACTGAGCCCAATGTTATCCTATGGGAGACCCGAGTATTTTTATGAAATGACTGCCGGCATGTAGAAACCCTAAAAATATCACAAATGTCTCAGAAGAGTGCTAAAATGACATGGCAACACCATGGGGAAGACCCCTGGAAGCATTTCTCACTCAAAAGTCACAGCTGTGAACAATCTTGTCCGAGTTTCACGCCAATTTTACGGAGTCACCAGAAACCCTTCCAAAATGACACCAAAATGAATATTCAGGGTGGAAGGGCACATACCCAATAGTGAGATACAGCTGGTGTATGTTACTTTTTGTGATTACATGAAAGATTTTACGTGAAAACATTGTGCGGCACTCCGATGTCCCTGAGAAGAGACGTACATGAAGCCCTGTCTTGACATAATGTGCCCATTTTGAGGAAGTGGGTGTATTTTTTTATTTACCAGGGCAGTCCAAAATTGTGAGGTTCACCAATAACCCATGCATACAGACATGCATGAGGGCCTGTAAACCTGAAGTGGGTGTATTGCAGTATAGCCCTTTGTAGGGATGGGCGAATCTACTCGCTAGGACTCGTTACTCGGCGAGTAGTAAGGGACTCGCAGGACTCGGTACTCTGCGAGTTTCCCAGTGATTACTCGCACGAGTCCAATGCAAATCAATATCAATCCTAGTTTTGTCAGAAACGCTGACAAAACTAGGATTGCCATTGTTTGCATTGGACTCGTGCGAGTCATCACTGGCTACTGTGCCAGTGATAGCAGGGAAACTCGCAGATAACTGCTGTTTCTTTGCAGCCAGTCCAGCTGTCTTCTCTGTGCAGCTCCAGGGTCCTAGAGCCCGCCTACTGCCTGATGTAGCAGTGCTGAGATTGTTCTCAGTCTGCTCATTCCCTGTGTACAGACATGAATGTCTGTGCACAGAGATGATGTAGCAGTGCTGAGATTGTTCTCAGTCTGCTTATTCCCTGTGTACAGACATGAATGTCTGTGCACAGAGATGATGTAGCAGAGCTGAGATTGTTCTCAGTCTGCTCATTCCCTGTGTACAGACATGAATGTCTGTGCACAGAGATGATGTAGCAGTGCTGAGATTGTTCTCAGTCTGCTCATTCCCTGTGTACAGACATGAATGTCTGTGCACAGAGATGATGTAGCAGAGCTGAGATTGTTCTCAGTCTGCTCATTCCCTGTGTACAGACATGAATGTCTGTGCACAGAGATGATGTAGCAGTGCTGAGATTGTTCTCAGTCTGCTCATTCCCTGTGTACAGACATGAATGTCTGTGCACAGAGATGATGTAGCAGAGCTGAGATTGTTCTCAGTCTGCTCATTCCCTGTGTACAGACATGAATGTCTGTGCACAGAGATGATGTAGCAGTGCTGAGATTGTTCTCAGTCTGCTCATTCCCTGTGTACAGACATGCATGTCTGTGCACAGAGATGATGTAGCAGTGCTGAGATTGTTCTCAGTCTGCTCATTCCCTGTGTACAGACATGAATGTCTGTGCACAGAGATGATGTAGCAGAGCTGAGATTGTTCTCAGTCTGCTCATTCCCTGTGTACAGACATGAATGTCTGTGCACAGAGATGATGTAGCAGTGCTGAGATTGTTCTCAGTCTGCTCATTCCCTGTGTACAGACATGAATGTCTGTGCACAGAGATGATGTAGCAGTGCTGAGATTGTTCTCAGTCTGCTCATTCCCTGTGTACAGACATGAATGTCTGTGCACAGAGATGATGTAGCAGAGCTGAGATTGTTCTCAGTCTGCTCATTCCCTGTGTACAGACATGAATGTCTGTGCACAGAGATGATGTAGCAGAGCTGAGATTGTTCTCAGTCTGCTTATTCCCTGTGCATAGACATCTATATTTATGCACAGGGGATGTAGCAGAGAGGACATCGCGTTTTGGACTGCGTCGGACGGAAGAGGATTTTTTTAATTAAAGATGGAGTCCCTAATGGCTTTTTTTTTTATTTCTAATAAAAAATTTTCCTTGTGTTGTGTTTTTTTTTAAAACAATTTAATAGAAATTCATGGCGGTCATGTCTAATATTGGCGTGACCGCCATAAATTTCGGGCTTAGGGCCAGCTGATAATACAAAGCTGGCCCTAACCTCTTTATTACCCAGCGTGCCACCGCTACCAGGGCCGCTGGAAGAGCGGGGTTCAGCGCCAGAGGATGGCGCTTCAATGAACGCGCCATCTTCTGGGGCGGCTGCGGGCTGCAATTTGCAGCGGGGGTGCCCAGAAAGCTTGGGCATCCCTGCGCTGCGGATTCCAGCCCCCAGCTGCTTAGCTGTACCTGGCTAGACATAGAAATTGCGCGAGCCCCACGCATTTTTTTTTTATTATTTCATGAATTTCAGAGTCAGAGTCTCAGAGTCAGAATCTCAGAATTTCATGAAATAATTAAAAAAAAATGCGTGGGGCTCCGCGCAATTTCTATGTCTAGCCAGGTACAAGCTTTCTGGGCACCCCCGCTGCAAATTGCAGCCCGCAGCCGCCCCAGAAGATGGCGCGTTCATTGAAGCGCCATCCTCTGGCGCTGAACCCCGCTCTTCCAGCGGCCCTGGTAGCGGTGGCACGCTGGGTAATAGAGGTTAGGGCCAGCTTTGTATTATCAGCTGGCCCTAAGCCCGAAATTTATGGCGGTCACGCCAATATTAGACATGACCGCCATGAATTTCTATTAAATTGTTTTAAAAAAAACACAACACAAGGAAAATTTTTTATTAGAAATAAAAAAAAAAGCCATTAGGGACTCCATCTTTAATTAAAAAAATCCTCTTCCGTCCGACGCAGTCCAAAACGCGATGTCCTCTCTGCTACATCCCCTGTGCATAAATATAGATGTCTATGCACAGGGAATAAGCAGACTGAGAACAATCTCAGCTCTGCTACATGATCTCTGTGCACAGACATTCATGTCTGTACACAGGGAATTAGCAGACTGAGAACAATCTCAGCACTGCTACATCAGGCAGCAGGCGGGCTCTAGGACCCTGGAGCTGGCAGCCTGTACAGAGGAGACAGGATCTTATCTGTGCGAGTCAGCGATTACTTACAAAGTAAACGAGCAATGCAAATAAATGACAAAACTAGGATTGCTTCAGGCTGAAGCTTCCGAGACACATCTGCGATTTGTAAATCTCACACTACTCGCTATTACTCGCTTCCCCATTCAATAACATTGGACTCGCTAGACTCGCAACGAGTAGCGAGTCCTGTGCTCGGACTCGCTAGAGTCAAGCGATTCCGAGTAATTTAGGATTCGCCCATCACTAGCCCTTTGTCAGGGCAGCCAAAAATTGTGAGGTTCACCAATGAACCATGCATATAGACATGCATGAGGGCCTGTAAACCTGAAGTGGGTGTATTGTAGTATAGCCCTTTGGCAGGGCAGCCAAAAATTGGGAGGTTCAACAATGCCCCTGGATACAGACGTGCAGGAGGGCCTGTAAACCTGAAGTGGGTGTATTGTAGTACAGTCCTTTGGCAGGGCAGCCAAAAATTGTGAGGTTCACCAATGACCCATGCATACAGACATGCATGAGGGCCTGTAAACCTGAAGTGGGTGTATTGTAGTATAGCCCTTTGACAGGGCAGCCAAAAATTGGGAGGCTGCACATTGTCCCTGGATACAGACGTGCATGAGGGCCTCAAAACATTTTTCCCATTGAAAAGGAGCGGGTCACCTGTTGTTGTAATGCCCATTCTAAAAGAATGGGCAAAAAAAATTTACCACTGTGGGTATACCTGAAACAACAGCCTAACTATTGTAACGGTCATCATGGTGGCACATGAGGAGAAGGAGGAGCAGTCCAGCGATTAGCCAAAGTCCAGAAATGTGTACCCATGGGTGAGTGGAGGTACATGGCAAATTCCCATAACAAAATTTAAATTCCGCTGTCATTTGCTGGTGGTGTGGTAAAGTCTGGCCCAATCCAACCCTTGTTCATCTTGATCAGAGTCAACCTGTCAGCATTTTCAGTTGACAGGCGGGTGTGTTTATCAGTAATGATTCCACCTGCGGCACTAAAAACACGCTCTGACAAAACGCTAGCGGCAGGGCAGGCCAGGACTTCCAAAGCGTAGAGAGCCAATTCATGCCACGTGTCCAGCTTGGAGACCCAATAACTGTAAGGCACAGAGGAATGTCGGAGTACAGTTGTTCGATCTGCAAGGTACTCCTTCAGCATCTGGCCAAGCTTAGCATTTCTTGTGGCACTACCCCGCACCTCAGGGGCTGTGGTACGTGAGGGGCTGAGAAAACTGTCCCACATCGTAAAGACTGTTCCCCTACCTCTGGCGGATTGGACTTGTGCCCCTCTCGGCCATACGCCTTGGTTGTCCACCGATTTCTGACCTATGCCACTAGCGTTTTGTAAGGGGAATGCTTTGCCTACTTCCGTGACTATGGCCTTCTGGAACTGCTGCATTTTGGCTGACCTCTCCGCCTCAGTAATAAGAGACATAAAGTTCTCCTTGTAGCGTGGGTCTAAGAGTGTTGCCAACCAGTAGTGATTGTCGGTCAAGATGTTCTGAACGCGAGGGTCACGAGCCAGGCAGCTTACTATAAAGTCAGCCATGTGCGCTAGACTCTTAACAGCCATCACTTCATTATCCTGACCAACACGATGACTGAACATGCTGTCCTCCTCCTTCTCATCTCCCCTGTCCTCTGGCCAGCCACGCTGAATCGAGGGTATGACTGGTGTGCATGTCATATCCTCAATTTGGCCAGAGAGTTGCTCCATGTCTTCATCCTCCTCCTCCTCGTCATAGTCCTCCACTGCACGTTGTGATGAGATGAGGCTGGGCTGTGTGTTATCACCCACACCCACTACTGTTTCTTGCTCCAACTCATCGCGCTCCGCCTGCAATGCATCATCTTTATTTTTGAGCAGAGACCGTTTTAGAAGGCAGAGTAGCGGTATGGTGATGCTAATAATGGCGTCATCGCCGCTCACCATCTTGGTGGAGTCCTCAAAGTTTTGGAGGACGGTACATAGGTCGGACATCCATCTCCACTCCTCAGGTGTTATGTGTGGAGTTTGACCCATTTCCCGACGGCTTAGGTGATGCAGGTAGTCAACAACTGCCCTCTTCTGCTCACATATCCTGACCAACATGTGCAGAGTTGAATTCCAACGCGTGGGGACATCACACACCAGTCTGTGGGCCGGAAGACGCAAACGGCGCTGAAAGCCGGCAAGCCCGGCTGAAGCAGCAGGTGACTTGCGAAAATGTGCAGACAGGCGGCGAACTTTTACCAGCAGATCAGACAGCTCTGGGTATGACTTTAGAAACCGCTGAACCACCAGGTTGAGCTTATGGGCCACTCATGGAATATGCGTCAGCTGGCCTCGCCTCAAAGCTGCCACCAGGTTCCGGCCATTGTCACACACGACCTTTCCTGGCTTTAGGTTCAGAGGTGTGAGCCAGTGATCTGCCTGCTGTTTCAGAGCTGTCCACACCTCTTCTGCATTGTGGGGTTTGTCACCTATGCATATTAGCTTCAGGATAGCCTGTTGCTGCTTCGCAGAGGCAGTGCTGCAGTGCTTCCAGCTTGGGACTGGTGTGGAGGGTAAAGTGGATGAGGATGCGCAGGAGGAGGAGGAGGAGGCTGAGGAGCATGACATTCCGGAGCTGTAGAGTGTGGGTGAAACCCTGACTGAGGTAGGGCCTGCAATCCTTGGTGTGGGAAGGACGTGTTCCGTCCCTCGCTCAGACTGGGTCCCAGCTTCCACAATATTAACCCAGTGTGCCGTCAAGGAGATGTAGCGGCCTTGCCCACAAGCACTTGTCCACGTGTCTGTGGTTAGGTGGACTTTGGCTGAAACAGCGTTGTTCAGGGCATGTGTGATGCTTTGTGACACGTGGTTATGCAATGCGGGGACGGCACACCTGGAGAAATAGTGGCGGCTGGGGACCAAGTAGCGTGGGACAGCAGCCGCCATCAGGTCACGGAATGCTTCCGTCTCCACCAGCCGGAAAGGTAACATTTCTAGCGCAAGCAGTCGCAAAATGTGAGCATTTAGAACTGTGGCATGTGGGGCGTTGGCAGCGTATTTGCTCCTGCGTTCAAAGGTTTGCTGAATGGATAACTGCACGCTGCGCTGGGACAAGGACGTGCTTGATGGTGGTGTTATTTGTGCGTGGGCAACTTCAGGTGCAGGGCCGGAGGCTTGTTCGCGGGCAGCATGAACAGGAGATTGGCTCGCACGCACAACACACAAAGACATAGCAGTGACATCAGCAAGCACCGCTCCTCGACTCTGTTGTACTTCCCACAAAGTCGGGTGCTTGGCTGACATGTGCTTGATCATGCTGGTGGTGGTCAGGCTGCTAGTTTTCGTACCCCTGCTGATGCTGGCATGGCAGATGTTGCAAATGGCCTTTTTAGAGTCATCTGGAGCCAACTTAAAAAACTCCCAGACTCGGGAAGACCTAACATTTGCACAGGCACCTTGTGTCGTTTTGTTGTTCTGGGGAACGGTTGCCTGACTTCTGCCTGGGGCCACCACCCTGCTTCTTACTGTCTGTTGGGATGCTACGCCTCCCTCCCCCTGTGCACTGCTGTCCTCGCTCTGCATATCCTCCTGCCAGGTTGGGTCAGCTACTGGATCATCCACCACGTCGTCTTCCTCTTCCGCACCCTGATCCTCCTCCTGACTTCCTGGCAATTGTGTCTCATCATCGTCCACCCCTTGTTGAGACACATTGCCAACGTTCCGTTCGTGAGAACGTGGCTGCTCAAATATTTGGGCATCTGTACATAAGATCTCCTCATCACCTACTTCAACAGGAGCTGGCGAGAGGCCAGATTGTGCGAATGGATACGTGAACAGCTCTTCCGAGTGTCCAAGTGTCGGATCAGTAATGTCTGTGGACGTGTACTCGGCCTGGTGGTAGGAAGGAGGATCAGGTTGGGAAATGTGCGGTGCAGTATCACGGCTACTGACACTTCACCGTGTGGAAGATAGGGTGTTTGTGGAGGTGCCAATCTGACTGGAAGCATTATCCGCTATCCAAGTAACAACCTGTTGACACTGGTCTTGGTTCAAGAGCGGTGTACTGCTGCAGGCCCCAAGAATTTGGGACAGGACGTGCGATTGAGTAGATGTGGCACTTTGTTGTTGCGAAATTAGTGCTTGCACTACCATCACGTTCACTTCCTTGTTCCTTGCCAACGCCTTTGCGCATTTTGCCTGTATACAGCTACAACAGTCTCCTGACTGTTCTGGTCACAGGAAAGCTGGATATGGATATTAGACTCTGCCTGTATAGAGCTAGTCAGCTACAACAGTCTCCTGACTGTTCTGGTCACAGGAAAGCTGGATATGGATATTAGACCCTGCCTGTATAGAGCTAGTCAGCTACAACAGTCTCCTGACTGTTCTGGTCACAGGAAATCTGGATATGGATATTACACCCTGCCTGTATACAGCTAGTCAGCTACAACAGTCTCCTGACTGTTCTGGTCACAGGAAAGCTGGATATGGATAGCCTGCCTGTATAGAGCTAGTCAGCTACAACAGTCTCCTGACTGTTCTTGTCACAGGAAAGCTGGATATGGATATTAGACCCTGCCTCTATAGAGCTAGTCAGTAGAGATGAGCGAGTACTAAAATGCTCGGGTGCTCGATGCTCTGGCCGAGCATCCCAAGATACTTGTGTACTTGGCCAGAGCACCGAGCCCAATTTAAGTCAATTAGTGACAGGCTCTGCCCACAGACTTCCGGTTATAAACCGAGTGTTTCTGGGAAAGGGCGGGAGGGGGGGCTTTTTCAAATCGCTGCAGCATACAACACCTTGCTGTGCCCCCCAGAGGGATCCAAACAATCAATCTGCTCTCTGTGAGGTGCCAGCTCACTGTGTGCACTGAAGGGAGCAGTGTATTTGTGTCAGAGCGATAATTATTAGCGAGTAGTCCAAGCATCTCGGCGGTACTCGGTGCTCGCCAAGCATCCTGAGTACAGGGATACTCGTGCGAGTAATGAGTAGCGCCGAGCATACTCGCTCATCCCTACTAGTCAGCTGCAACAGTCTCCTGACTGTTCTGGTCACAGGAAAGCTGGATATGGACATTAGACCCTGCCTGTATACAGCTAGTCAGCTACAACAGTCTCCTGACTGTTCTGGTCATAAGAAACTGGATATGGATATTACACCCTGCCTGTATAGAGCTAGTCAGCTACAACAGTCTCCTGACTGTTCTGGTCACAGGAAAGCAGGACATGGATAGCCTGCCTGTATAGAGCTAGTCAGCTACAACAGTCTCCTGACTGCTCTGGTCACAGGAAAGCTGGATATGGATGTCTTCCACATCCGCACCCTGGTCCTTCTCCTGACTTTCTGGCAATTGTGTCCCATCATCTTGCACCTCTTGTGACACTTTTCCACCGTCGCCTTCGTTTGACCGTGGCTGCTCAAATATTTGGGCATCGCTACATACAATGTCCTCATGCCCCCCCTTCAAGTGGAGTGGGTGAGAGGCCCGAATCTATCAATTTCAAACTGAACAGCTCTTCAGTGTGTCCAAGTGTGAGATCCCACTCGGCATGGTGGTAGAAAGGAGGATCAGGGTGAGGAATATGCAATCCAGACTCACGGCAACTAAGACTTGACCGTGTGGAAGACAGGGTGGTTGTGGTGGTGGCAAACTGACTGGAAGCATTATCCGCTATCCAACTAACACAATTCTAGCTTGCCCAGTGCCTCGGCCTCTGCATACACCATCACGACCAGTCCATCATTCAGTCCCTCGTCCCTTGCCACAGGCCTTGCGCATTTTAAACGGTGTGATATTTGCTTTTTAAAAATGTGTAATATATCCCTGCCTATATACAGCTAAATTAAGCCTTAGATGGAATGTTTTATAGATGGATACTATAGATGAGATGATATTAATAGTTTGGATGCCAGCCCCAGATTCCGATACACCATACTGCAGTATATACACCTCCTGCCTATAGAGAGTTAAATTAATCCTAAGGGTAAGTGCACATCTGACGTTTGTGCATCTCTGCAGAACGTCCAAAAACCTGGGTTTTTTTAGAAGAAACTGAGTTTTCTGTGCTCAGCAGTGTCCCTCGTTTTTTGCTCGTTTTACGCCGGGTTTTCCAGCGTTTTTCTCGGCTGTTTTGAAAACTGAGTTTTTTGTGCACTTGATCAGCTGGAAGCGCTGGAAAAACGGAGGAAAGAAGTCACTTGCTCTATTCTTTGAAAAACGTTGTAAAAACTCAGTTTTGACTGAAAAAACTCAGTTTTGACTGAAAACGACCAGAAGAAAAACATTCTAATGTAGACAGCGTTTTCTAAACTCCATTGAGTATCATGTTAACCCAGACGGTGGCTAGGATTAACATAAATTAACATAAAACTCAGCAGAAAACGCCGACGTAAAACGTCCAAAAACAGCCCACAAAACGACTGATGTGCACTTACCCTTAGAAGGCCTGTTTTTGGATGGATACTATAGCTGAGATGATATTAAAAGCTTAGACACCAGCCCAAGATGTGCTGAGTGGTTTACAGTTTCTTATACACTGTACTGCACTATATACCCCCTCCTGCCTATAGAGAGCTAAATTAAGCTGTAGAAGGAATGGTTTTGGATGGATACTATAGCTGAGATGATATTAAAAGCTTGGACACCAGCCCCAGATGTGCTGAGTGGTATACAGCTTCTGATACACCGTATTATGCTATATACCTCTCCTGCCTATAGAGGGCTAAATTAATCCTGAGAAGGACTGTTTTAGGATAGATAGATGATATTTCAAGCCTGAACACCAGCCCCAGATGTGCTGCTGACTGGTATACTGGTACACCGGTTTCCTAAATACCCTGCCTCCCTGCCTGACTGTATACAGGTGGATTAGTCCTCAAAAGGACTGTTGTTTAGATGGATTTTGCAGCCAAGCACCTACACTACCTAAAAGGCCCAAAATCTATCCCTCTCTCAGCAGCACCTTTCCCTACACTCACTAACACTATGCAGCAGAGCGACGAGCACAGCGTGGCCTGGTCTTATATAGACCTGATGATGCTGTGCGGCCAGCCAATCACTTTAATGCCACAACCAACATGGCTGTGGCATTACAGTGTATGGTAGCCAATCCCTGCATGTGGGCTGGCTCTGTAAAGAGCGCCCACATGCAGGGAGGGGGTACCCGAGCATGTGCCCGAGCATCTCGACGATACTCGGTGCTCATCTGAGTACTGTAATGATTGGGCGATTACCGAGTACCACCGAGCATGCTCACTCATCACTAGATATGATACAAAACTGTCAGAATATGCAGTGGATTCCATGATAATATACGTAAGGATGCATAGCTGCAAACCAGTTAGAGGCTCTAGTTTACCACAGAAATCATCTAGAATTGACATGTCAGTGTAAGTACCAGGCTATGAAGCAGTAAATGAAGGTGACATGATTTGTATAACCACATTTTCTTTTAATTTAGGTAGTGTACTTTATTACTATGCATGGGAAACAGATAATGTCAGCTAACAGTTCCTTCTATGGCATCAACATTTTCAATTGGTAGTGGCCATTTTAGCAGGATAATGCTTTTGTCACAGTACAAACATTTTTTTTTTAATGGTTTGAGGAACATAACAAAGAGTTTAAGGTGTTGATTTAATCTTAAAATTCTCTACATCTCTATCCCTTCAAGTGTCTGTGCTTGAAAGCAAGTTATATCCAAGGCATTTTTCTGATAAATCCCTTGCTGACTTCCTTCATCTATCAGATAGAAGCTCTGAGGGTCAGAAGGTTGTAAATGTAAAAGAGCTTTTCAGCTGGTAACTGTGAGTTGAAGATATTGGCCATATGAGGAAGTATTACACTCCGTATACAACTGCAAAAAATTAGAGAGAGGGGGAGCGCACTAAGGCGGTAAATGAGGGACACCAGCGTGTTGTTAACAAAGGTAATCCACTCACCTGGTATGGTTGTGAGAGTCACAACCACCTGTAGAAGTTTTGGCCGCTGCAGATCCCAGGGTGCAGATACATACAGTATAGGAGAAAAAGAGCCGGGGTTTGTCCGCGCTAGACCACAGGGAAAACCGAGGATGCAAGCAAACCTTTATTTACACCAAAACCAACGCGTTTCATGGCCACCTGGCCACTTCATCAGGGCCTGATGAAGTGGCCAGGTGGCCATGAAACTCGTTGGCTTGAGTGTAAATAAAGGTTTGCTTGCATCCTCGGTTTTCCCTGTGGTCTAGCGTGGACAAACCCCGGCTCTTTTTCTCCTATACTTTATACACTACGTATACAACTGTCTTAGATTTACGACTCCAGAAAATGATTCACTCCACATCAACTTGTCATACAAAAGTGGTGATGTTTAGTTGCAACGGTGCAGGCAATGCATCGACATGAAGAAGAATCTACTCTTGATTGCAACAATGATATTGCATAGCACCCTTTAAAGAAACTGGGAGATCCCAGATCCACAAACATACTGTAACTCTTTTAGAAAAAGATTCTTTGAACCGAAACATCATGGTCACAATTACTGTAATCAAGAAACAATGTTTCATGTGGATGCACTGCCTGTACCGTTGTAAATAAACATCACCAATTTTGCATGACAACTTGAGCGTGCAGTGAATAATTCTCTGGAAGTACTGGGATTCCACTCCCTATCCACTAGCACCTCCAAATACCTTCTTGTGTGCACTCTGAAAACATTTTCTGTTCTATAGATTTACCACTAGCAACTGCATATTACACACAGAAAAAATATAAAAAAGATAAAAATGGGGAATGATAGAGAACGATAAGCTTGATTAGGGTGGTGTTTCTGGAATTATAAAAGTCTCCAATGCATGGGTTTATAGGTAAGGAATTGAAACAAGTGAGAAAAATTTGGACATGTATGTAATAGTTGAGGAGTATTCGTAATAGGGTCTATATGGTCTATATGGTATTAACTACAGTGCCTACAGTCCCTGACAAAAGTTATGTCGCGTATCTAAATAAAATAATATTAAATAAAAGCTTATAACCTGACGTTAAATTCATCCATTAGTTTTCTAAATTACTTTTTTGAAAGCTGGAACCCTCCCAAATGTGGTTTAGGTTAAGAAAATTTAATTGGCATCAATGCTGAAATATTGATAATTTAATGAACACAGAATGGTTACATTTTGGCAAGACATACAATGCACCCTAGTTTACATCCTCACATGTGCTCAGTAAATGATATGTTAATTAGTGGATGTGTATAAAAAGAAACCCTGCACCCCACACCTTCACTTGAACTACAACTTGAGCTCTAACAACATGCCCAAAATCCTTCTTGTGACCAAAGCCTTGATTAT
Organism: Allobates femoralis; assembly: GCA_033576535.1. Lineage (NCBI taxonomy): Eukaryota > Metazoa > Chordata > Amphibia > Anura > Aromobatidae > Allobates > Allobates femoralis. The sequence goes on along the minus strand of JARQOC010000008.1, from coordinate 62,566,379 downwards.
CAAGAAGCTAAAGACCAGATCCACTGCAGAGGTGGCTGGCACCTTTAATGTGTCTCAGCGTGAAGTACACAGAATTAAAAAAAGATTTGAAGAGACTGGAGATGTGTTTGACAAGCCCTGGTCTGGCAGACCCTGCAAGACAACTGCTCAGGAGGAACGTTTGTTGGTTAGAAAATCCAAAGCAAGCCCCTCTTCAACTGCAGCAGAGCTCCAAGAGACCTGGTCACCTCACATCCCTGTGTCAACTAGAACAATTTATAGGATTCTGTCTCGAAATGGCCTCAATGGTCGACAAAACAAAAGGTGAATAAAAAGTTGTGTGGCATTTGCAAAGTCTGACAGACTGCTGGCAGAAGGTGAATTTCTCTGATGAATCTTCAGTAGAATTACACCACAGCCACCGCAAATACTACAGGAGACATACTGGAGCCCGTAATACACCCAGAAAACAGTTAAATTTGGTGGTGGAAAGTTCATGGTCTGGCGTTATGAGTCGGGCCGGCAGGGAAGGGTTACTCGGATACCGGGACGGTGGCTTTGGTAGGGATCATGGCTAGTTGGGTCCCAGTTCCGTGCCCTGGGTACTCAAAGGCTGATGGGGATGATAATTGGGGATTACACGTGACACCACCTGTGGTGTCTGGTAAGCAGTTACCAGCGCTGCAGCCAGGCGCTGAGATGATGGTGTGGTGCAGCAGAGGTAGAATAGCTCCCCACAGGTGGAGCTTTTCCTCAATGCAGCAGGGTGAATGAGGGGAGTTGTAGCCAGTGGCGTAACTTCAGGCCCAGGGGCCCCAGTGCGAAAGCTCCAATGGGGCCCCCAATTATTGCAAATCTTTAGTAGTATCAGTCGTTTTCTATAGGCCAAAGGGACTTTTGGGGCCCCCCAGGCAGCAGGGCCCGGGTGCGATCGCAACCCCTGCACCTATTGTAGTTACGCCCCTGGTTGTAGCCCAAGTCTCTGTAGTGCTACAGAGGCCTTTCGGGCGATGGATTAAATTAAGCCAGAGATCAGATCAGCTCAAACAGTTCTTTTACTGTTAACAGATGGATAAGGTACAAGGTACAGTCTGGCTCACCGGGAATTATAGCCATAGATTTTAGGATTCACCACAGAGTCCATCAGAGGTGTCTCTCAATTATCTTTCTCGGCCTCTGTTCACAATGGCTCTCTGCCCTCCCACGCTGAAGTCTGGTTACTAGTCCCCAGGTCTGTTGCCTTGAGTCACTGTTACCTCTTGGCATCTTGGACCTAGCTGCGGGACACAGGTTAGGCTTCTTGGTGGGTGTTGTGGCTCCCTTATGAAGGCCCACAACATATTGGTCTGCGGTTTGGGATAAACCTGATCAAAACCGCCTCGTTTCCAGTTTACCGGTGTGACCTGGGCACTCCAGACAGCTCCAACCAGACCTGGAGTGTCCTCTTCTCATCTGTGCCACCTCTGCCCCTTAGAGGTGCCCTCTCCTCATGACAGCAGGGACCCCTGTGTCCATCTTTTCTCACTCTCTGTCACCTTCTGACTAGGCTGTCTCCCAACTGTCACTCACGTCTCCCGCTCACCTAAGCTCCACCCTCCCGAGACCTATTGAAATACAATCCCCTGTGCTATGGTGTCTGTGGGTGGGCTTTGTGTACAGGCTCTGTAGTTTCCTCCCTCCACCCGTGACTACGGAGATACTGCACCTTCTTTTTGGGGTGCAGTACCTCCCTGTGGAGTCCTACCAGAGGGGCGCCACAGTTACATTCAGTATGGGGGTGTGCAAAACATTTGCAAGGTGGAAGGCAATATCAATATCCTAAAATATCAAGAAGTATTACCTACCTCTTATATTTCAAATGATAAAAGGGGTCAAATCCTGCAGCAGGATGGTACTCCCTCTCATATATCTGTTGAGGAGAGCCATAGGATCAAATACTTAATTAACCTTAAGGCATAGGGGGTGGAGAGAAACGATCCATAGAGAGTATTATTTTACATTGCATAAGCTTTGGTTTACATGGCTGCAATTTCCTGTTTCATCACACCATGCCATGCTGTGCAAGGTGGTGACTGGATCTATGACTACATCCTGTTCAAGAAGGAAGTTCTTGGAAGAAGCTGGTGTCCAGAGGAAGACTGACCAATCACAGAATGACAAGTTATCGGATGACTTTATGGAGCAACCTATCTTGATGACCTGAAGGACCAACTTATCCTCATGACCTCATGAATCCGCCCATGGACTAAACCACATCCCAGTTTGTTGACCAATGAATACATCTGAGTAGGGATAGCCGAGCCCCTTACTGAGGAAAACCTCATGCCTCTTAAAATAAAGGTCACTTGGGATTGCACTTTGGAATGACCAAGGAGAGTATACAACTGGCTCTGTGCATCTGGTGTCATACTTTCACACCGGTACTTGGTCTATGTCTATTTGGTCAGGAGAAGGCAACTTATTAATATTATAATATAACACAGGTCAACAAAAAAAAATTTTTTTTCTGGTGCCCAAAATATTTTAATGAATTTGGGGTATTTTTGGGGTGCTGATTCTGAATATGCTATCAGTTTTGCCAGATTGGCTCAAGTTTTTGAGATTTTTGGTATCTTATTTATAGCACTTGTTGGTAAATGCGACGCATCATCTCATTAATTTCTTTGGATTAGTACTTGAACTGAGCAGTTCTCAATATAGTTTTGTGTTAATTAGTGTTCTAAAAGTTTGTTCATAGCTTGGTTTTTGGCACTAACTTTATGTTGTTGTCTGTTGTCCAGTGAAAAGCATGAACTCATCAAGAAGAAGTTGTCTTAACGATCCAGACTCATTCTGTTACATTTGTGGTGAATATACACTGACAAAACATAGAAGAAACATAACAGACTTCGTTAAAAAAGTAGCAAAAAACGTCTTTTTTGTTACACATTTTACGAAAAATCTCAAAAACTTGAGCCAATCTGGCAAAACTGATGACATATTCAGAATCAGCACCCCAAAGTTACCCTAAATTCAATGAAATATCTTTGGCACCAAAAATGCTGTTGACCAGTGTAATATATAATATTAATCCATAACATATCCATCTCTACAACAAAGTTCGTCCAGGCAAAAAAGATCAAGGTGCTCAAGTCACCAGACATGAACATCATTGAGCATGTTTGGGGTAGGATGAAAGAGGAAGCTTGGAAGTCAAGACCAAAGAATCTAGATGAACTCTGGGAGGCATGTAAGACTGCATTCTTTGCTATTCCTGATGACTTCATTTATAAATTGTATGAATCATTGTTAAACCGCATGGATGCTGTCCTTCAAACTCATGGAAGTCACACAAAATATTAAATATGACCCTAATATATCCACAACTTCATTCACCAATGTTATGCAACATATATTTGTATTTTAAGTTAATTATTTGTTTGAATATCACATTACTCTCAGTGGGCGACAAAACCTTTGTCTTGCCAAAATCTGAACATTCTGTGTTCATTAAATGATCAATATTTCAGCATTGATGCCAACTTATTTTTTTAACCTAAACCACATTTGGGAGGGTTTCAGCTTTCAAAAGAGTAATTTATACAACCAATGGATGAATTTAACGTCAGGTTATAAGCTTTTATTTACATAACATGGATAAGAGATATAACTTCTGTCAGGGACTGTATGGTTGTAAGGCTGGCTTCACACTTGCGGATCCCTGTGTACAAGCTGACCGCAGCCCCTATGTTTATAATGGGAACGCACGGTCGCGTTCCTGGTGCGGACGAGAGTGTGTGATTTGTGCACGGGCATCCGCCTGCGTACAAATCACATATTGCATATCCCATTCTAAACATAGGGGCTGGCGGTGGCTGCGGTCAGCTTGCGGATCAACTCCACATGACGCTGCGGAGGGGTCCGCAAGTGTGAAGCCAGCCTAACTATAAAGAAAAGCACACATAGGGTCTTATCTGATGTAAATCGGAAAGAATGGTGTCAAGACCACTCACCTTTTTGCGTTGTGAGAATCACAACACCTAAAACATATGTCGGCTGCAGCAAAGCCAGCTGGATATGTGAAAGCATGTACCCCGAATTGATAGGGGATATAATGCGCAACTCTCCTGGAGTCCCAATGATTTCAAGAATCCAAAGATGTTATATCAAATAAACTTTATTCATCTGCATGTGTTTCGTGAGACTTCTGCTCAGTTCTTCAGAAGATATAGAGGATTACAATATATATATATATATATATATATATATATATATACTAGATGGCGGCCCGATTCTAAAGAATTGGGTATTCTAGCCTATGGTTAGCAGAGTATACAGGGGCTCAGTGGTTAGCAGACTATACAGCGGCTCAGTGGTTAGCAGAGTATACGGAGGCTCAGTGGCTCGTAGTCTGCCTCAGGGCAGAGTGGAGTGGTCAGGGGCAGAGTGGAGTGGTCAGGGGCAGAGTGGAGTGGTCAGGGGCAGGGTGGAGTGGTCAGGGGCAGAGTGCAGTGGTCAGGGGCCCGATGCAATAGCATCGGGAGCGGGGAGAAATCAATTGTGTATATACAGGCGGGTCAGTGGGTAACAGAGTATACAGGGGACTCTGTGGGTAGCAGAGTATACAGGCGGGTCTGTGGGTAGCAGAGTATACAGGTGGGTCTGTGGGTAGCAGAGTATATAGGCGGCTCTGTGGGTAGCAGAGTATAAAGTCGGCTCTGTGGGTAGCAGAGTATAGAGGCGGCTCTGTGGGTAGCAGAGTATACAGGCGGCTCTGTGGGTAGCAGATTATACAGGCGGCTCTGTGGGTAGCAGAGTATACAGGCGGGTCTGTGGGTAGCAGAGTATGCAGGCGGCTCTGTGGGTAGCAGATTATACAGGCGGCTCTGTGGGTAGCAGAGTATACAGGCGGGTCTGTGGGTAGAAGAGTATGCAGGCGGGTCTGTGGGTAGCAGAGTATAGAGGCGGCTCTGTGGGTAGAGGCGGCTCTGTGGGTAGCAGAGTATACAGGCGGCTCTGTGGGTAGCAGATTATACAGGCGGCTCTGTGGGTAGCAGAGTATACAGGCGGCTCTGTGGGTAGCAGAGTATACAGGCGGCTCTGTGGGTAGCAGAGTATACAGGCGGCTCTGTGGGTAGCAGAGTATACAGGCGGCTCTGTGGGTAGCAGAGTATAAAGGCGGCTCTGTGGGTAGCAGAGTATACAGGCAGCTCTGTGGGTAGCAGAGTATACAGGCGGCTCTGTGCGTAGCAGACTATACAGGCGGCTCTGTGGGTAGCAGAGTATACAGGCGGCTCTGTGGGTAGCAGAGTATACAGGCGGCTCTGTGCGTAGCAGAGTATACAGGCGGCTTTGTGGGTAGCAGAGTATAGAGGCGGCTCTGTGGGTAGCAGAGTATACAGGTGGCTCTGTGGGTAGCAGAGTATAGAGGCGGCTCTGTGGGTAGCAGAGTATAGAGGCGGCTCTGTGGGTAGCAGAGTATAGAGGCGCGGCTGTGTGTAGCAGAGTATAGAGGCGCGGCTGTGGGTAGCAGAGTATACAGGCGGCTCTGTGGGTAGCAGAGTATGCAGGCGGCTCTGTGGGTAGCAGAGTATGCAGGCGGCTCTGTGGGTAGCAGAATATGCAGGCGGCTCTGTGGGTAGCAGAGTATGCAGGCGGCTCTGTGGGTAGCAGAGTATACAGGCGGCTCTGTGGGTAGCAGAGTATACAGGCGGCTCTGTGGGTAGCAGAATATAGAGGCGGCTCTGTGGATAGCAGAGTATGATATGGCAGGAGGCTGGAGGGGTGAGAAGAGGTGGCGCTGGAGGGGTGAGGAGAGGTGGCGCTGGAGGGGTGAGGAGAGGTTGCGCTGAAGGGGTGAGGAGAGGTCCGGCTGGAAGGGTGAGGAGAGGTCCGGCTGGAGGGGTGAGGAGAGGTCTGGCTGGAGGGGTGAGGAGAGGTCCGGCTGGAGGGGTGAGGAGAGGTGGCGCTGGAGGGGTGAGGAGAGGTGGCGCTGGAGGGGTGAGGAGAGGTGGTGCTGGAGGGGTGAGGAGAGGTCCGCAGTACATGTATAGCAGCGGTATAGTAGATGGCGGTACATTACAGTACATGTATAGCAGCGCTATGGTATATGGTGGCATATTACATTACATGTATAGCAGCGCTATAGTATATGGCGATACATTACAGCACATGTATAGCAGCACTATAGTATATGGCGGTAAATTAGAGTACATGTATAGCAGTACTATGGTATATGGCAATACTTAGCTCCCCCCCGCTCCACCACAAAAAAAATAAAAAAATCCTCAGTGAGGATACTCACCTGTCTGCTGGCTCGCTCCACCTCCGTGTTCTAGGTCCTATAGGCCTTTATGAGCCGTAGTTGCCTGGGAAACGGAACAGCTGATCGGTCACATGACCGCTAACTGCCAGGGGGGCAGGATGGTGAGGGGGGGCAGGATGATGAGGGGGGGTGTAGGGGTGGCAGGATGGAGTGAGCGGGGCAGGATGGAGCAGGGGGGGCAGGATGGAGCAGGATGGAGCCAGCAGGGCAGGATGGAGTGGTCGGGGCTGGATGGAGCGAGCGGGGCAGGATGGAGCGAGCGGAACAGGATGGAGCGAGCGGGACAGGATGGAGCGAGTGGGGCAGGATAGTGCGAGCGGGGCAGGATAGAGCGAGCGGGGCAGGATAGAGCGAGCGGGGCAGGATGGTGGCGGGGGGGCAGGATGGAGCGAGCGGGGCAGGATGGTGGCGGGAGGCAGGATGGAGGCGAGGGGGATGGAGCGAGCGGGGCAGGATGGAGATGGTGGGGCAGGATGGAGCCGGCAGGGGGGGGCAGAATGGAGCTGGCAGGGGGAGGGGGTAGGATGGAGTCGGCGGGGGGGGCAGGATGGAGTCGGCGGGGGGGGCAGGATGGAGTCGGTGGTGGGGCAGGATGGAGTCGGTGAGGGGCAAGATGGAGTCAGCGGGGGGCAGGATGGAGTCGGCGGGGGGCAGGATGGAGCTGGTGTAGGGGGGCAGGATGGAGCCGGCGGGGGGGGCAGGATGGAGCCGGCGGGGGGGATGGAGCGAGCAGTGCAGGATGGAGATGTGGGGGCAGGATGGAGTCGGCGGGGGGGGCAGGAAGGGACTGGTGTTGGGGGATGGGGGCAGGATGGAGGCGGCGAGGGGGGGGCAGGATGGAGCCGGGGGGGCAGATGGAGGCGGCGGGGGGGGCAGAATGGAGGTGGCGTGGGGGGGGCAGGATGGAGCTGGTGTGTGGGGGGCAGGATGGAGCCGGTGGGGGCGGGCAGGATGGAGCCGGCGGGGGGGGCAGGATGGAGCCAAGGGGGGGGGTAGGATGGTGGTGGCAGGGGGAGGGGCAGGATGGATGCGAGAATACTCACCCGTCTGCCGGCTTGCAGGACCTGTCAGTGCCTGGGAAGCCGATCAGCTGATCGGTTTCCCAGACAACCACAGGTCGTCAAGCCATGGAGCTAGAAGACGTTGATGGAGCGTGCCGGCGGACAGTGAGTATCTTCTATGAGGTTTTTTTTTTTTGCAGTAGCACCAAGCAGCGGGGGGGGGGGGCCGGAAAAGCCGCGGGGGGCAGGAAAAGCGGCGGGGGGGCCGGAAAAGCCGCGGGGGGGGGGGCTGGAAAAGCGGCGGGCGAGCCGTACAGCCGCAGATTGGCCGCAGAAGCGGGGGAGCCGCGGGGGGGGCAGTACAGCAACGGGAGGGCCGCAGGAACGGGGGAGCCGCGGGGGGCAGTACAGCCACGGGGGGGCCGCAGGAGCAGGGGAGCAGTACAGCCACGGAGGGGGCCGGAAAAGCCGCGGGGGGCCGGAAAGGCCGCGGGGGGAGGGGCAGGTAAAGCGGCGGGAGGGGGGCAGGAAAAGCCGCGGGGGCAAGGAAAAGCCGCGGGGGGGGCCGCATGTGTTGCGGGCGGGAGACGACTGGCAAAGGCCGGTGGTCTCCCTCCCGTGATGTGTGTGTGTTGGGCAGTGTAGGGGCCGCCGTAAGCGTGGCGAGGCTGGCTGAGTCCCGCTCTGCTTACGGCCGCCATGTTGGTCCACCCTGGACGGGTGTAGCTTTGTGGTGACTTCACTTTGGCCAGGACACAGTTACAGAAGTCGTGCCGAAAGTGACGGAAGTGGCCTTAGGCTTTTATATATTAGATACTGTATATATATATATATATATATATAATATATATATATATAATATTAATATTTATTCATTTAAATAGCGCTATTAATTCCATAGTACTTTACATACATCAGTAATGCTGTCTCTCTTGGAGCTCACAATCTAAACATCCTATCAGTATGTCTTTGCAGTATATTTATATATATATCACACTGGTAGTTGTGACATACATGGCATGACAGGAGTGTGATGAAAAAATGAGAAAAAAACTCAATCCAACTTTACACTTCTTTTGTACAATATGTAGACATTATAGAATCATAATAAAATCACATCAAATAAAATACCAATTTGTTTCAAGCAGCAGTCACATTTCATAAATACAAATACAGTATATAAAATCTAAATGTAAAAAATGAAATACATAAATAAATAATTGCTGTTATTAAAATTTGTCAATAAGAATCGAGCCAGTAAAAACTTCCCTATCTGCCCAAATGTACTAGTGTGATGCCTTATAGTTCAGCACCTCCTGATACTATTAGGTCTTCTTTGATATGTTTATCTCATGAGAGTTAACACTTTTAGATATACACCTAGTGGGAACATACCGTGTCCCCCAACCTCTGCAGCATCGCTCTCATGATGTAACGGAGATTTGCCGAGGTCCAGATTACACCTTCCCCAGGCAGAGAAGCTCGCACTCACACTAATAGAGCAGGAAGAAAAATAAGAAAACCGGGGAAAGAGAACAGTAATGAATATCCGGCAGCTAGGTAGGAGAATTTGCAACCATAATTATAGTAAGGAGGAAACATCGGAGAATTAGAGAAAGTGGGAAAAAACAAATGGAGAACAAATTACAAAAAACACTCTATAAATTACTTATACTGAACGCTCCGTGGCAACCATTGATATCCACCATATATTGGTATATCTGCGGTGATAATTAATGTACATCATTTTTACTTGAACAGATCTGTCATCTCGTTTAATCCATTCGGTTTTAAGGTATTTAATCTATATATCCAATAGACCTCCTTACGAGAGAGTACTTCATAACTGTTGCTATCGGAAATGGGTACATGATCTATGGAAACCACTGAAAAAAACCACTTTTTTATCATGATGGTTAGTGCAATGTCCTGAAACCCCATGTGTCCATAGTCCCCCTTTTAGGTTTGATCTGTGGGAATTCATTTGGCAATGCAAATTTTGTGTGCTTTTCCGATGTATTGTTTTCCACGTATGCACTTTAATAGATAAAAAAACAACAAACAAAAAACGAAACAGCACAACTTCCAGGTCCAGTGCAAGGCCCTCCTACCACAATCCTTGGCATTAGTAGATAGCATATAAAATGAAAGGCAGCACTTCCTCCAGTTCAAGTTATGTGGGTTTATTTGGTCCTAGGACTGCAACGTTTCAGCACGCAGCCTTCCTCAAGCAGTGTGACACTGCTTGAGGAAGGCTGTGTGCCAAAACATCGCAGTCCAAGGACCAAATAAACCCACATAACTTGAACTGGAGGAAGTGCTGCCTTTCATTTTATATGCTACCCACTTTAATAGATATATAGATATATTACATAGGAAGAATGACATGTAAGGAGGTAACTAGTGATGGGCGAATCCTACATTACTCGGACTCGCTTGACTCTACCGAGTCCGAGCCCGGGACTCGCTACTCGTAGCGAGTCTAGCGAGTCCAATGTTAATGAATGGGGAAGCGAATAATAGCGAGTAATGTGTGATTTAAAAATCGCATATGTGTGTCGGAAAGCGCTCGCATTGCCGTGTCGGAAGCCCCACTGGCAACTGTATTTTGCTGCTGTCTCCGAGGCCAAAGTCGCATGTGTTGGAGGCGAGGCAAGCGACTTTCTGTAGGCGTCACTTACTGGCGGGTTAAAGGGAACCAACCACCCCCAATGACCCCCCTGGACTAATAATATCGTTCCCTACTTGCAGCACATACATGTGCTGCAAGGTTTTTTGCTACAAAAACTGATTTTTATAACTTAAGATAATGCTTTTGAAACTTTATACCGAAGGGACGGGTGGGCGTAACTTACATGGTGCTAAAGCCGGGTTGCAGCTGCCATTCATCCTGCTGTGCTCGTCACATCAGTAACGGCCAGCCCTTTTTGCAGCGTCCCAGGCTGGTGCACGGGATGTCATGCCCGTGCACACGTCATCAGCTACAGCCGGGTAGCGAGCGCGCGCTCTGACTTCCTGCGCTCGGCTGTGGAAGTCAGAGCGCGCGCTCGCTTCCCGGCTGTAGCTGATGACGTGTGCACGGGCATGACATCCCGTGCACCAGCCTGGGACGCTGCAAAAAGGGCTGGCCGTTACTGATGTGACGAGCACAGCAGGATGAATGGCAGCTGCAACCTGGCTTTAGCACCATGTAAGTTACGCCCACCCGTCCCTTCGGTATAAAGTTTCAAAAGCATTATCTTAAGTTATAAAAAGCAGTTTTTGTAGCAAAAAACCTTGCAGCACATGTATGTGCTGCAAGTAGGGAACGATATTATTAGTCCGGGGGGTCATTGGGGGTGGTTGGTTCCCTTTAAGTGTGTGCTAACACTTGACAGTGAAGCACTACACTATTCCCTGAAAAAATTAGAAAGTGCGCACAGCCACCGAGATGGAGTTTGGTGTTGCTGCAGGCGTCACTTACTGGCGGGTTAAGTGTGTGCTAACACTTGACAGTGAAGCACTACGCTATTCCCTGAAAAAATTCGAAAGTGCGCACAGCCACCGAGATGGAGTTTGGTGTTGCTGTAGGCGTCACTTACTGGCGGGTTAAGTGTGTGCTAACACTTGACAGTGAAGCACTACACTATTCCCTGAAAAAATTAGAAAGTGCGCACAGCCACCGAGATGGAGTTTGGTGTTGCTGCAGGCGTCACTTACTGGCGGGTTAAGTGTGTGCTAACACTTGACAGTGAAGCACTACACTATTCCCTGAAAAAATTAGAAAGTGCGCACAGCCACCGAGATGGAGTTTGGTGTTGCTGCAGGCGTCACTTACTGGCGGGTTAAGTGTGTGCTAACACTTGACAGTGAAGCACTACACTATTCCCTGAAAAAATTAGAAAGTGCGCACAGCCACCGAGATGGAGTTTGGTGTTGCTGTAGGCGTCACTTACTGGCGGGTTAAGTGTGTGCTAACACTTGACAGTGAAGCACTACACTATTCCCTGAAAAAATTAGAAAGTGCGCACAGCCACCGAGATGGAGTTTGGTGTTGCTGCAGGCGTCACTTACTGGCGGGTTAAGTGTGTGCTAACACTTGACAGTGAAGCACTACACTATTCCCTGAAAAAATTAGAAAGTGCGCATAGCCACCGAGATGGAGTTTGGTGTTGCTGCAGGCGTCACTTACTGGCGGGTTAAGTGTGTGCTAACACTTGACAGTGAAGCACTACACTATTCCCTGAAAAAATTAGAAAGTGCGCACAGCCACCGAGATGGAGTTTGGTGTTGCTGTAGGCGTCACTTACTGGCGGGTTAAGTGTGTGCTAACACTTGGCAGTGAAGCAGCACACTATTCCCTGAAAAAAATTATTAAGTGCGCACAATTAGTCGCAGAAGTAGGTGGCGTACGTGCTATTTGCAGCTAGGAGAGCAGCAACGCACTGTTCTGCCACAGACAAAATAACGCTGAAGGGGTTTTTAGGACCAAAAATCTATCAGCTGGCAAAAAATTGTAAATAGTACCTCAGCTAAGCCTCTCACTTCAGCTATTAGAACAGCTGAGTGAGTAAGCGAAGCTATGAGGTCGCTCCTGTGAACACTGTAAAGGCTGCAGCTCCCTGCTTCCCTGCCTGCCTACAGTGTCACAGTACACAGTACTCCTCTGTCCTCCTGCTAGCTCTCACAAGAGCTGTTTGGGGTTAATATAAGGAATCTTGAAGTTCCCTACACTCACTGACAATCCCTATGATCTGCTCCAGAATCTACCTCACCCTGTTCTAGCTCAGATCTTCAGAGAAATGTGCTCAAAATGGCGGTGGCAAGGCTTATATACAGCCTTGCCTGTCATCGATGACATAGCCATCACGATGGACAGAAGCCAATCATAGTAATGCCACAAGAAGAGGGCTGTGGCATTACTGAATAAGATTGGCTAACATCCTTGTCCATCTTCACAAGTTTGTCTGACCTAACACGCTAGGCTGTCTCGGAAGATTTGTCGGAACATAACAGATTCTGTATTCGCGAGTCCCGAATACAGAATACAGGACTCGGATTCGTAGACTCGCTAGGATTCGCTAGGAGTCGCTACGACTCGCTCGGAATCGCTACTTACAGCGGGTATCCGTGAAGCGGTGCCATTCTCTAAACGATTTGGGGGAGATTCAACCTACATAGCGATGTGATATAGCGAGTCTCGCTAGTAAAACTAGGATTCCCATTTACTTGCATTGGACTCGCTACTTTGCGAGTCCTCGCTGGGAAACTCGCCGAGTAGCGAGTCCTGCGAGTCCCTTACTACTCGCCGAGTAACGAGTCCTAGCGAGTAGATTCGCCCATCACTAGAGGTAACTGATCTGAAACATATTATCACCAGGATTCATATCGAATGTGTTGATATTATCTTCAATCATAGAACAACAGACACATCTTGGAGACCTACATTTAAAGGAACCAATTGTTTTAAGATCTGGAATGTTCATTGTTTGTTAACCCTTTGTTTCAAATGACTAGGGACAAATATGTTTTTATGGGTTGGTTCTCATGCAATTTCATTCAAACATATTCCAAACAGAATTATTGCATTACATCAATTATTGGAACATACTACAGAATGGTCCCATTTTGGGAAAGATCCTCCCAAAAAATCCAAGGCTTATTTATACAAGAGCATCAACCCTTAAAAACATACTGGCTCCTTGTTAGACCTCCCCCGCCCACAGCAGTCAACACCATAGTGTGATTTGGTTGCCCCTGTATCAGGTCTGACTTTACCTTGTCATGGATTCTCTCATGAATTTTGTCTGTTACTCTCAGCATTGGGTTAACAGAGTATTCACTACCTCTAAACCTACTGCATCCACTTTCCTCAGGACATCTTCAGTGGTCTCTCTGTTGGCATCTTTCTCCATTTCCTTTCTTAACTAGAGAACCATTACATTCTTTGTTTCTTCTTTTGGCTCCAGCTTCCACTGTGAAAATTCCATTATTGGGAAGGTCCCTTCCTTCTTCTATACCTTGGGTTAAAGGTGGCCACCATCTTCTGCTACCTTGGCATGGCTGTCGCTAAACTTGCAGATTATCATGCCTTAAGGGCTTTACTTTTCTTTGGGATGCCAATGTGATATTCTAGCAAGATCTATATATTTTCAAAAGCCTCCACTGTACCTATTATACAGAGTGGAACCATACCCTCTTTCCTGGGGATTAAGTTTCGTCATGCTTTGGGATTTTCACCCTTGCTCCTTCGGACTTATCGTTCATTTCCTGCATACAGCATTCATTTTTCCCAACAATTTTTCTCTTCAGAGCGTGAGGCACCAGAATGACCTCTTCCTGAAGTTATTGACCTTTTCTGGTATGCTTCAGTTGACTAGTGGCCTCTCTATTGCTCAACCGCATCACTTGCTTTGTACTAATATTTCTCAAGTGTAATTCACTAAGGAGAGCTGGCCGTTTTTCTGTGGTTTCAATTGTAGACACTATTACCACCAGTTCCACCAGTTTAATCTTCAGGACCCAAGACGTCCTATATGTTCCCACAGCCTTCTTAATTGTACATGTGTAGACTCATTGGCACAAGCTTCTCTCAAGTCTTCAGATACGTCTATCATGCACTTTCACAGGGAAGTCTCCTTTTTGCTGTTACCAAATGACTGTCTTGTTCACCTCTTAGAACTACCTTCATCTTAAAATTGGTGGCTTTAAAACGTTTGGCCAAGATAGACACCTGTCTCTCCAACTTTTCCATAGCCACCTTATTTATAGACAAGTATTCTGCCTTGTAACCTCTGAGCTCAAACATCTCTCTCTCTCCAGTGTGCTTACTCACCTCTTGGCTGCCTGTCTCCAAGCTCCTCTTGCTTCAATTACTTATTTATCAGCAGAGTTCCCTCTGACATCTTTCTTTCCAATGCACCCACTTTGCTTTGACAGCCTGCCTGCAAAGCTCCTCATGCTTCAAATAAGCTTGTACTATCTCCTTGATCCTCCTTACCGCTCTTCCATTCTCTGGATTAGTGGCTGTTCTGCCTTCTTCCACATGTGGAGCTATGGATATCTAGCATACAGCTTAACCCTCGTTCATTTCCCCAAGGAACAGACTGTAGGTTTTCTGGAGTCTATATTTATTAAGGTGATGAACTTGATTGCGTAAATGATAATGTATGTGGTAAAAATTAGAATACAAGTACAGAATAATCACAGTCAGTACTGGGTGCATTAATGAAACTAGCACTAACACAGTGATAACACAGGTTACAATCAACATGAGTAACTAGGGTAAAGGTCACTGCAGCAGGCTCTATTCTATACCGAATGCATTCATCTATCTGCATACAGTGCAAAAGGCATTAACTTAAATAGTGTGTCTCAGAGCACAAAATACTTCATTATACAGTATTCTACACAAAAATACCTTTATCTACACACAATGCAAACATGCCAGCATGAAGAACTGCAGGGTATAACACATCTTCTATCACACAGTTCTCTCTGTACTAACCGCTGGATCATAACCTGTTCACACAGATTCTACACAGAAACATGTAACTGCATTGCTCTTACTGGAATCTTTGAGGAAAGGAAAGTTCACTGAAGAAAGGGGAACTTACTACAAGGATCTCTTTCTCCTGGAGAAAGGAGGGGGGCGGTCCCTTGGCACACACTATTCTTAAAGGGGACAGTCTAAGAGCTCTGCTAGATCATTTTTAACATCTAAACAACATAAACAGGCAACTAATGACCTCTACATGTTGTAACTAGTATAACTGTATGAATATTTTTTTAGCTGCTCATAAATGGGCAGAACACTAACTTCTTGGCATCAACAGATGCCACCATTTGACTCTTTTGGGGAAAGCAGCAACACAAGTTCAGTAACTGGCCTGAGGAACAGTTTGTTTTCCGCAAGCTTACACACTCTGACCTCCACTTTTCATACTTTCCCATCCTTGCTGGAAAAAGGTTTAGTGACTAGGTTGAGTGGCCACTCATTTCGATGTGGTTGACTTTCTTTCACGAGTACAACATCACCAGGTTTGATCTTTGAATGGTCTTTCTGCCACTTTGTCCTGGTTTGCAGAGAAGAGAGGTACTGTTTTTTCCATCTGTGCCAAAATGCATTGGACACGCTTTGTATTTGCCTCCATTGTCTTCTGTAGAAGTCTTTGTCATTGAACTCTCCAAGTGGAGCACTTTGGACACAGGTTTTCTGTATAGGTAACATGGCAGAGGTGAGAACTGTCGGGTCTCTGGAACCACTTGAAAATGTTGTCTTGTAAGTCTGAGCTACCTGTAGTTGACAAGTGATTGCCTGAATGAGTGACTTCTGGGTTCAGAACCTATTGAACCGATGAGATTCGAGGTGATGACCTGAAGTCACTGTATGCAGAACAGACACTGGAGGACAAAGCTCTTTGCCAGCATCTGGATCCACTAGTTCAAAAGTATCAGGCTTGCTGATGTGGGACGTTAAATTGCACAAGGGTGTAGGGCCTGTGATCCACATTCTGTCCTTAAGATGACTGGGTGCGACGGATCTAGTCACATGGTCTGCAGGATAGTGATGAGTAGACACGAAGTGCCACTGATTAGGGCAGGTGGATCTTCTTAACCTCAGCATCCGGTTGCTGATATAGACATAGAAGCATCACATTTTGTAGCAGATGTATCCAAGTAACATCTTGCTATCAGTGTAAAACTCGGCATCTTTGATCTCCAGATTCATCCCATCTGAGATAAGTTCGACCAACTCCACTGCGAGGGCAGCAATACAGAGTTCTAATC
The DNA here is from genome assembly GCA_033576535.1 of Allobates femoralis. Classification (NCBI taxonomy): domain Eukaryota; kingdom Metazoa; phylum Chordata; class Amphibia; order Anura; family Aromobatidae; genus Allobates; species Allobates femoralis. The sequence goes on along the minus strand of JARQOC010000008.1, from coordinate 62,550,326 downwards.
TGGGTATCGTGTGTTTGCAGTGTGGCACTAGCTTTGTCTGGCTCATGACGAACCCAATATGGCTCTGTTTGTTCATGTCTGTGTTCTTGAGGTACGCTACTGCTGCGATCACTTTGACTGATGCATCACAAAAGATACAAAGTCTTCGTGTTTTGACAACTGTGGATGGCACGGGAGCATAAGGTCATTTCACATGAAGGTCGGTCAAGGCTTCGAGAGATTGTGATTGTGATTTTTTTCCTGAAGAAGGATTAATCCCGAAACGCATAGAAAATAAAAATCACATTAAATATATCTCTACGAGTTGAGATTATTCATTCAGGCTGGAGAGTGGTCTGGAAACCCTTTTCTTTCCTCACTAATTTTGTAACCTCAGGTTAGACAGAGCGAGCATTTCTTGAGCCCTCTTCAGGAGCTGATTGCAACCTCAGTTGTTGGTGTGGACTTCAGACAGTTGTCAATGTAGAAATCCTTTTCTATGAAGGATCTGACATCTGACCCATACTCTTATTTGCCCACTTTGGCAGAGTTTCGAAGGCTGTTGATAGCGACTGCCGGGGACGGACTGTTCCCGAAGATGTGGACCCTCATTCGGTACTATGTGTTGTCCTGATTGGGGTTATTGTCATTGTACCAGAAGAACCTCAAGTAGTTTCTGTGTTCCTCCTTGATGAGAAAACAGTGGAACATCTGTTGTATGTCAGCCATAAATGCCACAGTATCTCTGTGGAAACAGAGTAGCACTTCTAGAAGTCTGGTGTTGAGGTCTGGAGATTGACAGTAGGACATCTTTCAATGAGACATCTTCACATTTGCTGCTTGAGTCGAATACCACTCTTTTATGACCTGGCTTCTTAGGACGATATACTCCGAAGATGGGTAAGTACCAACACTCCTCTGAGTGTCGAAGGGCAGGTGCAATCTCTGCGTGCTTAATCTGGAATATCTTCCCCATGAAGGTAAAGAAATGTTTCTTCATCTCAGGTGACTTCTGAAGCTTGTGTCTGAGGGAGATGAATCGATTGAAAACCAGTTCCCTGTTGTTGGGTAGACGTATTCTTCGGGGTCGGAGTGGTAGAGGTGCGACCCAACTGTTTGACTTGTTTTTGACTATCTCTCGATCCATGATGTCCAAGAACATCCTGTCTTCTATGAACATCGCTATATTGTTGTCTTCCTTTGTTCTGTGGACAACTGTACATCCTATGTGGTCTTGTTCACCTTCACTGGCTCGGTCTTCCTTTGAAGGAGCTGAGAAAGGGCAAGGCAGGGGAGTGCTGCTCGGCATCTCCTTTACCAGCAGACTATTCTGACATGGCTGGAAGAAAGACGGATGTGCATTTTCTAGCGTGCTGGTGAGCATACTGTTGACTAAGGTCGGCTTGTGTGCTCCCCCTAGACAGACATCTCGTATAATGACCCATCCAATGTCAAGCCTCTGTGCGTATGGAGTGTTCTGCAAGCTATTTATAGACTCTCTAGACTTGTGGACTCTTAGTATATCTCTTCCCAAGAGTAGAGCTACTGGAAGTTCTGGGTCCAACTCAGGTATCAGGTGAGCTATACATTTCAGATGGGGGTGATGTATCGCCACCTCCGGTGAAGGTATCTCAGACCTGTTATCGAGAATCTGGTTGCACTCCAGGATGGTCGGTAGTGATAGACAGGTCTAGCCATCTATGAACTCCACTTTGTATCTGGGTTGCTTTCCTCCTCGCTGTCGCAACGGTACCTGAACATGCCTTCAAGGTGTAGGGAGAACCAGGGCCTACAATGCTGAAGCTGTCGAAGAAGATGGACTTGGCTTGAAAATTGTTGCTTTGGTCATCCAGGATCGCGTATATCTTGATTGCTTTGTCCCTGCGGCCTGCTGTGTAGACTCGGACAAGGCAGATTTGTGAACAGGATCTTCCTCCCACGAGTTCTCCACAGATCTCAGTACATTGAGAGGTGACCTCGGGGGTGCCTTTGTCAGTGTTCTTCTGCTTCCTATCATGCTCCTCTGCTTGTGACAACACTTGTGAGGGTGGTCCAGGGTGCAAGGCTGTATTGTGATCTGCGCTGCTGCATTCTGCACATTTCACGCTAGCTTCACAATTCCTGGCAAGGTGAGAGATTGTAGCACAGCATTTGAAGCAGATGTTGTTTTCTTTGAGGAAACGTTTGTGATCTCTCTAAAGACTTCTCCCTGAAGGCTCTGCATTTTAGTTGAGGATGTGGTTTCCTGTGTAGGGGACATTGCTTGCTGACATCCTGAGGTTTGGTCTCTTTGTGAGGGGCTTATTCGTATTGTGAGGAGGACCTGTGGAAACAATATTGGTTTTGTGCACTGCCATGGGTGTCCTACTAGGTTTGACACTGGGGGCATTGGGACATGACAGAGTGAAGTCAAAACTAGGGTCATTTCTGATTTTAGCTTGTTGGTTAATAAATTCTACGAACACAGAGAATGGAGGGTATGGCACATTATGAGTTTGCTTATACCGTGAACCATACATGACACTTTTTTCTTGTAGGTTGTAAGGAAGTTTTTATACTATCAGATTGACAGTGTGTAAGAATGCAAATCTGGGCAATTCTCCTTCCTCCTGGACAACCTGTAACTCTATATACAAGTCACTCAATTCTCTAAGCTTCTGATAACCTTTAGGCCCTATTTAGGCAAATTGTCAATTCTTTTGCATAAAGCATTCTCTATGACTTCGATGGACCCATATAACTCTTCAAGTCTTATCCACACTTTGTGAATAGCTGTGTGTGGATGTTTTATATTAATGTCTCTAAAGGTACCTTTACACGCGGAACTTTTCTAGGAATTTCACTGGCAACTTACTGGTTGCAGTGAAATCATGGAGACATTGTTCCATTTGTACACTGCATCAAGATAGAACAATGTGTCCATGATTTCACTGCAACCAGTAAGTTGCCAGTGAAATTCCTAGAAAAGTTGCCCCGTGTAAAGGTACCCTTAGTCTTTTGGCATGCTCAACTGACTTGCTCCCAAGCCATTTTACTGGGAGATTTAAATCCTCACTACAGGATAAGTCTAGACCTTAAATGGCGTTCTGGAACAAGGCTCACCATGACCTATAGTTCTCGGCTTTATCGGTGAACTTTACAAGTCCTTTTGTAACCAGTTCTCCTGTGAGCAAAGAGCTTTGCAAAATCCATGGTGGCTTGGTCGGTGCTGGTATGAGCCGGTGTGATATAGTCATGTCTAGTGTGTGGTGCATCACCATATGTGTTGGACGCTTCCGACTTTGGATAGTCTGTATAGTACCTCCCTGGAGAGGAAGGTGTATCTTTAAGGTGAGACGGGAGCTGTACTTTCTTCTCAGTGGGGCAGTAACTGTCGCCAACATCTCTGTGCTGGGCGTCTTCTTGTTTGAAGTAGCAAAGTTTAGGGTTGGATCACTGGTAATCAGCGTAAGCTGGTCGATTGTGGGCATCAAGGCTGTCGTCTATGCCAGAATGTTGATGCTTATGAACGTACTCTGCGACACATCATGCTGGATCCTGCTGGTCTACATTTGGTCCAAGAACGTTGTTGCATCTTTCATAGCCAGAGTTCTCTGCAGCTTCCAAGCACTCTGCTTTAGCTATTGCAGCTGCTGTCTCTTTGTCTGTGGCAAGTATTTCTAGAGACTCTCGCAGGTGCGTATTTTCTGCTTATTAGTCTAACTGGCTCAGCTTTCATTGCATCTCTTGTGCGGCAAAGGAGGATCTCGCTTTGGCGCCTCAGCTTCGGTGCGAACAACAGCAGCAAGCTCTGCTATTGATAACTTGCTAGAGCCTGCTCATGACCTTGTTTTGAGTAAGGATGTGAAGCTTCGAGACATGGTGTGTTTAGCTGCAGACTGCTGAATGCTTTGGCAGGAAACTGAGTCTATATGTGGATGGGCTTCCGCGTGATGGGAATAACGTTGCACTTGCTGGGGAGCTAGGTTCTTGTTCCCTGACGCTGTATGGCGGCTGCTGTAATACCCATATGCGATGCAGTGTGGGCGTTAGTGGTCCAATACAGTCTGTTCAACTACCGCCTGCGGCCAGAGTCCATTTTTACTGTTCGGTATTCTTCCACATGTGGAATTGTAGATATCTAGCATACAGCTTAACCCTCGTTCACTTCCCCAAGGAACAGACTGTAGGATTTTGATTGCGTGGACGATAATGCATTGTTTGTGGTAAAAACTAGAATACAAGTACAAAATAATCGCAGTCAGTACTGGGTGCATTAAAGAAACTAGCACTAACACAGTGATAACACAAGTTACAGTCAACATGAGTAACTAGGGTAAAGGTCACTGCAGCAGGCTCTATTCTATACAGAATGTATCTATCTATCTGCATACAGTGCTAAAGGCATTAACTCAAATAGTGTATCTCATCTCAGAGCACAATACATTTCACTTTACAGTACTCTACACAGAAATACCTTTATCTACATACAATGCAAACATGTTACATGAAGAACTACAGGGTATGACATCTTCTATCACACAGTTCTTTCTGTACTAATAGCTTGATTATAACCTGTTCACACGATTCTACACAAAAGCATGTAACTGCATTGCTCTTACTGGAATCATCTGACGAGAGGTAAGTTGTAAGGAATGGAGAGCCAAAAACACACGTCTTACCTTCTCACTGAAGAACTGGGAACTGACTACAAGGAACTTTTTCTCCCGGAGGAAGGAGGGGGGCAGTCCTTTGGCACACACTATTCTTAAAGGGGACAGACTAAGAGCTCTGCTAGATCATGTTTAAATTCTAAACAACATAAGCAGGCAACTTATGACCTTTACAGGTTGTAACTAGTATAACTCTAGTATAACTTTATGAATATTTTCTTAGCTGCTCATGAATGGGTAGAACAGTGGCTCTTTCATTACTCAATGAGATCTCCTATTCACACCTCACTTCTACTGTGGTTTCTTCCAACCCTGCAACTTCGGTCTTTTCAATATCACTTTCAGTTCTCTTTTGGATCTCAGCAGTGTCACCTTCAGAGGGTTTCTCACCTTCCATCTGTTCAACCTTAAAGTCTTCATACTGTTCAGACATCTCTTCCAGGGTGTCACACTTTATGCTATCTTCTCCTATAGCTCCATCATCTAACCGACCATCAGCCGCTTGCTCAGATAATGGAGAGGACACCCACACCACCTTATTGGCTCTGACTTTGTTTCATGGACAACTGTTGCCACAAAGTGTTAATTTCTCTGGCAACAAATTATTGTTTACCACTGCACCAGCAATTGCTACTGGTCGATGAAGACAACAACACAGTTTTTCTTTATTTGATTAGTATATCACCTGTAAAATATTTAGATCATTGTTTGGGATCATTGTGTACTTAACACATATAAAAATGTTCCACTATTGAGAAATATCAGAAAGTTCTTCTAATCAAGACTATTCTTCACATCTATGACCGTACTCAGCTGTGTTCAATCAAGTGTCATTTCTAAGACTGAAGCAGAATTGCACTCTCCATACAAAGTAAACTTCCGATTACATTCATTGTTACTACATTTGTAACGATAATTACTACTTCTCTTTTTGCTAATTAATCCTGTTAATCAGTCCTTGCTTGCAGATGTTGCTCCATATGACTAAAAATATTGCAAAGAGTAAGAACAAAAATAGAGCACTTACACACATTTTGCAATAAGAAAGGAGTAAAACATCAGTTAAAGAGGATGTCATACAATATTTATTCCCTTATATAGCGCTATTAATTCCACAGTGCTTTACATATAAAATCATCACTGTTCCTAGTAGGGTTCATAATGTAAGGTTCCTATTAGTGTGTCTTTGGAGTGTGGGAGGAAACCCATGCAAATATGATGAGAACATACAAACCCTTTGCGTATGTTGATGGAAATTGAACTCAAGACTCTAGTGCAGTAAGACTGCAGTGCTAACTACTGAGTCACCACGGCACCCGATCAAACCAATTTAATGCTATTGAATTTGTGTCAGTTTTTAGAAATTTGCTGAGCCCAGTAAATTTTAACAATTTGAAATTTTATTTTTGTGAATTGTCAAACATGGTCCCTACCATTTTGCATATTGCAGAGGATTGCATCAGTTAGAAAGGGCTCACGACAAGGAATTCTTATATTTTAAACAGAAATCTTCATCATTTTGAAACTTGAATACAACTATTTGTTTACCTACCACAGTGTTTGCATTTGTTAACATAATTTTCTAGCCTGCTTCACTACTTTAATAGTTTTATATCAGACCAGGGATAGATGAACGCCAGGCCTCGAGGGCCGCCAACAGATCATGTTTTAAGGATTTCCTTAGCATTGCACAGGGTTTGGAGAAATACATAGTAACATAGTTTTTAAGGTTGAAGGAAGACTTTGAGTCCATCTAGTTCAACCCATAGCCTAACATGTTGATCCAGAGGAAGGCAAAAAAAAACCATGTGGCAACACTAGCTCCACATTGGGGGAAAAAATTCCTTCATGACTCCTGATATGGCACTCAGACTAATTCCCTGGATCAACGTCCTATCAAAATATCTAGTATATATAAACAGTAATATTATAGTTTTCAAGAAAGTCATGTAGGCCCTTCTTAAATGTTAGTAGTGAGTCACTCATTACAACATCATGTGGCAGAGAGTTCTACAGTCTCACTGCTCTTACAGTAAAGAATCCACATCTGTGATTATGATTAAACCTTCTTTCCTCCAGACGTAGAGTATGCCCCCTTGTCCCCGTCTCAGGCCTAAGAGTAAAGAGATCATTAGAAAGTTCTCTGCACTGTCCCCTCATATATTTATACATTACTAGCTGGGTGCCCGATGCACATGCATCGGGATTCTAGAAGGGCGAGTCTTTGACTCGCAATGGCCGCTTCGCGGCCAATGCTTCGCGCTGCTAAGGCGACTCGCCATGCCCGCTGCGCGGGCATAGCGAGTCGCCTTAGAACTGCTCGCAATGGCCGCTGCGCGGCCAATGCTTCGGGCGTATCCACATGACCACGCCGACTCGCATTGCGAGTGGACTCAGAAGGGGCAAAAAACCCATTCGCAATTATATAATAGATTATAAGATCACCCCTAAGCCTTCGTTTTTCCAAGCTAAATAACACCAAGTTTAATAACATGTCTTGGTATTGCAGACCCCTCAGTCCTCTAATAACCTTGGTCGCTCTTCTCTGGACCCGCTCTAGTTCAGCTATGTCTTTCTTATACACCGGAGACCAGAATTGTACACAGTATTCTAAATGTGGTCGCACTAGTGACTTGTATAGAGGTAAAATTATGTTCTCCTCCTGAGCATCTATGCCTCTTTTAATGCATCCCATTATTTTATTTGCCTTTGCAGCAGCTGCCTGACACTGGCCACTAAATGTGAGTTTATCATCTACCCATGCACCCAGGTATTTTTCAGTGATAGTTTTGCCCAGTTTTTTACAATTAAGCACATAATTATACCTTTTGTTTCCTCTGCCCAAGTGCATGACCTTACATTTATCCCCATTAAAGCTCATTTGCCATTTATCAGCCCAAGCTTCTAGTTTACATAAATCCTCCTGTAATATAAAATTGTCCTCCTCTGTATTGATTACCCTGCAGAGTTTAGTGTCATCTGCAAATATTGAGATTCTACTCTGTATGCCCCCTACAAGGTCATTAATAAATATATTAAAAAGAAGCATGCCCAACACTGACGCCTGTGGTACCCTACTATTAACTGTGACCCATTCTGAGTGTGTTCCATTAATAACCACCCTTTGTTTCCTATCACTAAGCCAGTTCTTAACCCACTTACACATATTTTCTCCTATCCCCATTGCTCTCATTTTATGTATCAACCTTTTGTGTGGCACAGTATCAAAAGCTTTTGAAAAGTCCATATACACCACGTCCACTGCATTTCTTTGGTCCAGTCCAGAACTTACTTCTTCATAGAAGCTTATCAGATTAGTTTGACAGGAACGGTCCCTCGTAAAACTATGTTGATATTGGGTCATGTGGTTATTTTTCTTCAGATACTCCAGTATAGCATCTCTTAGAAAATCCTCTAGGATTTTACCCACAGTAGAGGTTAAACTTACTGGCCTATAATTTCCAAGTTTAGTTTTAGTCCCCTTTTTGAATATTGGCACCACATTTGCTATACGCCAGTCCTGTGGTACAGACCCTGTTATTATGGAATCTTTAAATATTAAAAATAATGGTCTATCTATGACAGTACTTAATTCCTGCAGCACTGTGGGGTGTATCCCATCCGGGCCCGGGGATTTCTAAATTTTAGTGATTTTTAGACGATGCCGTACTTCCTGCTGGGTTAAGCAGGTGACATTTAATTAAGAGTTTTTGTTATCACTGATCATATTGTCTGTCATGGAATTTTCTTGTGTAAATACTGTTGAAAAAAAGTCATTCAGCATATTGGCTTTTTCCTCATCTTCATCCACCATTTCACCCAGACTATTTTTTAAGGGGCCAACACAATCATTTTTTAGTTTCTTACTATTTATGTAGTTAAAAATAGTTTGGGATTATTTTTACTTTCTCTGGCAATGAGTCTCTGTGTCTCAATCTTTGCTGCCTTGATTTCCTTTTTGCAAATCTTATTTAATTTTCTGTATTTATTTAATGCCTCATCATTACCTACTTGCTTTAATTCCCTAAATGCTTTCTTTTTGTCACTTATTGCACCCCTTACAGCCTTATTTAGCCATAGGGGTTTCCTCCTATTTCTAGCATGCTTATTCCCATAGGGTACATATTGTGCACAGTCCCTATTCAGGATAATAATAAATGTCTCCCACTTGCTTTGTGTACTTTTATGTCTCAGGATATTGTCCCAGTTTATTGCACTAAGATCATCTCTCAACCGTTGGAAATTAGCTTTCCTGAAGTTTAGTGTCCTTGTAGCCCCTCTACTACACATCTTATTAAAGGATACTTGAAAACTTATTATTTTCTGATCACTATTACCCAAGTGACCTCCAACCCGTATATTTGATATGCGGTCTGGCCTGTTGGTTAATATTAGGTCCAGCAGTGCCCCCCTTCTTGTTGGGTCCTGAACCAGTTGTGAAAGGTAATTGTCTCTCATAGTTGTCAAAAACCTATTACATTTGGTAGAACTGCAGGTTTCTGTTCCCCAGTTTATTTCAGGGTAGTTGAAGTCCCCCATAATAATGACTTCTCCCTGACTCGCTGCTTCATCTATTTGCTTTATCAGGATATTCTCCTCCACTTCCATTATTGTTGGGGACTTATAACAAACCCAGTGCAAGTGATTCAATTGCAACCTATGCAATACTAAGGAAATCCTTATAACCTGCACTGTTGGCGGCACTCGAGGCTTGGCGTTCAACCACCCCTGTATTAGACACATACACATGTGACCTTAATACAAAAGCAGTTGCATGGGTGTGCTTTTGGGACATGATTCTGCCTACATTTTCAGGCCCCATCCTATTTTGTATATGACCGTGGCTGTGTATTTTTTCTATTTTCACATTTAATATAAGAGGTATCTTTCTATTTTCTCTTATACGTATTTTAATTTACTACTTTAGACTCTGGACAACCCATGACCACTGATGATTACTGATCGAGAATCATTTTTTGGCATCTTTACATTCTAGTATTTTAGGTTTCCTTAAATTTTGTTTCAGTTTCATAGAATGGCAATAATCATCAAAACTTTGTGTTTTAATTAAAGATAAAATAATACAATAAATATATTTTGCACTGTTAAATGAGTTCTATTAATCACATTTAAAAAGGACCTGTCACCCCCTGGTGCTTACAAAAGTGAAAGCACCACTGAATGCAGCATGTATGCTGCATTCAGGGAAGCGGTGTACTAGGCCTCTAGTCCCCCTGTACCATAAAAAAAACACTGTGCAAACTTTGTAGTTAAGAAGTCCCATGGGTTGGGTCTGGTTAAGAGGTCCTCACTGCTGGCTCAGTCCTCCCTGCTTCGTCTTTGTGTGTTTCGCCCCCTCTATGTGTCTGCCTCCGCCATCTTTTCTTCTGAGTCTGCCCTCCCTTTCTGCTTTTGCTCATTGTGACGTCACACAGGCGCACATTGCTTGGGTGAGCGGGACCCAGCAGCTGTATGCAGCATAAGGGCAGCCTCTGGTGTGAAGTCACCCCCATACGTTTTACAGCCGCCGGGCCCCGCTTGCGTGACAACAAAGGAGCAGGTGCAGAAGAGGAGGATGCGGTAGACATATAGAGAGTCTGGAATAGAAAAGGAGGGGGCGGAAAGGACCCTGCCAGTGGTGAGGACCTCTTAATCAGACCTGACCCTCGGAACCTCTTAACTGTAAAGTTTGCAAAGTGTTTTTTTCAGGGTACAGGGGCTACAGCCTTAGTACACAGCTTGCCTAAATGCAGCAGACATGCTGCATTCAGTGGTGCTTTCACTTTTGAAAGCACCAGGGGGTGACAGGTCCTCTTTAACAATCATAGATGCCACAAACACACTGCTGGTTGTTGCTGCAAGTTACTTTCCGTGCTTGTACTTACTGCATTATTTACCACGAATCATTTTATGGTAATGGGGGTAGAATTTTAAACAAAAAATATTTGCCTCCTAAAAACAGTGAACAAAAATACACAGGGATTGCTCACAACACTGTACATATAGGATGAGTGTTATACAAATTTTTATCAGATAGCATTCAGTCTAATGATTTGTAATTTGTCAGAGCTCATACCGACTCGGCAACAAAAAGAATTTTAGCTTGCTGCGATTTAACTTGCTAATTGGATGCCACTCACACCTTCAAATCTATGGTCGTGTGGAAATCATGAAGTTGCACTAACTGTATGGAGAAGTTGGAAAAAAAAATTTCGCCAACTTCCCCTCACAATATGATTTGATTGTCTCAAACTGAGAGAATCTAATCACATGAATCAGATGCTTAGATTAAACTCTAATCAGAGACTGATAGGAGTGTCTTTATTTAACCCTAGAACGCATACCTGGGGCCTCGCAGGCCCGCCAGGTTACTTGTTTTCTATTTTCTGTAAAAGTACTTTAGTTTGAATTTTGAAAATCTAGGTAATCCTCAGGTATATAATTGTTAGTAATTTCCAGTTATTCATATATTTTTATGTTACAGACATTTCAGTATAACAACCTTTTTTTGGGACTACCCCATATTCACGCACCTGGGGCCTTTTAGGCCCGTACTAGGTTTACATGTGATATTCAGTCTTTTTGTCTGTATTGTTGCTGGGGAAGAACTTTTATGACTCTGGGAAGAGTGTGGATTCTGCGTGACAACATGGTCATGTGATCTTGGAAGGGAGGCTCCCTCACAAAGTCATGTGTCTCTGACCTCATCACAGATCTTTTTGTCCTAATTGCTGGAGCTTTGGAGGAAGAAGTCAGCTTTCTTTTCTCTGGAAATAGAAACTTTCTGAGCTCCAAAACCAGAGGCTTCTACTGCACTACAAGATCTGTTGGAGGTAAGAGGAGAGGGGCTGCACTTTACCTGCTTTATATCGCTTGGTGTGCTGGGACCCTACCAAAGAGTCTTATCACATACTGTTTACAGTGCACAAGCCTGATTGTAATATTTTTCTTTTTTTCTTTTTAGTTTACTGACATCTAAAATTACAATGGCACAGTCATTCCGCCAGCCTTAGCTGGGGTCACCAGGAGGTCAGATCCATTACGGATCCTCTCCTGGCGGACCCCAGCGCTACTGGGAATGCATCCTTACTTTGCAATTGTAAAATAAATTTTGAAAAGTATTTTTATTTGAGTTATTCCGTGTTATTTGCACACAGGCCTAAAAGGCCCCAGGTGCGTGAATATGGGGTAGTCCCAAAAAAAGGTTGTTATTCCAAAATGCCTATAGCATAAAAATATATGAACAACTGGAAATTACTAACAACTATATGCCTGAGGAATACCTAGAGTTTCAAAAATCTAACTAAAGTAATTTTGCAGAAAATAGAAAACAGGTAACCTGGCAGGCCTGCGAGGCCCCAGGTATGTGTCCGCCAGCCTTAGCTGGGGTCACCAGGAGGTCAGATCCATTACGGAATCCCGTCCTGGCGGACCCCAGTGCTAGTGGGAATGCATCCTTACTTTGCAATAAACTTTGAAAAGTATTTTCTTTTAGTTATTCCATGATAATTGAAAACGGGCCTAAAAGGCCCCAGGTGCGTGAATGTGTAGATTTCTATGGGTATGCGTTCTAGGGTTAATCCACCTGATTCTCTCTGATGAGAAAATGTATGGTTATGTGATCCTAGCCTCACACCAATTTTACTTTTTTTGTCTATCAATTGTCTACCAATCCCTATGCCATCCAGCACTGAGAGCACCAGATTTCAGACTGCAGAGGATCCTGCAGCATGCCTGGCTTTATTCTTTCTGCAGCCAGTGCCATTGCTACTGGATCACAATTTCGGTTAGGACAAGGATCATTAGGAGGAGGATGAGGAATAGAGGAGATAGAAGAAGTAGAAGACCATGTCTCCCAGCTATGTGTTTTATTCCTGCCAGAGGTCTATAACTGGGACAATGCCATGTGGGGACCCCTACCCCCTCCAAGCAACTATCCCACATGGCACGAACCACCATATCCTGTGTCCTTTTTGAGGAAATTTGGTTTGCAGATTCTATCGCCTGGGAGTAGTTACATGGGTCTAAGGTAAATAATTCCATGACCATTGTACCTGAGGCATGGTGGTGGCATTCTTGCAGGGTAAAGGGTTTGTCTTCCTAGTGGAACAAGGTACAGGGCATCAGTCCACCGTGCTGCATGACCATCTTCTAAAAAGACTACGCACCATCTTTGTTGGAGGGGAAGTTACCTTCATGAAGGTCATGGGCAGCAGGGGGTGCTTTGCGGTTGGCATAAATCGGGTTGCCATCACCAACAAATTCAAGAAGATGCAGGAGTAAGCCAACCAAGAGAGAATGAGGCATTTGGTGGAGGCCAGGATTCTCTTGGTTAGCCAGCCAGCTGCACTAAAACCCAAAAGGCCTATTAGTTTTCCACAAGTTGCTCCTGTCTGTGCTAGAGGGTGAGGGCATCCCCTAGTTCCTCCATCATCTTCTCCAGCGGTGGCCATGATGGGGTGTGCTGGGGGACAGGTGGTGGTGCAAAATGCTCCTGCAGGAGTAGCCCCTGACACCTCTTCAGACTGCCCAGCAGAGCAGCACTATGACCAATGGTGACCTTCAGTCTGGGCAATACTGAGAATGCTTGCAGACAGTATCAGTGCTAAGTACAGTGGACTTTCCTAAAAAAAGGCATCTTTTTTCGTCGATTACCCATTTTTTTGTTGCCATTTTGTCCAAAGAAGGACTTATTTAAGTTGGTCTTCAGTTCTTCCATGATTGAGGTCTGTGTTTTTGTTAATGTTATATTTTCCCTCCCCACATTTTGTGCCTTTTGTGCTTTCCCCTACTGGATAAGTGGCCATGTGTGCAGCCTTTTGGGTACAAATCAAAGCCCTTAATGTACACTGCCCTTCAGGGACATTCCCTATTTAAAGAGTTTGTGTGCTGATCTCTACAGGACTTTCGTTCCATACATATACTAGCTGTAGAGCCCGGCGTTGCCATAGTACCTATCTGTGCTTAGTTATAACAAAATAGAATGATTCATTTGCACATAAAAAATTTCATATCATATATTCAACACTACAGATTTGCAAAACAAATTAACTAAATTATTAACCAAATAATGAATAGTATATTATTTGCAACTCATTCAAGAACCTTTTGATAAACGACATTCTTGTTTTTTCCTTCTGGAGCAAAGATGACAAAGATGAACAGAGCTATACATATATACATCCTTAAAGTGAGTGGAGATATGAAGGGGCAGGGATATGTGGAGAGCATAACTATAAAGGGGTGGGGCTATATGGAGGGGAAAGTCTATGATGGAGTGGAGCTCTCTGGAGGGAGTGGAGCTATGATACATACATACACATACATACAGTACATACATTCACTCAGCTTTATATATTAGATATATGTATATATATAATGTATATTCAGATATTTGTGTTTGAGATACAGTAGAGATTTTTGTACTTCACTCCTTATGTGCTGGACTGTATTTGCAAACAGGTGCTTTGATACTGCCCTACAGAGACTGGTGAACAAGCAGCCAGCTTCTGGCCTGACGGTTTGATGTAAGGAAATTCAAAACACTACACACACTCCTGAAGAAAAGGGATGGTCAAGTGTTGTCCTCAAGGGCCACAAACAGTACATGTTTTCAGGATTTTCTTAGCATTGACCAAGGTGCTGGAATAATCACCTCTGCAGGTGATGAAATTAGCAACTATGCAATGCTAAGGTAATTATGAAAACGTGCACTGTTTTCAGACCTTGAGGACTGTAATGGGTCACCCTTGTACTACCATTCTCTGTGGGGGTAGCAAGGGGGACAAGAAGATTCCTCAAGCCCTTTTACCACAGCTACTGGACCTACTTAGGCTAGGGTGACACCAACGCTATAACTCCATACAGGGAGATTCCATTAAAAAGATAGAATTTGGCAGCATTAACACAGTGTTACCGTAATGGTAACGCTGCCTTAACGCTGCCAATTCATTCCTATGGATGATGGAACCCCGGCTGCAGGTCAAACGTCGGCGTCAAAGTACTGGAAGTTGAAACCTTGTTCCATTTTCAAGCGCATCACAAGACACAGAAGCGCATGTCATGTGATGCGCTTGGAAATAGCACTAGGTGTCAAACTCCGGCACTTAGATGCCCGCGTTTGACCTGCTCTTAGGGTTCCATCACCCATAGGAATGAATTGGCAGCATTAAGGCAGTGTTAACATCACAGTAACACTGTGTTAATACTGCCATAATCTATCTTTTTAATGAACCCCCCTGAACAGAGACATAACACTGGGGTGACTCTAGCCTTAGGCTTTGTAATCACAGTGCATTGTTTGATACTTTTTTTAATGCAGAATTTGACATCTGCATGAAAATCTACATGTCTATCCTGAGGCCAGAAAAGGCTATCACAGGTCAGAAGTGCTGTGCCTACATTGCTGTTTTTTTCTCCTTGCACATGTGGTTCAGTTTTCTCTTTTCTGCCCCAAAATCTGCAAGATAAGAAAACACATTGGCACAGCACTTCTGAACTGCCATAGACTTTTCTGCTTTCAGGATAGACATGCAGATTTTGATGCTGATTCTAAAACACTTTTTCAAAAGAAGCATTAGACAAAATACTGTGGGCTGGGCCTTAAAACAGTATGGTGGGGTCAAGCTCACAGAAAGCATCCCCCATATGCTGTGAGAGAAGGTATGCAGGCACGCATGAGAGTGTGGGATGTGGTGTCATCAACCATTACTGCAGTTCAGACTCGAGGGGTCACACAGAGGCTATCCTGAAAGTTTGAACTGTGCTGCGCTCCCTGACGTCACCGCTCCTCACATGTGCTGTTTCATGATACCGGCGAAACATATCCACTATGTCTGGTGCGATATGTGGCTCTCACACGACAGCTAGTGTTACGAGCATTGATGTCACTGAGGTCATTTTTTAGGTCACTCAACGAGACTCCCTACTGCATAATACCCACTGAGCAATCTGAGACAACCTCAGCGAAGTCACAGTCTGTTACACTGGAATCATGTAGTGCCTGTTGTTTGAACCATATGGGGGAAGCAGTCACTGATCTTTGTCCCTTTATGCTGGAAAGACTTCTGGATTTGTTTGGGTTTAATTGTATATTTTTTGGGTGGCTCTAGTTATTTTTTATATCCTTTATTTGGGGGGGGGGGGGGGTTGGGTGTAAAGGCAGAATTCCAACAAATGAATTTTAATTAAGAAAAGGTGAAAGAGGAGTGTATTGGGGTTCATTTTCAATAAAATATTAATGGTGTGGTTACTTGTGTTCTTGCTTACTTGGTTACTAATATTGGTTATCTGATTGATGCCTTGACATTACAAACCTCTGGCGTTGCTGATACTTCACATTAACTCCAAATACCTTTATCTTGTTTGCCAATGTACCTTGGCAGTGAGAGACAAGGGGCAAAGAACCAGGAGTCGTGCATCTAATAGAGGAGCCCCTCCTGGCGCTGCTGCGGCCTGCTAATTTTTTTTAAGATTTTAAAATCTCTTAAGATTTTACAGATTGCTCAACGTTTCAGCTGTTCAAGTGGGTGGATGGATGGATAGATAAATGCATGTAAAGAAGAGTTGGTTTTATAGATGGATGGACAAAAAAGATAGATTTACAGATAGATATCAAACAGCTGTATAATGTTCCACTCCCTCCATATACTCTAAGCTTGTATCATTTAGTGCCTTCATGTTGCACTAAAGAGTATTTTAGCCTTGTATTTAGCTTTAAAAAAAGTAATTAATAAAAAAAAAAGTTGTGGGGAATACTCTATTTTTCTTTGCTAGCTTGGGTACAGCAGAGAGCTGCAGCCTGCAGATTAGTGGCTTTATCTTGGCTGTTATCAAAATTTCAGTGGACCCCATGACAATTTTTTCAAATATTTATTTATTTTTACAGTAATCTGACATCAGTTTGGATTCCATACTGACAACCAATCACAGACGCTGACAGAGGGGGTGAGCGGGGCTGACAGTACATTAACCAATCAGGGGAGGCAGTGAATTTTTGAGTTTCTTGAGCGGTCTCAGAAGCATGGTGACAGCAGCGCTGAAGCTTGGTAGGTAATTATATAGGAAGATAATGTCTGTGCCAAAACAGCAATGTTTCAATGTAAAACGATTTGAGCTGTGATTGGCAGCTTTTGGGCCCCTTCGAAGTTGATTTCTAGTCCTTTGATTTTGCCTCTCATTGATCTGAATGAGGTTCAGTAGTTCAGCGAACTGTTCACAGATCTATTCGCATCTATATGCAAACCGGGCCGAACTTGAACTTCAAGAGGTTCGCTAATCTCTAAACATAAAGCAAAGGAATTAGTACTGAATAGACACACATTTAGACTCTCCTGAAAAACATTAAATTGTGGAACTATTTACAGCTATGGAAAGGAAGTATAAATAAGCTTATTTCAAAGAAAAGCTCTGTTACCTGCACTGTAAAGCTTTTGTTGAACGAATGCTTTCCATCAACTTGACGGATCCCTCTGCAATCAGGCAGATACATAAATTCTCTATATGCACCAGTACTGTCACACGCGGCAATATTGCTAGCAATTTCACTGGCAATTTGCTGGTTGCAGTGAAATCATGGACACATTGTTACATTTGTACACAGCAAAAAATAGAACAATCTGTCCATGATTTCACTGCAACGAGCAAATTGCCAGTGAAATTGCAAGCAATATTGCTGCGTGTGACGATACCTTAAGGTGCATATGTGTCTATTGACTGTCTTTTACAATTTTTGCTGCTAACTGTACCAATAAAATACAGTCAGCCGACATCTACTCCTTATCTATCATGTCATCTATACTGTAGTGCTGCTGTTAGCAGGCTCCCACCGTGCATCGTAATTTTAGACTGTACTGTTGCTGCCAATGTTGCTGTTGTTGACCCTAAACTGTTACATAATTTTCTACCTAACTTTCCCTAAATCTCTACCTAACCCTCTACTTGCTGATCCTGCTGCAGCGACTGCAATGTCACAAATCTTCTTGACTTCCTAATCCCTAGTTACCCACTGTGTACCTTGGATACCAGCCGGTGAGCGGGGAAGGCTGGTAACCAAGGCATACATCTGGTATCTAGGCAGCGCGCACTGCCTAGTTACCCGCAGTTTACCATGGATACCAGCTCCCAGCGCTTGCTGAGAGGCGCTGGGAGCTGGCTGATCGCGCGTCCCGGTGTCACATGCAGCGATGCTGCGTGTCCACCGGGCAACCATCGCCAGGTTTTCGGTCCAGTCCGAAAACCTGGCGGCCATCAACCAGCGATTTATCGCTGGATGATGCACCCTGTCACACACGTCAATATCGCTGCAACGTCACGTGCAGCAGCGATATTGACGCGTGTGACGACCCCTTAACTCTCTACTTCTCTGCTCCTGCTGCCATTCCAGCCACACATCTCCTGGCTGACCACTGTGATTTATAGTGATCAATAGTATTATTGATGACTACAAATGTACTCACTCATTGGTACATAAACAGGAAAATATTCCCCTCAAAAAAACTAATTTTTTAAAGAATCAGGGAAAAGTTATTGCTTTGTCACTTTGGAGATCTTTGTTCCTGTGCCCTTAAAAAAAGAATAATTATTTGACAGCTTATCACTTCATTTAGAAAAGTGTTTAGCTCCTGATACGTCACAAACATGGATGATTTTTGCACCCAACTGAGTGAAAATGCCACAGTTTCTTTAATTTGCACTACCTACTGTATATATAAAAAAATAGCTAGGAATGTATTTGCCCAAAAACAGCGATAATTTTTGGACCTTTTATACATCTTAAGTGTGCTTCAAAGTCTGAAACTGATGTTTCTGATTAAATGGGCTGCTGGTTACCGCTACATACTATACATTTTTAATTAGACAGATAGGTTTAGGTTACTTGGACATTAAAATAGACTCTATTTGCCTTAAAGGGTATGTCACACGCGTCGATATCGCTGTCAATGTCGCTCAAGCGACGTAGGAGCGACGTAGGAGCGACATTGAAGCGTGTGACCAAGCGATGCAACCACCGATATGTCGCTGATCGCAGGTTTCACTGCCAGACGTAAAACCTGTCGCTCATCGCTCAGTAGACCTTGTGCATCGCTGCGTGTGACACTAAACTCAGCGACGTATTTTCTATTTTGACACCGTACAGGCGACTAAATAAAATCGCTCACTGGATCGTCCGCAAGATGGCAGCATCACCGCATCGCTGGGTCATATTGACGTGTGTAACATCTTACCCGCGATAATTCCACATCGCTCAGGCGACGAATAATATGTGACGCATGAGCGATATCGCGGGCGACATTGACACGTGTGACAGGCCCTTAAGAGCCTAAAA
The DNA here is from genome assembly GCA_033576535.1 of Allobates femoralis. Lineage (NCBI taxonomy): Eukaryota > Metazoa > Chordata > Amphibia > Anura > Aromobatidae > Allobates > Allobates femoralis. The sequence continues at coordinate 62,531,369 of JARQOC010000008.1, read as the reverse complement.
CAGGTTTGGTGGGAACTCAGAGTACACAAACATTTTAGGCAATAAAGGTTTTTATCTATATGATTCTCTTCATATTTATTCACCACAAATTGAATCTTTTGAAAAACATTTGCAAAATCAGCGAATTCAATTTTCAAAAATTTGACTCCTCATTAGTTATTTTTCTATTTGACTATATTTATTCTAAGAAAACAAAACTCATTGCATTGTCCTCTATTCTCTAGAAAACTGTGGGAGTGTGGTAAACACCATTATCTGCTTTTGCTATCACATTCCATCATGCCACCTTGTTATATGTAATTGAATTACGGATCACAAGTCAACCATTACACAGTAATATGTCATTAGACACTTTCCTTACAGCTTATTCAATTTAACAAAATGGAACATTGGAATGGAAGTGCTCTATGGTATGGAAATGATAATGATAGTATCTTCACTGGAAACCTGCCACTAAATAACAAAAAATAAACATTGCCTAATGCTAACGCTGTCTGACAGATTATTTCTATACCAGGCACCACTTAATGGGGAGAATTGTGGATCTGAACTTATAGTCATACAGATCACTGAGACCTTTGAATATACTAATGTCCAAGAGTATAAGAAAAATCTAGTCTAACTTAAAGTAACAATTTTTTGAGGCCAAAATAAAGAAAGATAAATCATAGTGATTTGATTGCCTACCACTTAATATTCAGTGGTCAGCAGAAACTGCATGGGACAGCCACATGTTTACAGCTGTAACATCCACCAGGAAACATATATGGAAAGTACCTCCAGTGTGGTAGGACTCAAATAAAAATCTGCACAATTTTTGTTGTTACGATCACTTGGTGGCATGGATCCTACAAGCCACTAGTCAAGATGAGTTATTGGGATTCAGCACAGATACAAGATGTTGATTCAGCAACGTGAACTAGTGGGAACAAAGGAGTTACTATCCTGTTTCCCTGAAAATAAGACACTGACTTATATACATTTTTGCTCTTAAATATGCGTTAGGTCTTATTTTCAGGGGATGTCTTACTATGCCCATCATCCCCTTGCAGCCCCCAATATCCCCATCATCTCTTTGCAGCCCCCAATCATCCCTTGCAGATCCCCATATCCCCATTATGGTACCTGCAAAAAAACACACACATACTGTACACCCACCCACACACATACACACACACATACACATTCCCCTTTTCTCACCAGTCTGCCACTGCATATATTTTGGGTGCCACTCTGAGATATCTTCCTGCCATAGATATATGTGAAGCCATCAGCCTATTGAGGCCACCAGCCACCGGACAATCAGACGCCCGCATGTAATGTCAAGCACCAACTTTAGCTGCTGGCCTCTGACTGGCAGGCAGCAGCTGGCCTCTGATTGGAAGGCAACTGCTGGCCTCTGATTGGCCAGCAGGTTCCCGTACATCTACGTCAGGAGACACCTCAGAGCAACACCCTAAATACATGCCGTGGCGGTCACCTGAACAACGATGGTGGGCTATGGGGTCTATGGTACAGGTATAATCACAACTGCATGCCCTGTACTGGTCTTCTGATTTGTGGGCATGCTTAAAAAAATTGCTAGGTCTTATTTTCAGGGGAGGCCTTATATTGAGCAATCCAGCAAAACCTCAACTAGGTCTACTTTTTTTGTGAGATATCCTATTTTTGGGGAAAAATGGTATGTGTGATCAGTGACTGGATCCTTGGCTGACTGGATTTAAACTGATAGAGTATGATATAAAAGGGAAGACAAAGAAGCACAGTAGAGTAGACTTGTTGATGAAGCAGAGCTCAGGTAAGTAGCAGAGTGCAGTGATGTAGCAGTACCCAGCAGATTAGCAGAACTGGGTATGTCAGGAGTAGAGATGAGCAAACTTTCCCTAAACATGTTCGCCAATTTCAAATTAATCATGGACATTGCTGATTTTGTTTGGGATTGGAAACACAAGCAATTTGCCAAAAAAACGGTAAACACAACTTTGTTCGTAAACTGGTTTAAAAAAGCCATACGGCGTTTAATTGATGATTTCCTTCTACCTTTTGACAGTGTAGGATATTGGGCGGGACATGTTTGATGAGGGGAGGGGTGGGGAGAGGTCAGAGTAGCACCGGACTCTATTTTTTTAATCTGCATTTTCTATGTAGATGTTGCTCGTCTGCAGCCAATTAGAGTGCATGAAACATCCACAAGTTGAAGACACAAGGGCTTGTGTCATTGGCTGTCTTGTTTCATTGGCTGTCCAAGCCACATGTCCCTCGGAATATAAGAAGCGGCCATTTGCTGTCATCACCATTTTTAGAGTGTTACTGTTTGGGAACAGTGTTGCTCCATACTGCTCCATGCATGTTACACAAATAGACATATAGCTACTTGATTTATTTTTAGATAGAATCGGAGGGCGAGAGGATCCACCCAGACATAGGCATTTTTTGTGGAGAAAAATGTGATTTCTAAATCTGAGTGCATTGCCAAAGACATGTTTTTTGCATATGGAAAGTGATTGTCAAATCTTAGATTTTCCCCTAAGAAGACTGGTTTGGTCCTCTAATCAGTGATTGTCAAATCCTTCAATTTGTACTAAAAATGATTTTTTTTTGCCTTAAATCGGTTATTGCTAGATCTTTCAGTTTCCTCTAAAAAAAGCTGTGTTTTTCCTCTAACCAGTGATTTCCAAATACTTCAGTTCCCCTAAAAATGCTGCGTTTGGCCTCTAAGCAGTGATTGTACAATGATTGACTTTGTACAAAAAAAGGTTTTTTTTCCTGTCTCAAGCTAGTTTTTGCAAAATCTTTGTTTCCTCTAAAAAGCCTGTGTTTGGCCTCTAACCAGTGATTGTCAAATTCTTCAGTTTCCCCTAAAAAGGCTATGTTTTGGCTCATATCTGATGATTGTCAATTTTTTCAGTTTGTACTAAAAAGGCATTTTTTGTGTCAAACCAGCTATTGCAAAATATTTCATTTTTCCCTAAAAAGGCTGTGTTTGGCCTCTAACCAGTGATTGCCAAATCCTTCAGTTCCCCTAAAAAGGTTGTGTTTGGCCTTTAAGCAGTGAGTGTCAAATTCATAAAAAGTCTGTGTTTGGCTTCTAACCTGTGATTGTCCAATGGTTGACTTTGTACTGAAAAGGTATTTTTTCTGTCTCAAGCTAGTTATTGCAAAATCTTTCAGTTTCCTCTAGAAAGTCTGTTTGGCCTCTAACCAGTGATTGCCAAATCCTTCAGTTTCCCCTAACAAGGCTGTGTTTGGTTTATACCGGTGATTGTCAATTTTTTCAGTTTGTACCAAAAAGGCATTATTTTGCCTCAACCCATGTATTGCCAAATACGTCAGCTTCCCCTAAAAAGGCTGTGTCAGCTTCCCCTAAAAAGGCTGTTTTTGATTTCTAACCATTGATTGTCAAATCCTTCACTTTGTAATAAAAAGGACATTTTTCCCCTCAAACCAGTTATTTCAAAATCTTTGCTTCCCCTAAAAAGGCTTCCAACCAGAGATTGCCAAATCCTTAACTTTCCCCTAAAAGGCTGTGTTTAGCCTCAAACAAATGCTTTCTAAATCTGCTTGCATAAAACATGAGTGGAAAATCCTGAGGTTGAGGTGGAAAGGGGAAGGAGAAAACAGTTGTTGGAGAGGGGAGTATGCTTGGCTTTGAGCTGTACGTGGGATAAATGCTGGTGCTTAATGTTACTAAAAGCAGTACTGACCAAACATTAGCTCATTGTATACCACAGGAAGTGACAACTTCTGTTTCTGGACAGCCTACTCCAGTCTCTATTTGCCAGCAGCAAAGCGATATGAGTTCTGGATGAGTCCTAGAAAGAGCTTTTGCTACAGTTCATAGCAAGTGCTTCATCAAGTCAAGTGGCATGTCTTCCCATTCTTCCACCTCAACATCACAAACAGTAGAGTACTCAGAAGTGGCGCTCCAATTACCCATATGCCACCCCATGTCACAACTCTCCAACCACACAACTAATTGTAGGGAAACACAGATCGGCAGTTCTGCAGAGATGTTTACACATTCTATTTTATTGGCACCAGAAGTCTGCTTCAAAGATGCACATAATCCAGAGAAGGAAAGCATCTGCACCATTGCCCAAAATCTTTTGGAGTTTGATCTGGGGAATGGAGAAAGTATGGTCCTAGCAGAATTCAGAAAATTGTCACCAGACATTAATCCTCGGGGGTAGAGGTGAGGATGATAATGATGATGAAACTCAGGTACTTTATGAACACCTGCACTGTACTGTGCAGGGCAGAAAGTGGAGGAGGGTGACTTTCATGGTGAAGAGTGATACAACAGGCAGGATTAACAAATAGGTTTGAGATCCCACCTGGAATCAACCCATACTAATCACACAGCTGAGTAGCTCAGGAGAGAAGGAAGACAGAAGATTAAGTTGCGTGTTCCCGCACAGAGACTCAAGGCTGAAAGTATGACAAGTACTGAATCCTCAGCCTCAATTCTGGTTGTGGATAGCAGCACTTGCTGGTCTGCAGTTGACTGAGGTAGCAAGGATTGCCTAGTTTGAGTCTTTTTTTGACCGCAAAAGATGACCCAACTCATGTTATTTGCAAACTTTGTGCAAAAATTTGATTAGAGGCAAAAATAACAACAATTTGACTACTACTTGCATGAACCAGAATATGGCACAGCACCATGCTTTACTCTGGGAAAATAACTGCACTAAAACTCTGTCTATCGGGCCTCACGAAACACAGTCCACTTCATCAAATGCATCTGCTGTTTCCTCCTCTGTGAGAGTGGCAAATGTCTGGGGGGTATCTGGCCACATGACCTCCACTTGTTTAGCCGCTACAGTTGGCTTGAGTGACAGTCCCTCAGTTGTTATGAAAGGGCACATGCCTGCTGGTTTTGACCAATTTCAGACACCAAACACACCATTTGTTTGTCAACCCACCATAGCATCTGCACCTGCACCTCCTTCACAGTCTAGCATTTTTTCGGGTACAAACTATTCCACCCTCTCTCCGGCAGCCTCGGTCCCACAGTTGTGGTCATGGAAAAGATTATTTCCTCCTACACTTTCCAAAGTATAGAGCTTGAGCCCGACTATCTCCAATTTGTTAGCCAAATGTTGCCTTTCCACTTGGTGGATACATGCAGATTTAAAAAGGTGATGGCCGTTGCAGCCCCACAGTATTAGTTGTCCAGTCGCCATGACTTCTTAAAGAAAGCTGTGCCTGCGCCACACCAACATGTCAAAGACAAAATTACTTATTCCTTGAGAAACTCTGTTTGTGACAGGTTGCATATCACCACTGACACCTGGACAAGCAAACATGACTTGGGGCGTTACATCTCACTGACTGGGCACTGGGTAACTCTGGGGGCTGTGGGGCCAGGCAGAGAAGGGGATACTCCCTAAGTTTTGAACTCTCCAACACTTTTTCAACAAACTTCTACCAGTACCTCTTCATCAACTGCTTCTGCCTCATCCACCTCCTCTAGGGCCTCCAGCTGCACCCTCAACCTTTCCCTTAATGTTTCAGCAGTTCAGACAGAATCCACCCAACCTCTGTACTGCACTGCCAGGGATCTCCACCATCATGCAGTTTTTAAATTAAAATGCCTTTGAGATGTGAGTCAAACAGCTGAAGAACCTGGTGGTGACCCTACGCCAGGGCAAACTTTTGCATTTGCTTTGCGTGACTCACATCCTCAGCCTGATTGTCCAGCAACTCCTATGCCACTATCCCAGACTAGATTTCCTTGGACAAAGTGCCTCTCTGTCCGCGCTGCTGCTCCAGGGCCGAAGGAACCAAGACACAGGGATGTCTGGATCAACTTATGTTTTTATTGTCCAAGGTGTTTCAGAGCCACATACCATGAACAGTTGTTCCCTGAGGAAGGAGCTCGGTATGTGGCTCTGAAACGCATCGGACAATAAAAACATAAGTTGATCCAGACATCCCTGTGTCTTGGCTCCTTCGGTCCTGGAGCAGCAGCGCGGACAGAGGCACTTCGTCCAAGGAAATCTACATTGAGACCACGGTTATCTGTGGAGTGCGGTCCCTGCAGCAGCTGCTTATCGCTTTTTAACCAGATGTGGGTCTCACAACTGGACAAGGTGAGCAATTCCACATCACAAGCTGACAGTGCTTAATTAAGATAAGACCCTATTTGCGCATTCTTATTTTACAGATTTATACTATCCCAGCCTGAAAGAGCTGATGCACAAGGTATGGCGGCTTTGTTCTTACTTCTGACATTCTTGCCCAATGGCATCTCTACAGTAGTCCATTGGAAAACTGGTAAACCATTTGATATGCTGATGCTGACACAGTGGAACTCCACTCTGCACATGTTGTAGTGATTGTGGCAGCTGTGAAAAGCCCTGACACAGTTTGTAATGATGCGTACATTGACTCAAAGTGAGCCGAATAAGGTGGAAATGATGCTCGCAGAGTGGACACAAATCAAGAACCTCTGTACCCTTCTTGAAAATTTCGAAATGGCTACTAAGATGGTTATCGCTGATGATTAGGGATGAGCGAGTACTGAAATATTCGGACTCGCTATACTTGTAACGAGTAGGTCCCAATACTTGGTACTCGTTACGAGTATAGCGAGTCCAATGTAAGTCAATGGGGAAGCGAGTAATGTGAGTAATTCCTCAGCTGCCAGAGCCTATATAGAGGTCTGGCGGCAGAGGAAAAGGCAGCATTCCCTACATGATTGTTGAAAACCCGTGGGTAAAAAGCCGCCGGGTTTTAAACAATGATGTAGCCCCCTACTCGCTTCCTCACAGCCTGACAGCAAGATCCTCCACTCCCCCTGCCGCCTCCCCACCCGATGCTGAGTTAGGAGCGGGCGCGGAGCGAGCAGCAGGGAGCGGAAGATGCAGGTGGGGAAGTCGCCGGTGAGAAGACCCCACCAGCGGCTTTCTCCTCCTGTTTTTCGCTCCCCGCTCCCTCCTGCCCCTCCCTGCCCTCTCCTAACTCAGGATCGGGTGAGTAGGTGGCGGGGGGAGCAGAGGATCCCACTGTCATGAGCGAGTCACCGCTGTCAGAGCCGGCTTTCCCACTAGTATTTTCAAATGAATCAGGTCAGCTGTTCATTTGAAGTAGCGATGCTGGCAGGGTTCATGTGAGTTCATGTTTCCCTGCATGAACTCACATGAACTTTCCCACGCCTGGGTGCACAGCTCTGCTAGATCTCTGGTAGAGAACCTCTACCAGAGATGTAACTGAGCTAAAGAAGAACCCTGCATTGGACTACGGCGGACAGAAGAGGATTTTTTTTGGAATAAAGATGGAGTCTCAAATTGTATTTTTTGCTTTATTTCTATTAAAAAAAAATTCTCTGTGTTGTGGTTTTTAAAAAAATACTTTAATAGAAATTCATGGCGGTCATGTCTAATATTGGCGGTCCCATGAATTTCGGGCTTAGGACCAGCTGATAACACAAAGCTTGCCTATGTCGTCCGCTCCCCGCTCCCTGCTGCTCGCTCCTCGCCCGCTCCTAACTCAGGATCGGGTGGGGAGGCGGTGGGGCGAGCAGAGGATCCTGCTGTCAGGCTGCGGGGAAACAAGTTGGGGGCTATATCATTGTTTAAAACCCGGCGGCTTTTTACAGCCGGGTTTTAAACAATCATGGAGAGAATGCTGCCTTTTCCTCTGCCGCCAGAACTCTATATAGGGTCCGACAGCTGAGGAATTACTCGCATTTCCCATTGACTTAAATGTTACTCGTTACTAAGCGACTAATCGCAAGGATACTCGCAGAGTAACGAGTAGCCTGAGTACCGTACTATTTGGTGAGTACCGAATAGTAACGAGTATACTCGCTCATCCCTATGATGATGTCACCATCAGCATAACTATTCTGGTCATTTATATGCTGGAGCAAACTTTGAAAAGTCTACGGGATTAGATGGTGATACCACATGAAGAGGCCGAGGAAAAAGGGAATGATGCAGAAAGGATATCAATATCTCAAGGGTCGAGACTCTCATCACATAGCCGGGTGGCATAGCAGGGTGGAGTAGAGCGACACATGGGGGCTTATGGTACCAGACAAAGTGGTAGCGAAGGTGCAGGAGCCGAGGAACAAATGGAGGAGGGTGAGTATTAAAGCGTTATGGGCATAGAACAGTCAGGAGATGAAGAAGAAATGGTTCCCCTTTCTGTTGCCCGAGGTCGTGGGAAAGGACTGAGGAAGGAAGATCGATTTTTACGCAGCCACCAATATAACAGACTTGGGCCTCAAGGATGCATCAGACACATGAGTGCCTTCTTGCTGAACTTGGACCCTTTTGCATTTTGGGCTTCAAAAATGAATGAGTGGCCTGAGGACATCAGACATGCCATGAAGGTTTTGTTCTTTTAAAACATGTCTATAGTCCTGCAGATGGTATCCTGACAGATAAGGACATCCAGGTGTCACCTGAATGTTTACACTGCCTAACTTTCATCAAGATAATCAAGTCATGCATCTCCAAGGACTTTTCCACCCCAGTGGCAGACTGTGTAGAGTAAGCGATGTTGTACTTTCCAGCATGCTGCATTCATCTCACTATTATACAATTTTTATTTTGGGTCAATTTTCATGGCATGTTGCCCAATTTTTGAAATGTGAAGACTCTTCTTGGGTGTCTAATTCTTGTCTGTTTCCTGAATTTTGCAGGACTCTGTGAGTATGATACCTATAAGTGTGACTCATCCCTCTGTAACTAATCAATGTTTAACCTTGAAGTGCTCGGCTAGGCCCTGTTCCAGACTCTGTGCCATAAATGCAGGCTGCACAATTATACAACTTTATTCTGGGTCAATTAATGCCACTTTGGTGGTATCCGGTCCTAATTTTTTGAAACTTGGAGACTTTTCTTGGGGGGTCTCCTTGTCTGTTCCGTTAATTTAGTAGGGCTCTGTGAGTATGATGCCTATACCTGTTAATCACTCATCACCCTGTTATTAACAAATGTTCAACCTTGAAAAGCTAGGCCAGGCCCTTTTCCAGACCATGGCCATGCATGTAGGTTGTGCCATTATACAATTTTTATTCTGGGTCAATTGATGCCACTTTGGTGGTATCTGGCCCTAAGTGTTGAAAATGTAGAGAATGTTATTGGGATGTCCTTGTTGTATATTTTGTGAATTTATCAGGGATTTCTGACCACCATGACTACACCTGTCACTCATCTCTCTGTTCCTAATCCATGTTGATGCTTGAAATCCTGGGCTAGATGGCACTTTTCCTGACGTTTGTCCCTACTTTTAGCTGTTCTTGCAGCTTTTGGGCCTATTTAAATATGTTTTGAAGGCCCTTGCTTTTACCTTCTATTGATTTGAATGGTGTTTGGAAGTTTGGTGAACTGTCTGTTGAACTACTCGGTGAACATATGCCATTCAGTGAACCGAACCGAATCCAAACTTCAAAAGGTTCACTCACCTCTAGTCAGGACACTACTTGTAGTTATGTAGCAGAACCCAGTCAAAGTTCATAATGAAAAAGATGCTTTAATTAAAGCTGTAAAGATGAAAATGTAAGGAATCTGTTTTTGTATTCTTGGTATAGATTGTATTATTGGGCATATGTCAAACAACAATGCTGCACCAAGTAACTTAACTGTGAGAGCTGACAGCTCTTTATCGAGAATGTTAGCTTCTTCAGGCACAAAAGTGATGTGTACTGACATCTGCCTATAAGAAATATCTTCCATCTGTGTACGACTGTCAGCAGCATTATAACAACCCCATTTTAGCTTGATTCTTTTCTTTGTTTTATTGATTTATGACCATTATTTAGCTGCGGGTGCACTTTGCCTATATGAGAAATGTAAAACTTCTCACTTTGTTATCTCATCCTCAACATGTGCTTGTGCCGTCCTCATCAAACTATCTGCAGTATAAAGAATATTACCAGTTAATCAGTATAATTTAACATGATATATATTTACTGTTCATATCTTTACATTAACCCTTTCAAGACCTGAAGGTTTTTAAGTTTTTGTTCTTTTGCTTTTCGTCTCCTACTATCAAAAGCAATAACTTTTCTTTCTCAATTGACATATTTGTATGAGGATTTGTTTTATGCAAGATGACTAATAGTTTTAAATAACACCTTTCAGTTTACCAAATAATATACTAAAAAATGGGAACAAATGTCTAATTCCAAAAACTGGTAAAAAATGGGTGCAATTGTGCTTTTATTTTGGGTTTTGTTTTCATATGACATTATGAGTCTAAAGATCAGTACAACATAGTGATACCAAACATATTCCTATATTTTATATTTTACTGGCTTAAAAAAATCAGAGTCTTTAAAAAAAACGCATTTCTTATGTTGCTAGTTTGACTTGTAAAAGTTACATAGTTACATAATTAATATGGTTGAAACAAGACAAAAATTACATCATGATACTGGTTAAGATCAATTTCATTGACATCTCAGTTCAGAGCCAGATATAGGGGGTTGTTTATGTTAATGTTCCTGAGCAATCCGTGTAGATGGAATATAATATTGTAAGGAATGACACATCATCTAATCTTAAATTGTATAAGAAGTAAGTCTGGAGATGGATGACCACTGCTCTTTTACTAAATATCTATGTATAATTTTTCATTGTTAATAATATAAAAAGATAAAGCCTTCCGATATACTCTCCTATTTCAGTTGGAAGGTGAATATGTGGCACCCCAGTGGTCTGGTTGCCACAGTGGCATAGCCTCCCTCACAGGGAGTGATGTTATGCCTAGAAACAGGAGGAGGTCACCACGCTAGGTAACACCCAACGTACAACACTTTTCTTGACTCCAGACCTAAAGGGGGAGCTCTAAACCCGATTTCAGGGGTGCTGCCCTATATATTCCGTCCCAGAAGAGGGGTTATGGAGAACAGTAGAGTTAGTCTGAGGAGAAGGAAAGCAGAGAACGTGGAGAGGAGAGCTCTGGGGAGTGGAGCTGTGAGCAAGCTCACCCTGGAGCAGAGAGCTAGAGAAAGGATGCCAGAGTCTTTGATTGTGCGGGTACTGTACGTCCTGGCAGTCAAATCTGGAGGGCAGGAATCTGTAAGTTTCCTGGCCACACCGAACACCTATCGGCACAGAAGCATACTTAGAGTCTAGAGCCACCACCAGTTGAGTGGTATCTACGATAGGCTCCTGCTGCCTGCCATATAGGGAAAGAACCAACACACAGGAAGAGGGCCGCAGTGTAGCTACAAGCAACAGGGACCTAAAGGGAAAGCGCAGCAGGAAGGTCTCCATACCCACCTGGAGAGGCAGACCCTTGCATGCTTCACGGATGACCAGATCTATTCTTCCAGCTGTAACCAATGCCCCGGACTGCACCATCATCTGCCAAGTAAAGGTAAAGGAAACTATAATCCCTGTGTCCTCCAGTTATTTCCTGCGCCCTCTGTCCTGCACCCCAACAATCACCATCACCTTAATAGACTGTCCTAATACGTCCTGGGGCCCCGCTCCACCTGTGGGGAGCCACACCATCCCAGCTGCACTATCACATACCCCACCAGTCCTAATCTGCAGCCTAGGCCATTCCTACCTGAGCCCAACAGGTGGCATCACATTCATCCCCCGTAAATACACCTTAACTTCACGGCCAGGGCCACGGAGCCTGGTCACCACCACCATGACCTCCCCAAGAAAGTCAACCAGCCTGGTTACTGAGTACCCTGTGGCCCTAGTGGGCATTGCAAATACACTTGCATCTCATTCATAAAATGTTAATGTATGCCAACTACAGTAGCACACATCAGAAGGGGAGCCAGGGATGCTGAAGGTAAGACGTGGATCCTAGGGCTCCCATCCGGTAGCCATACCTTATTGACATTGTTGATAGATAGGGTACTGTAAATCAATTTGCACCAACTCTATCCCCAACATATAGTTGCCCCATGATCACATCACAGGGTCTCCAATGGTGATGGGGAATAATGTGATCACCAGCACAGTATGCTAGATCACGTTACCAGAGTTTGACAGCATGATCTAATGTATTAACAAGAGATGGTGATCTCCGATTCAGCTGAACCTGTTGGCTGTACATGTTGGCTGATCAGATCAACCTGGCATGTGCAGGTGTGGCGCCCCTGCGGATCCAGTCGCCACAGCAGTCCTGCACCCCTGTTGAGGTGTAGTACCCCACTCTCGGGTAAAGGGGCACAGACTGGTATCGAGACACCCAGGCCACACACTGCACTAGGTCCTGGTCAGGGTTATGGTGAGATTGCTCCTACGGGAGACCACAGTCCCTGATCCTGTCTGGAAGGAGGAACCAGGGTACAGGGGATGGGTGGAGAGGAGGTAGTTAGAGGGAGCACCTGATTAGGAGTGAAGTTAGGAAGAACCCACATAGATAGCGTGGGACACGTGACAGCGGGCATAAATAGAACAAGGAAAGACCTAGAAGTAAGTCGAGTTGAAGGGAAGCTAGTGGACGTAAGAATTTCAGAGAGGAGTAAAAACTTGAGAAAGGTGTCCAGAGGACTGAAGCCAGTGGGAGCTCATCCTAAGGCTTGACTGAGGAGCTGAAGGAGAGAATCAGAGTGCTCCAGGAGAAAGAGGGGGTTCCAGAAGCACGGGTAGTGAGCAATCCGCCCGTGGGGCTCGCATCCATTGCCAGTCGCAGGCAGTGGAGGGACCAGGCCGCAGAACAGGGGCACTGGGACCCTAAGACTAGTGGAGAAATCCCGGCTCAGCTAGCAACCTGGAGGCTGCAGAATTTGCAAGGTGCCGCAGCCAATACCGTGCACATCTGCTAAAAAAGTGGCCGCATAGGGTCCAAGGAAAGACTTCAAGTAACCCCAGGAGGGACCCGCAGTCACTGGCTCGGGACTCTGTGTGAGCGAGGGGTAAGGCAGAAGGGCTAAGCAAGTGCAGTGTGAAAAGACTGAGAAAGGACAGAGAGAAGGGGTACCGGTTGAGTGTCATCCCACTACCCTGAAGTAGCTGGATCCCTGCCTCCAAGAACCCAGCACTCAGCGGGCTCTTCCACAGTGACTGTGAGTAAACATCTAAAGACTGCAACCCGCTGTGTTCATGACCTTTCTTGCCACATCATAAGCCTTGTGCTGGAACATAGCTACCAACTCACTCAGTAACATCTGCTGTCCTAGGCGTCAGCCCTATCCATAGAGGGCTTTACAACACTGCTGCAACATTACCATCAGCCCCAGAAGAACTGTTGTACAGCGGCGGCCATCTATAGCTGCAACCTGCTGGTGGCGTCACATGAAACAGTTATCCCAAGGTCCAGTCATCCTCTCCCTGTTAAAACTCGCAGTCCTCATGACCTTCCCTAAAGAAGAGAGCCACCCTCCCCAAACATTTAATGACAACACCAGGGTCACTGAGCTGGGTCTCGATCCCCATGACTCCCATGAAGCCTCAAAGCCCAGTCCCACATATCCTAAGGCCCTGGAGAGGCTTGTCACAGGGAATATGCGAACACTAAAACCTTCTAGGGTAAATCCTGATGGCAGATTCCATCTAAGTTTGTAATTATGTAATTTTTTTATTTTAGTAGTACACTTTTTTGAATTGTGGAAAGTACTATGACCTAAGCGACAGTCTACACATCCCTGTTAACATGCTAGGTTTTTGTCATGCAAAAAAAAAACATCCAAGCCCAGCTATGTTTTGCAAGATCTGTAAAGTCTGCTTGTAGAGAAACGTGTTATGGACTGATTAGACCAAGGTTCAACTTTTTGTTCCAAAAAGTATGTTTGGTGCAAAGTCAACACTGTTTATCTCCAGAAGAACACCATACCCAAAGGGGAGCATGAGGGAGACAGCACTATGCGTCGAGACTGTTTTTCAGAAGCTTCAACTGAGGCTTTAGGTAAAGTGGAGGGACTAATTAGTTCAAAAATCAGTCAGTTTTACCTCAAACCCTTTAGGCCTCTGCTAAAAGCATAAGATGAAGAGGAATATCACTTTTCAGCATGAAAATTACCCTAATTATCCAAATCAACAAAAACTAGCTTTGCCAGAAAAAGATCAAAGTTTTGGAATGGTTCAGCTAGAATCAAAAAAGGTCTTAAATTATTCATCTTGTTGTGATTTTTTTACATGACAAAAATATGACAATTTAATAGTGGTGTGTAGACTTTTTATGTCCACTCTAGAATGACCTCTGCCACTTATAATAGATTTGAGCCTTTAAAATGTAATATGTCTATGATAAAGAAACTTGTATCTTTCCTCTACACAGTATTCCGACCACAAAGAAGACATTGAATGCTCTTTTGGAGGAACATGTATTGTTTTCCATGTTTCTAGTACTTTGTCACTTAACCATACCTTGCTATTTCTAATGTGCTGGATTGCAGTGACTAAATGGTAGAATGGTCAAGAAATACTGATATTAAACATTTGTAAGTCTTGAATAGAGTAAGTGGATTGTAGAAACTTTTCAGAGGCCTTAGAGCTCAGATGTGTTTCATAAGTGCCTAGATACAACACAGAAAGTTCCAGAGCAATACTAAACTAGCTGTAAGATAGTTCTCTTCATTTCTAAATTACTTTGCTTTTGCTTCTGTCGTTTTGTGCAAAATCTTGCAGGTTTTTACAATTGCTCTGCAGTTAGTTTTAACAGTCATATATCCTCCATGGTAGGCTATAGATGAAAGGGGTGTGAAAGGCAGGGAAGGGAATGTGATAGATAATAAAAAATAAAAACAAAATGAGTGAAGAAAATTCAGCAGTGAATAGAATAGCAAGATAGATAGACAGATAAATGGATTACAGATAGATAAATAGGTAGGTAGAAAGATAGATCGATAGACAGTTAACTAGATAGATAGATAGATAGATAGATAGATAGATAGATAGATAGATACCGTATATACTCGAGTATAAGCCGACCCGAGTATAAGCCGAGGCCCCTAATTTTACCCTCCAAAACTAGGGAAACTTATTGACTCAAGTATAAGCCTAGGGGGGGGAATGAAGCAGACTCATCACGGTATACAGCCCCTCTCATCATGATAAATGGCCCCCCATTACTGGTATATAATCCCCCATCACTGGTATATAGGACCTCCTTCACTGGTATACAGTTCCCCCCCATCAGAGGTTACAGCCCCCATCAGTGGAATACAGCCCCCCATCAGTGGTATATACAGAACCTTCTTCAGTGGTTACAGCCCCTATCAGTGGTATATACAGGCCCCACCATCAGTGGTATATACAGGCCCCCCCTCAGTGGTTACAGCCCCCATCAGTGGTATATAAAGCCCCCCATCAGTGGTATATACAGGCCCCCCTCAGTGGTATATACAGGCCCACCCCATCAGTGGTATACAGGCCCACCCCCCATCAGTGGTATACAGGCCCACCCCATCAGTGGTATACAGGCCCCCCATCAGTGGTATACAGGCCCACCCCCCATCAGTGGCATACAGGCCCACCCCATCAGTGGTATACAGGCCCCCCCATCAGTGGTATACAGGCACCCCCCCATCAGTGGTATACAGGCCCTCCCATCAGTGGTATATAAGCCCCCCGCCCCCCCCGCAGTGGTATACAGGCCGCCTGCCCCCCTATCAGTGGTATACAGGCCCCCCTTGCTGCCGCACACCTGTAAAATAATACATGATTTATACTTATCCCTGTCGCTGTCACCGCTCTGACACCGCGCATCCTCCAGTCTTCATGCTTCTTCCTGCTTGTGACCGGCGCACAAGCAATCACGTCATCGCTGCTGCGCCCGCCGGGTACAAGCAGGAAGAAGCATGAAGACTGGAGGATGCACGGTGTCAGAGCGGTGACAGCGACAAATATAAATGATGTATTATTTTACAGGTGTGCAGCAGCAAGGGGGGGCCTGTATACCACTGATGGGGGAGGCGGGCGGCCTGTATACCACTGTGGGGGGGCAGGGGGCCTGTATACCGATGGGGGGCGGGCGTCCTATATACCACTGCGGGGGGGCGGGGGGCCTGTATACTGATGGGGGGGCAGGCGGCCTATATACCACTGCGGGGGGGGGGGCGGGGGGCCTGTATACCACTTGTGATGGTCGTTTCGGTCCTAAGACCTGGAAGAGGGTCTTAGGACCGAAACATCCACCACAAAGATGCCTGAAGGCCATTAAAAGCGATTTACATCAGAAGTGGAGTGCTGCAGTCTTCATTATTTTGTCTAGATGCATAGACAGAAACAGAAAAAACTGCACAGCACTCACAAACTTACTATTTTTCAAAAAAACTCAAAAATCTTCGTTTTTATTTTCTTGGGGTTCTTGGTACAAACATTGGCCAATCTCCGTTTGCTCCCCAAGAAAATAAAAAACGAAGATTTTGTGTTTTTTGAAAAAAACGTAAGTTTTTTAATTTTTTCCTCAAATATATACTGCTTATTAGCATTTGTGCATCATTGGTAGTAACTGAGTGCTACAGAGAATTTTTCTAGTTATTTGACCCAGAATTCCTGCTGGCACCAGTTCACATTAGTCTGTGAGTGCTGTGCAGTTTTTTCTGTTTCTGTGTATAACAAATAAAGAATCTGGCTCCATGACTGCAACTTTGCACCCTCATCACCCACAGGTGGTCTTAGGTTGAGATGGTGTCTGCCCACTTAGAAATGGGATAGGGAGGACAAGGAGGGCAGGGATGTCAGCGTTAGGACTCATCAGACCTGGGGTCGCCTTGTCGCGGCTGATGAGCAAATGGACATTGGCCAATGTGCGTACCAAGAACCCCAAGAAAATAAAAAACGAAGATTCTTGAGTTTTTTTAAAAAACGTAAGTTTTTACATTTTTTCCTCAAATATATACTGCTTGTTATCATATGTGCATCATTGGTAGTACCCGAGTGCTGCAGAGAATTTTTCTAGATAGATAGATAGATAGATAGATAGACCGAAAAACACTAAAGGTCCTGTCACACGCGTCAATGTCGTCAGCGATCTGATCGCTGACGACATTGACGGCTGATCGCTGGTGAGCTGTCACACAGGCAGACTCACCAGCGATCAATTGACCAGTGACATCATGGAAACGATTTAAATATCGTTTCCACGATGTCCTGCTCCCGCTGCCAGCCTGCTGGAAGCGGGAGCAGCCTGGTCTCCAAGGTACACTGCGGGTAACTAGGCAGCGCGCGCTGCCTAGATACCCGACGTGTACCTTAGTTACCAGCCTCCTCCGCTCACCGGGTGAGCGGAGGAGGCTGGTAACTAAGGTACACGTCGGGTATCTAGGCAGCGCGCGCTGCCTAGTTACCCGCAGTGTACCTTGGATACCAGCTCCCAGCGCTTGTGACAGGCGCTGGGAGCTGGAATATCGCTCGCTCCCGGTGTCCACACGCAGCGATGCTGCGTGTCCACCGGGCGACAATCGCCAGGTTTTAGGACTGATTCTAAAACCTGGCGATCATCAACCAGCGATTTATCGCTGGTTGATGCAGTATGTCACACGCGTCAATATCGCTGCAACGTCACGTGCAGCCGATATCGTGCAGGCGATATTGACGCGTGTGACAGGCCCTTTACTGCAGCACTCCTTATCAGAGGTATAACATGCCTTTATAAGACTATCAGGATCTCATGGCAACGTTTCAGTTCTAGGAACATTCCTCCAACAACCACTCACTGGATTACTGAGTTTTTTATG
Source organism: Allobates femoralis (assembly GCA_033576535.1). NCBI lineage: Eukaryota > Metazoa > Chordata > Amphibia > Anura > Aromobatidae > Allobates > Allobates femoralis. The sequence goes on along the minus strand of JARQOC010000008.1, from coordinate 62,513,767 downwards.
CTACCTCATGTTTAACATTGCCGTATCTTCAATTATGACGAATTAGTACGATAAACCAACAGTGCATAATACCATTGAATAAGTGATTACATTGTCTCTTTAAAAGTTTCTTCTTCCATATACAAGTACAATATTCCCATTGCTTTGCCCCTTAAACAGGCCTCATAATGCATAATTACTGTAATCATCTCACTAATTGGAAGCTCCCACACCTGTTGTTCTTTAATCTTTGCATGTATGTTTAGTGTTTTACCTCACCCATGCCCCTCTGTGCTGTATCAGTCCGGCATCCTGTGCTCAGTGGTCGTGCCCTTGCTCAGGAATACTGGAGGTTTTGCAGCCACCATGATACTACTCCAGCGCTTGCGCCCTTCTCTTCCTGTTTCCTTCACTTACAATGCCTGTTCTGAGCATGCTCAGTTGATAATTTAGGTCCCAGGTACATAAAATAAAGTGCCAGTGCAGTGTATTTCTTACTTGTATGACTAAAGTGGTTATGTTCATCATTAAATTATATTTTGATAAAAATTCTTAGTTCTGTCTATGGCTGTGCGTTAGCATTGTCTCCTATCTCTTTAATTCTTCTGGAGCTATACTTATGAAGAGATCAACTTCTGGCCTCATAGTCCTGTGGTCTCCTATCTCATCCCAGATTCCCTGTGTTCTTCTTTACAACGGAGTTCTACAAGTTCACAGTTGCACTCAGAGGAGAATCATGGTTCATATCGAACTTCTCTCCCCTGTGTGAATATCAGAGGATCTACGGGATTAGTTAACCCTTGCAGACTCCTTACTTATGGCCTCACTGTTTCTTGTATTCGCTCCACACTGTGGATTCCACTCCCACATAAGCTTTATAAAAAAACATACTAAAATTACATTATGTGCATTCTTTAATTTTTAAGAAAAATGTGACAGTGTCATACAATTACATGTACAATATGTGTAGTCTTTTGGGGTGTAGGGATAAAACACCCCACATGCATTTCATACATCAACTGGTGCTTGGAGCCCCCAATACAGCATGATCTCAGCAATCTGCAAAATTGAAGAAGAGACAAATTTGAGTAAAAGACAAATTCAAACAAGCCTATCAATAAAGTGTTCCTCGTACATACCTATATTCACACCAGTGAAGTGTACAAGCTAAAACCGTTACATGAATTAAGGCTTCAGAGCTTACCTATATTAGAGAGGTTGGTTTAAAATCTACATTCATCCCACTGGGCCTCAGAATATTCAATCTGTATATCCATCTTAATTCCTTTGCTTTGAGTACTTTTTCTCTATCCCCACCTCTCCTCATAGGGGGCATCATATCAATGAGCCTAAACTTTAAATCTTTTTCCGCATGCTTCAACTCTGTGAAATGTTTTGGAACCGGAAGATCCTGACATTTTTTTCTTATAGTGTATAGATGTTGGCAAAACCATGTTTGACAGTAAATTCTAGTGTTGTCTCACCCACATACCACAAGCCACATGGGCATTCTACCAGGTACATAACATGGTCAGTGTTACAGGTCATAAAATGCTTGATGTCAAAGGCTTCTCCCATTCTAGGATAACTAAAAGAGGAACCTCTAATCATGCGCGAGCAGTTAATACAGTCAATACATGGATAACAACCTAACCTTTTGGTCCCCGTTAGGGTTAGTTGAGTGTGTTTCTTAATGGGGCCAAAGTCTGACTTAACTCAAATGTCTTTTAAATTCCTGTTCTTCCTATAGGACAATAGTGGTGCTACCCTGTACTTCTCAATTTCCAGCACACATTAACCCAAAATCTGCCAATGCTTAGTTATAATCTTGCTGATCTCTCTGGATTCTTTCCCATACATCATGACCAAGGACAAATCTTTTGCAGCCTCCTTTCTTGTCTATGCTTAGCATAACAATCCCTAGTTCTTTCCTCTACAGTTCTAGTTCTCTGTTGCTTTAGGATTTTCTCAAGGTACCCTCTTTGCTTACACTTTTCTAAGAGTTCATCAATCTTATCCATTATTTGCACTTTCTCACTGATGATCCTTTCCACTCGCTTGATTTGACCATAGGGTATTACTACCTTCATCTTTTCCGGGTGACAGCTATTAAAGTGGAGCAACTTGTTTCTGTTTGTGCTGTACACATATAGCGTGGTTTTCAGTTTTTTATTTCTTAGAAAAACTAAAACAGCCAAAAATTGTATTTCCGTTGGGGACACTACCATCGTGAATTTAATAGTGTCATCTATTTTATCCTATAGTGATGGAAGTCATCTTGTTGTGATATCGTTCCGGTCCATAACAGGAAGATATCATCCACATAACTCCACCACCTCAATACATTGCTGTCGTGGTGGGACACATAGACATACCTTTCCTTCATCATTGCCATTACCATACTTGCCATTCGAGCCCCCATAGCAGTACTTCTTAACTGCATGTAGTAAGTATCCCCCAAAAGAAAGTATTTATGTTTGAGTACCAACTCCAAAAGCTCAATAATGAATTGCTTGGCCTTTTCTGTGTATCGTGTTTCTCTTAGTTTACTGGCAATTGCTTCTATACCTCTGCTGTGATATATTGATGTGTAGAGTGAAGTCACATCAAAGGACGCTAAAATTATGTTTTCCTCTAGTTTTATCTTTCTTAATTTTTTTAAAAAATTCCCCCGTATCTTTTATATGCGACTCAGCCGAGGTTGCGAATGGTGAGAATTTTTTATCAAGGAATATTCCAATGTTACTGAATACTGAATTTATTCCCGGCAGTATAGGCCTTCCTGGGAGATCTATCAAGAATTTTTGAAACTTGGGGAGCAAATACAGTACCAGTGTAACCAGTTTCTCTATACATAAAAATCCTGCCAAATCCTTGTATATGATCCCTCTTACATTTGTTTGCTCAGCTATACCAGAGATATTATTTTGTATGTCCAATCTCGGGTCCCTGTCCAGCTTTCTGTACACAGATTCCAAGCTATCTCATAACCTCTTTCAAATATGTGGCCTTGTCCATGACGACAACCGCTCCCCCTTTGTCTGCAGGTTTTATTATTAGGTTGTCATCATGGACAAGCTGCTGTAAGTCCTCATATTCACCTCTAGTAATATTTAGGCGTTCAAACTCTTTCTTGGGTTTTATTTTTACCTTCTATATACCTGTTGTACAGCTAATATGTATGTCTTGATGGCAGGCACTTCCTCCATAGGTGTGAAGTCACTTTTTTTTCTGAAGAGATCATTCTCTCATATCCAAGTTACTACTCTTCACTCTGGCCCCCATGTTCTTGCTACAAAACCAATGCTTTAATTTAATATTAAATCCACCTTCACATTGAACCAATCAGCATGTGTTGTTATGCAATAGTTCAATCAAATTCGTTTGATCTACAGGTAAATCCTTACAAGAAATATTCACAATCAGGCTTGATCCCTTTTCTTGGCCTGCCGTTGTGGTTTCCCCTTGTCCTTTTGCTTTTTTCTGGCTCCTCCAGTGTTGTTTCCTTCCTCTTCTTCATCTTGTTATTGTCCTTCTGGGTCTATGCAAAAGAAAGTCAATATACTTTAATTTTGAATCGACAGTAAGTTTCTGAGGCTATAAAATTGCAAATAGACGTATTGCCCTAGCTGACTTTGCACCCGTGTGACAAGCCGTGATGCTCGATTTTTTCTTAGATAACAGGCAGACAGAGCAGACAGAGCAACAGAAGCAGAAGAGGCAACAGCGGCAGCGCAGAAGCAGACAGAAACATACGGCGGCTGCGACGCACAGTGAGAGACGACAGACAGCAGACAGACGACATGCATGACAGGAGCAGAAGGCAGCGACAGGCAGACAGACAGCAGCAACGGCAGATAGCAGACAGAGCAGACAGGCAGGCAGGCAGGCAGACAGGCAGACAGACAGACAGACAGGCAGACAGGCAGACAGGCAGACAGGCAGGCAGACAGGCAGACAGGCAGGCAGACAGGCAACAGGCAGGCAGACAGGCAGCAGACAGGCAGACAGACAGGCAGGCAGACAGGCAGGCAAAAGGGACAGGCAGACAGACAGAGGCAGGCAGACAGGCAGACAGACAGGCAGACAGACAGGCATACAGACAGACAGGCAGACAGGCAGACAGGCAGACAGACAGGCAGCAGGCAGACAGGCAGGCAGACAGGCAGACAGGCAGGCAGACAGACAGGCAGACAGACAGGCAGGAACAGGACAGGCAGACAGACAGGCAGACAGACAGGCAGACAGACAGGCAGACAGGCAGGCAGACAGGCAGACAGGCAGACAGACAGGCAGACAGGCGGGACAGACAGACAGATCAGACAGAAGCAGAGACAGATAGCTAGACAGATAGACAGATAGGATAGACAGAAGACAGATAGATAGACAGACAGACAGCATATTATCATACTAATAAAACTTATTGTATGGCGCCAACATATCAGCAGCTCAACAGAACAAACGATAGATAGACAGATAGATAGACAGATAGACAGATAGATAGACAGATAGACAGATAGATAGACAGATAGATAATTATTATTATTATCTAATAAAACTTTATTTGTATGGCGCCAACATATTTCCGCAGCTCTTTACAGTACAACGGTACATATAAGAAAAATATACGGTACAGAAAGGTAATGCAGAACAGTAGTTACATATAATAAACATAGAATCAACTTAGGAAATACAATAAAAAGGGCAGAAAATGAAGGTGACCCTGCTCGAAGGAGCTTACAATCTAAGACGGGATGGGAACACAAAGTACAGGGGCTTATAACAATGAATATCTTATGTCTAAATGACTACTGTTAGGGAGAAGGATAGGCTGCCCTGAAGAGGTGTGTTTTTAGGGAGCGTCTGAAGCTATGCAAGTTGTGGATGGTCCTAATTTCTTGGGGTAGAGCATTCCAGAGTTTTGGTGCAGCTCGAGAGAAGTCTTGGAGTCGGGAATTGGAGTTCGAATTAATGCCGATGTTAGTCTGAGGTCACGTTCAGAGTGAAGGGGATGGGTGGGGTGGTAGACAGAGATGAGGGTGGAGAGGTAAGGAGGTGCCGCACCATGAATAGCTTTGTGGGTGACAACGAGTAATTTGAATTAAATTCTATAGTGAACGGGTAGCCAATGTAGTGACTGGCACAGAGCAGAAACATCTGAGTAACGGTTTGCTAGATAGGTGATCCTGGCTGCTGCATTGAGGATAGACTGGAGAGGGGAAAGCTTACTGTGGGGGAGGCCAGCTAATAAAGAATTACAGTAGTCAAGGCGGGAATGAATCAGGGCCACAGTGAGGGTTTTAGTTGTTTCCATGGTGAGGAAAGGGCGAATTCTGGAGATATTTTTCAGGTGCAAGAGACAGGAGCGGGTGAGAGATTGTATGTATGGGGTGAAGGAGAGATCAGTGTCCATCAAAACACCGAGACAGCGAGCCTGCTGACTGGGCGTTATTGTGGTGCCGCACACCGAGAGAGAGATGTCAGGTTTAGGGAGGTTGGCAGAGGGTGGGAGCAGAAGAAGTTCAGTTTTGGAAAAGTTGAGTTTCAGATACAGAGCGGACATGATATTGGAGACTGCGGTTAGACAGTCATTGGCGTTCTGTAATACAGCGGGGGTAAGGTCAGGGGCTGAAGTGTATAGTTGTGTGTCATCAGCATAAAGATGGTACTGGAAGCCAAATCTGCTGATGGTCTGTCCGATCGGGGCTGTGTAGAGAGAGAAGAGGAGAGGGCCAAGGACTGAACCCTGAGGGACCCCAATAGTGAGAGGCAAGGGAGAGGAAGTGGAGCCAGAAAATGATACACTGAAAGAGCGGTCAGAAAGATAGGAAGAGAACCAGGAGAGAGCCGTGTCCTTGATGCCAATGGAGTGCAGCATAGCGAGTAGGAGATGGTGGTCAACAGTGTCAAAAGCTGCAGAGAGGTCAAGAAGGATAAGCAGAGAGTGGTCACCATTACGTTTTGCCGTCAGAATGTCATTGGTTACTTTGATGAGGGCGGTTTCTGTAGAATGTAAGGGGCGGAAGCCAGACTACAATGGATCTAAAAGAGAGTAAGTGGCGAGTTAATGGGTGAGGCGGGTGTAGACCAGGTGCTCCAGGAGTTTAGAGATGAAGGGGAGATTGGAGACAGGTCTGTAGTTATTTGTGCAGGATAGGTCAAGGGATAGATAGATAGATAGATAGATAGATAGATAGATAGATAGATAGATAGATAGATAGATTATAGATAGATAGATAGATAATGAAGAAAATTGGGCAGCACTACCAAAATAACAAAAAGGTGCAAACCTGTAAGGGCAATGTCCAAACCCACCAGCAATATAAAAAAAGAAAGAAAGGCAGCATTCCAAAATAGATTAAACAGATGACAAAGAGCTAGAAAAAGGGTGTGTGTGCCAGAAACGTTGCCATCTGTGCCACCTGTATCCATGTTGGAATAAAAGTTCTCTGCATCTGAACTTCAGGAGTGCTGTGACCCTCTTTTTTGAATGTATGTATCAGAAGCCTGCTAAGGAAGGTTTTGGTCTGCCTGCACCCCACCATCAGTACTATACTGCTCCTATTATTGTGGTTTTCTAAATAGATAGACAGGCAGACAGACCAGCGCAGACAGACAGACAGACAGACAGACAGACAGACAGACAGACAGACAGATAGATACTTCCCAAAAATAAGGCAGCACTCCAATTTCCATTAACAGGAAAACTTTAATGTAGCCCCTCATGGCACGACATTTCAACCTCTATAAGGTCTTTATCAAGCACAGTGTTCAGTGCAAACAATCCAACTATATAAAGGGTGCACACATAATTGATTATATTAATATAAAAGTGTTAGAAAGTCAAACAATTGTACATACATGTTTCCATATATTTCAGTGATAAAGTGCCATCTTATAGTGCAAGTATTTTGTTATAGTACATATACTCCTATGTTCACCACAGAGTACATCTACTCTATAATTGCCGTAGGCATTTTCGTGTCGGCCCCAGAAATCGCCGCGAAGCGGCCATTGCGAGTCCATGGCCGAAAATAGAACCAGAGGCTCGGCCACAAACTTAGCGATTTACCGCTGAGGTAGCGCGAGCAATGGCGAGTCGCTACATCAGCCGCCGCAAGTCCCCTTATACTGGGGAAATGATGATGATGATGATGATGATGATGATGATGATGATGATGATCTACTACCCGCACAGACCCACCCCCCCCTCAATGGCCGCACAGACCCCCCCCTCAATGTCCCAAAGTCAGCTGTGACCGCCTGGCCCTTGGACACTGGCTGCCATGCACACATCAGCTGGTAGGCTCCCATCACTTACCCACTGAGGACGGATCACTTCCAGCACCTCTTCACATGGCAGTGCTCTGAACTTCTGAATCGTCCTCTCCTCACTCAGACACCTGGCAGGTTCCTATCCAGTCTACTCACTCCCAGCTGCAACCCAGTGAGTCAATCAGCACATCTTCACTCACACACAGACCTGACATGTGATTAACCCCCTGTGCACCATTCAGGTTTAGCCCAGCAAAGCACTCATCCCCACAGGTTCAGCCGCTCATTAGGCTCATGAATGTATCGGATCTTCAGCACTCACACTCAGCTGTTTTACTCAGCGAGTCGCTGGCCGAAAATAGAACCAGAGGCTCGGCCACAAACTTAGCGATTTACCGCTGAGGTAGCGCAAGCAATGGCCGCGAGGCCATTGCGAGTTGCTACCTCAGCCGCCGCACCTGCCGCAAGTCCCCCTATACTTTCTATGGGGATTACCGCAACCGCGCCGCAAGTGTAACGGTTGCGGCGCGGTTGCGGTAATCCCCATAGAAAGTATAGGGGGACTTGCGGAAGGTGCAGCAAGTGCGGTTTTTTCACTTTAATAATAATAAAAATACAAAAAAAATAAATAAATAAATAATATAAATAATACACAATAAAATAAAACATAATAATAAAAAACAACAAAAAAATCTACTCTATAATTGCCGTAGGCATTTTCGTGTCGGCCCCCGAAAACGCCGTGGCTATGTCACACTGTGACGTCACCACGCGCGAGCAATGGCCGCGAAGCGGCCATTGCGAGTCACTGGCCAAAAATAGAACCAGAGGCTCGGCTACAAAGTTAGCGATTTACCGCTCAGGCAGCGACTCGCAATGGTCGCGGCCATTGCGAGTCGCTGCCTGAGCGGTAAATCGCTAACTTTGTGGCCGAGCCTCTGGTTCTATTTTCGGCTAGCACTCAGCCCCAATAAGTATTGAACACCCCCAAAAAGTATTGAACGCGCCCCAAAAAGTATTGAACGCACCCCAATAAGTATTGAACGCGCCCCAAAAAGTATTGAACGCGCCCCAAAAAGTATTGAACACACCCCAATAAGTATTGAACGCCCCCCAAAAAGTATTGAACACGCCCCAAAAAGCATTGAACGCGCCCCAAAAAGCATTGAACGCGCCCCAATAAGTATTGAACGCGCCCCAAAAAGCATTGAACGCGCCCCAATAAGTATTGGACCCCCCCCAAAAAGTATTGGACCCCCCAAAAAAAGTATTGGACTCCCCCAAAAAGTAGCTATAACTACTATAATCAAATTAATGCACGTTCTAGAATCCCGATGCATTTGCATCGGGCTCACAGCTAGTATACACATAATTACCATAGTGATCACGTGTGTAAATATTAAAAGCTTATACCTTTTATAAGTGATTGGTCTACATATTGTTAGCTCCCAGACCAGCGCCATTACAGCCGCCCTCACGCTGTTTACCAATCTTCCGCATTGTATTGTGCGGGCCAAAAGAATAGAGAGTAAAGAAGAACATCTGGAAGTGACCCTGAAAGAGATATCTAACAAATTTAAGAACAGGGGTTATCTGAGACATTTATTGGAGGAACAAAAGAAAAACTGAACTCAATACAACGTGAAGATTTGTTTTTGCCTAAAGTGAAAAAAGAAAAGAAAACAATCCCTTTTGTTTCAATTCATAGTCAAGAAAGTGGTTTGATAGCTAAGATCATTCGGAACCACTGGAAGGTTCTGTCTAATGGAATGGCAAATGTTGATGAATTCGCCAAGCCCCCTCTTTCTCCTATCGTCGGGCCAAGAATATAAGAGATAAAGTGGTGAGGTCAGATCTTGGTCTCTTGAGTAAGAGTAAACAATTGTCACTTACTGGAATAGGGAGGAGAAGATGCTACCCGTGCTTGAATTGCATTAATTGTACCTCAATGATGAAAGGTTCATGTTTTACAGATAATTGGACACAGAAAATTTACAAGATCAATTTCTTTCTCACATGTGAATCAGAGTATATTATATACCTTCTTGAGTGTCCATGTTCACTCTACGATGTAGGAGAGACGACATGTGATTTTAAGACGCGATTTAGTAAACACAAATACTCGATTAGAAAAAAACGGTTGGACTTTCCAGTACCGAAACACTATGATGAGAAAGGTCATAAAGACACAGAGATTAAATTTAGAATCATTGACCATGTGCCTCCCTTGAGGAGAGGAGGTAATAGGGAGGCCATTTTGAAGAAAAAAGAGTTAAAATGGATATATTTGTTCAACACTTTGAGACTTAACGATCTGTATGTAGATTTTAAGATTCACACTATTCTTTAAATGTTAGTATTTGTATTAGGCATAATAACTTTTTAATATGTAACCTAGAAAATCCTATCCTTATTAAATCTATACCTGAACAGTGTAGAGATATGTGATCACATGTGATATGTGATTGATCACTACATACTTTGATTGATATTTATAGGGGTTTATAGTACTCCCTATATTTCAAGTTTTTATGTACCGTATATACTCGTGTATAAGCCGAGTTTTTCAGCCCAAAAATTGGGCTGAAAAGTCCCCCCTCGGCTTATACACGGGTCAATACGGTAGCAACAAGGCTGGAGGAGGCGGGGGAAGGCTGCTGAATGCATATGCACTGCTTCCCCCTGTCAATCAGCGGCAGGGGGAAGCAGTTCATATATGGCCCCCAAATGCTGGCACTCATCCCCCTCCTTGTAAGGCTCCCCCCTGGCTGCTTAAGTCACCATCCTTGCTCTTCTGCTCCGTGCCGGGCTCCATGCTCCGTCCTCGGCAGCATCCGGGGTCATGTGACCGGCCGGTCGCATGACATCATCGCTACTGGCCGGGGACCCTGGATGCAGCAGAGGACGGAGCATGGAGCCCGGCGCGGAGCAGAAGAGCAAGGATGGTAACTTAAGCAGCCGGGGGGAGGGGCCTTACAAGGAGGGGGCGAGTGCCAGCATTTGGGGGCCATATATATACCACTGGGGCTGCTGTATACACCTCTGGGGCTGCTATATACCTCTGGGGCTGCTGTATACACCTCTGGGGCTGCTATGTACCTCTGGGGCTGCTGTATATCACTCGGGCTGCTGTATACACCTCTGGGTCTGCTATATACCACTGGGGCTGCTGTATACACCTCTGGGGCTGCTATATACCTCTGGGGCTGCTGTATACACCTCTGGGGCTGCTATGTACCTCTGGGGCTGCTGTATATCACTGGGGCTGCTGTATACACCTCTGGGGCTGCTATATACCTCTGGGGCTGCTGTGTACACCTCTGGGGCTGCTATATACCTCTGGGGCTGCTGTATATCACTGGGGCTGCTGTATACACCTCTGGGGCTGCTATATACCTCTGGGGCTGCTGTATACACCTCTAGGGCTGCTATGTACCTCTGGGGCTGCTGTATACACCTCTGGGGCTGCTATATACCTCTGGGGCTGCTGTATACACCTCTGTGGCTGCTATATACCTCTGGGGCTGCTGTATATCACTGGGGCTGCTGTATACACCTCTGGGGCTGCTATATACCTCTGGGGCTTCTGTATACACCTCTGTGGCTGCTATATACCTCTGGGGCTGCTGTATACAACTCTGTGGCTGCTATATACCTCTGGGGCTGCTGTATATCACTGGGGCTGCTGTATACACCTCTGGGGCTGCTATATACCTCTGGGGCTGCTGTATACCACTGGGGCTGCTGTATATACCACTGGGGCTGCTGTATATACCACTGGGGCTGCTGTATATACCACTGGGGCTGCTGTATATACCTCTGGGGCTGCTGTATACACCTCTGGGGCTGCTGCTGTATATACCACTGGGGAGGCTGCTGTATACTACCACTGGGGAGGCTGCTGTATACTACCACTGGGGAGGCTGCTGTATACTACCACTGGGGAGGCTGCTGTATACTACCACTGGGGGGGGCCTGTATACCACACTGCTGGGGGCTGTATACCTGTGCTGGGGTCCACCCTCGGCTTATACACGAGTCAATAGGTTTTCCCAGGTTTTGGGGGCAAAAGTAGGGGGGTCAGCTTATACACGGGTCGGCTTATACACGAGTATATACGGTAATTTGTTCACAGGAGGAGTGATTGGTCGAAGGGTTATCCCTGAACAAGCTTTGATGAATATTGCTTAAAATTTATTATATAAAATAAATTTTGCCCAGTTATTTGCATTTAAATGGTGTCGGTTATTTTTTACTGCTCTAATTTGAGAGAAAATGGACCCAGTGAAACTGTGAGAGTGATTGTTGGTGAGGCGCCCCTGGGTAAGTGACTGCCTGAGGAGACTGGTGGTTTTATCACTGGTTCTCTTATAGGTAACACTAACAGGCTGATTCTGTCCTCCTAGTGGTGATATGGTCGGCACTGTTCTGGGTGCGTTCCTCACTATGATATATGGGAGGTCCAGTACAGTTTGTGCGTTCCTCATTAGTGTATATGGGAGGTCCAGTACAATTTCCCATTAAAAAGATCTCTATTAATAAGTGGATATTTAAAAATATTATATTATAAGCAACGGTGGGCAAGTTTCTATGCTATGCCATAAGTTAAAATGGCCGAAAGACAACTTACTTATCACATGATTGTGATGTTAGCGGTGATGTGATAACCGCGCATGCGCGGTTAGACCCAGGGGTGCAGGCATGCACAATACAATGCAGTAGACGCTGGTAAACAGCGTGAGGGCGGTTGTAATGGCGCTGGTCTGGGAGCTAACAATATGTCCACCAATCTCTTCTAAAAGGTATAAGCTTTTAATATTTACAGAGGTGATCACTATGATTACATCTATGGTAATTATGTGTATATGTACTCTGTGGTGAACATAGGAGTATATGTACTATAACAAAATACTTGCACTGCATATATAGAAAGGAGAGAAGTCCGGCTTTCAGGATCGCGCTGTTCCAGTTCACAAGGAGTTAATCCAAGGACCAAGCAGTAATCATAACTTTCTTTATTCTATAAAACTCTACGCGTTTCGTGTACACGCTGTACACTTCCTCAGGAGCAAAGTCATGTGATAAGTAAGTTGTCTTTCGGCCATTTTAACTGTGAATTGGAACAGCGCGATCCTGAAAGCTGGACTTCTCTCCTTTCTATATATGCAATTCTAGTGACCGGCTGATTGCTGCAGTTCATCGGATCCTACCCATTTGTGCTTATGGTTGTTGTGTTCCACACAACTGAACCAGGTGAGTGGATCCATATCTGTGAAACGATTTTACCATTGGATAAGACCCTATTGTGCGCTTCTGGCTCCCCCTTTTTAAAATACTTGCACTATAAGATGGCACTTTATCACTGAAATATATGGAAACATGTATGTACAATTGTTTGACTTTCTAACACTTTTATATCAATAATCAATTATGTGTGCACCCTTTATATAGTTGGATTGTTTGCACTGAACACTGTGCTTGTTATACAAGCTGGTATTAAGCCCGATATTCTTAATGTCAGGCCACGTTTGACCCAGCCACTAAGAATCTCCAATAAAGGGTTAAAAAAACACAACACAGAGAAAATTTTTTATTAGCAATAAAAAAAAAAAGCCATTAGGGACTCCATCTTTAATTAAAAAAATCCTCTTCCGTCCGACGTAGTCCAAAACGCGATGTCCTCTCTGCTACATCCCCTGTGCATAGATATAGATGTCTATGCACAGGGAATCAGCAGACTGAGAACAATCGCAGCTCTGCTACATCATCTCTGTGAGCAGGCGGGCTCTAGGACCCTGGAGCTGCGGCAGCCTGCACAGAGAAGACAGCTGGACTCGGCTCGCAAAGTAACAGCAGTTACTTTGCGAGTTTCCCAGCAATTACTTGCACAGTAAACGAGTCCAATGCAAATCAATGGCAATCCTAGTTTTGTCAGAGTCTGTGACAAAACTAGGATTGATATTGATTTGCATTGGACTCGTTTACTGTGCGAGTAATCACTGGGAAACTCGCAGAGTACCGAGTCCTGCGAGTCCCTTACTACTCGCCGAGTAACGAGTCCTAGCGAGTAGATTCTCCCATCCCTACCGGACCCCAAATCAGATGATGTCGATCATGCAATCTGCTGCATTGTTATGTGTGACACTGTGATAATGATCTCCTTAACGATTTCGCCTATTCACAACATTGACAAGGATCGGTCACTGGTTGTGTGAACGATACCTGCACGTAACATCGTTGCTGCATCCTGAACGTTATCTACACATGTGACACCTCACTAACGATGTTGTCCAAGAGCGTGCACCCCTGAGATCGTTATTGAGTTCGCTCACAAAGTCGTAGTGTGTGACGGCCCCCATAGATAGATAGATGCAAAGATAGATGATAGGCGGGCGTCACACACTACGATTTTCTGTGGTAACTCAATAACGATGTCAGTGGTGCGCGCTCTTGGACAACATCGTTAGTGAGGTGTCACATGTATAGATAACGTTCAGGACACAGCAGCGATATTATGAGCAGGGACCGTCCACACAACCAGCGATTGATGCTTGTCAATGATGTGAATAGTAGAAATCGGTCAGGAGATCGGTTATGGCGGTGTCACAAAGAACAATGCAGCAGATTGGATGATCGAAATCGTGTGATATGGGGTCAGGTTCCCATATCTGTATATAACGATCCGACCACTTATCGCTAGTCAGATCGACCTGTCACACGCAACGATGTCGTAGGAGCGATGCCAAATCAGGAACTTTCCAACGACATCTTTACATAAATTGTAGCGTGTGATGCCCGCCATAGATAGATAGATAGATAGATAGATGATAGATAGATAGTTACATAGATAGTTACATAGATAACTAGATAAGATAGATGGATAGGGTACCGTTACACACACAGATAATTGTGCAGATATTGTTGGCAGATCTCTGGTTGCAGTGAAATCATGGACACATTGTTACATTTGTACACAGCCACAAAATGGAACAATGTGTCCATGATTTCACTGCAACCAGAGATCTGCCAACAATCTCTGCACAATTCTGTGTGTGTATCGGTACCGATAGAAACATTGAATGTTAAATATCCTTATAAAGCATGTGACATGTAACAGTGAAGTATACTGTATTAGAGAAAAAAACAGGCTCCTGCACTTGATATCACAATAATTTAATAGTTTAATTTAATAATTTAATCATTTGCATCACAATAATGCCAAATGCAGACACAACGTTCATCAATGGGGCCTTACAAACTGCCAAAAAATGTAAAAACCATGGTGCTTGATTTCTTTATATGACAGAATTATAGTAGAATATGAAGTTACCTATCGCCTCATGATTGTGAAGACCCAGGTTATGGTGAGTTCCCCTGAATGTTAGAGTCTGATAACGTCACACACTAACACCAAAAACCATACAAATAAGAAGCTATAATGAGCACAGCCTCACACGGGGGCTTACGGCTTTGGATGGGAGGTGACGGACTTGAGTGATTATTTGGCTCAAAAACTTGCAAATTTGCAGACAAGAAATCATTTGAAAACGGAATGTAGAAGGGTCTGATGATCATCACATGATAAGAATTTTATGACTCGTCTTCATTTCAGGGTCATCCGGCATTTAATGTGTCTTCTTCAATGTGATCCAGGTTTGACTGTGGCTCCAGTCCAGGAACCTTCAGCTGAAGCCTGCAGCAGCATCTAGTGGTCGTCACAAGGAAGCGGCCCAAAGACGTTTCTTCTCTATCCAAAATCCTTTATATTGGGGAAAATACAGTGAATGAGCTTGGTTGCCATGGAGACACGGCTCTGATCTCTGCTTAGTGATTGGGTTTATTTCATTCATCCTCTTCCCACAGAGGGGACAACTCAGATTTTAATTTTTAAACATACTGAATTTTTAAGGCTTTGGAAAAGCAAACAATGGAGCATCCACTGTGGTCCACGCTCCGTCCTGCAGGTTTACTCATTTAGCACTTAACAACATAACCCCAGGCTGAGGATGGTTACAACTGGCAAAAACCAGATAGAGTCAATATGTTAATAACAAGCCATGTTATTGTGCATTTTCTGATCACAATTATTAGTGTCAATATCAGAAAGTTCATAGCTCGTGTTAGTCATTGGAATATGTGTAAATTTGCATAAATTCATTCCTTAATAGTATACATTATAAGGCATCTCCAAGGTTATACTCTGGGACCACATAGATAAATGGATCGATGGTTAGATGCTTATAGACCTTATGTTGTGTAGATCCCCTGGGTTTCACCAAATGTGAAACATGGTGTCCCGTAATATTATCTATGATTGGATTGGGATCTGGGGAATTTGGAGGCCATGTCATAGTTGTAAAGTCTTTGTCATGTTTCACAAACCATTTCTAGATGATTTTTGTAGTATGGCAGAATGCACTAATAGGCCTCTATCATTAAAACAGTTTTCTCACCATCATATATGGGTAAAATTGCAAAGTGCTTATAGCAACAAGCAACGTTGCAATTGACTTGCTTGTTGCCCAGGCCACGCTGCAGTCAGACATGGCCAGTGTCCTATGGAAGGAGCATCTGCTTGTAAGCTTTTTGTTATAGAGTCTTCTTGCACTGTTCAGCTGCTGCCCACCTCTACCTGTGCCAATGAAGAGCGATAAATTCAGACCAGCGGCTCAACCATCCTGCTTTTCGGAACTGTCATACTCCATTTGCGCTCCTGAAGATAAATCATGACAACAACCCTGTAATTAATTCTGCTGCTACTAATGGGTGTACTCAGTCTACATAAATGGTTAGGTTGGTGTGAAGTGTTAAAGTAGCATAGGCACCACTCATGACAATGCTGTTTTGAAGATCCCAGTGTTTTCAGATGGAGGACCAACTATAAGGCTTCATCTGTGCGCTCACACCAAGGCTATCAAGTCAATAAGGATCTCTATGGATCAGCATTATCAGTTTGCTAAAGTTTCCTAAATATTTTAGTCCATTTGAGCACCACTGACTACTATTTAAGGCTGTACTTACAATTTCTAATAGTGCCATGTAATGGAGTATCCCTTTTAACATACTCTCGTGAAATAAAAATGTATCAAGAATAATCTCCTCTATCATATGACATTATGGTCAAAGTCCCTGCTCCTTCTCTTAGGATTGATGAGGGCCATAACGAAGTAATTATAGGCATTCATTACTGGATTCAAGCCTGGTGCATACTACTAATGTGTGTATGCCAACCATTTACAAGAAGAGGATCAAGAAAGTTAGATTGAATTTGGTTGCTTACTGTTTTGTTTAATCTATGGGACACCATATTTCTACGTGGATTTGTGTGACTTCAAGACATTATTGATTCATTTCATCCTAACAAAAACAAGTCCAGTTTGGCATTGCAATATGTGTGTCACTCACACCAGGACCTAATTGGCCCTATGAGAGCAACAGTGAGCAGGACATACTTATTTGTCTCTAAAAAAACAACACAGGATGCTGAGTACCATGCAAATAAAATGTATTTTATTTAGAAAATTCTAAAAGCAGATAGTGGCAAAAGAAGCAGGATAAGAGAGGGTTAGTCCACGATAGTACACCGAGTAATACGTTATCACAGATAGGATAGTTTTTAAGTCAAAATTAGGCTGGGAGTGAGCATCCGGGGAAAGTTCATAAATTGATGTCAAAGTTATAAATATACAGTGTTCCTGCCTACAAATATAAATCACAGCACACCCAGAAACTCAATGGAAATCGGGTCATTAATGCAGTAAAGTGCCTAAGTGTAAATAATATAAGTTCATGACCAATCATTAGACACAATTTACCAGTATCCTGAGTTGTATCAGGACAGTGTAGCCAGGAACAGAGTAAAAGTCCCAGAATAAACTCTCCAATTCTGCAGACTACAGTATAACCCCTATCATTTGTCTGAAATACTATAGGTGTCCATCAATGCCCACCCAGCGGGGAGAAGTAGCCCGACGTACGTTTCACTTACAATTTATGCAAGTTTCATCAGGGGACGGTATTCTTATCCAGTACACCGGTATACCTACATGTAGGTCTTTATATATCCTGTAAGGGGCAAGTAATCATCCTCCTCCTAGCCCTGCCACCGCTATGTAATGGCACGCACTTCCGCCTGCACGGTGACCCAACCCGGAAGCCGACAGCATCAGAACAGACGGCGCATCCGCGGGAGATGGAACGCGTCTGGGATTCTGAGATTTTGACTCTGTTCCTGGCTACACTGTCCTGATACAACTCAGGATACTGGTAAATTGGGTCTAATGATTGGTCATGAAATTATATTATTTACACTTAGGCTCTTTACTGCATTAATGACCCAATTTCCATTGAGTTTCTGGGTGTACTGTGATTTATATTTGTAGGCAGGAAAACTGTATATTTATAACTTTGACATCAATGTATGAACTTTCCCCGGATGCTCACTCCCAGCCTAATTTTGACTAAAAAACTGTCCTGTCTGTGATAACTTATGACTCGGTGTACTATCGTGGACTAACCCTCTCTTATCCTGCTTCTTTTGCCACCATCTGCTTTTAGAATTTTATAAATAAAATACATTTTATTTGCATGGTACTCAATGTCCTGTGTTATTCTTTTCATCTTAACTGGTATCTGCTGAGAATTGCATTACTATATTTTCTCAAAATAAAGCTTTGTGTATGTTCATCATACCATGTACCCTATGTACTAATCTTAGGGGTACTAATGTTTACATCTAACCCATTGTATCTTTTGAGACAGTGACCTGTACTCTATTCCCCTGTGAAGCCCCCTTTTTGGAGGTGAAATGCGTCGGGCCTATGGTCTGTCTATTCATATACAATACAATTGACATCTACTGTTTTTCATTTGGGTTTTGATAGGACTCACAAAAAAGTTGCCTATCTCACTTTGTTGGTGTATGTGGACAAGTGTCTGTGATTGTTGAGACAATAAGCTTACAGATACTTATGGTCCCATTAAACGTAGCGATGCTCCAGCGATAATGACAACGATACGACCTGGTAGGGATCACTGGTGCGTCGCTACGTAGTCGCTGGTGAGATGTCAAACAGTCAGATCTCACCAGCGACGCAGCAACAATATGGAATTATGCGGCGGTCGTTGGGACCCTGTCACTCTCGGGTATAGTATTGAGATCGTTGGTCGTTGTTCCTGTCAAACACAGCGATACATGCTGCACAGCAGGAGACCGACGACCAAAAAATGGTCCAGAACGGTTTGGCACGACCTGCTATCTCACAGCAGGGGCCTGATCGCTGCAACGTGTCACACATAGCGAGGTCGCTGTTATGTCACAAAATCTGTAACGTAACAGAGATATCGCTAGCGATATCCTTGTGTGTGAAGTACCCCTTACAGACGGACTTGCATTTGTGACTTAACATCATCTTATATTTCTCTTATCTGTGTGTTTTTTCTCACGTTTTTTGTGTTGATGTTTTGTTTGTCTAGGTTTTTTGGTTTTGTATTTAGAGATCTTATTGTGGATCTTTTTAAAGTATCTAATAAATGAAGAAATTTTAGGAGTCATTTAATGTTTTGCTTCCTAGTGTTCATGTGATGGCAGGACCCAGAACTTCACAGCAGGACATTGTCAGTCTGCCTCTGCAGGCTTTACTTTTTCCCAGAAGTCATCCTTAAAGGCAAACATGCACTCAGCCATTGCCATGGTTATTATTATTATTTATTTATATAGCACAATTATATTCCATGACGCTTTAGATGCTAAAAGGGGCAGACTAGGACAAGCAACATAGTAACAATAAAGGAACAATAAATTTAGATCACAACTTTTTCAGTTAATTGCATTCCTTAAATATATGGTTATCAAAAAAGACCCCAAGGGGCTATAGAATGTCTTTAAAAATCTCAATTCTTTATTAAAGAGCTTTAAAAAAGCACTACAGTGCAAAATTCAATTACAAAACTTTTTTCAAAAGACAATACAGTTAATCGCTGAGGAAACTAGATAAACTTCAGTGTAGAAAGGTCTAAAAAGAGGTCAGAATATTGTATTAGGTACCTCCGGGCTCACAAGGAAGATAACCATACTCTGTCTCACTGACCTCACATGTGACCGCCCCTATTATACCCAGCAACTACTGCTCATCACTGTTATGATGAAACATAGTGTTCCAATTCAATGGTCTTAACAAGGTCTGCTGTTTAGTATAACTGCGCTGTATCAGCCGACTGGTCTCTGTGGCTAATCTTTATCATTGCCCGTATACTAAATAAGCACAAGCATCTACACAAAGGTTCAAAACCACAGTCTTATTGATACCCAGTCACACAAACCAAGACCCATTGATTTATGGATTAATCTCCAGTAGCTAAGCTCATTGCTGCCATACAATAAACAGATCAATCATTCACATGTCACTCAGTAGAATGGTACCGATCTGAGTGGTTAGCGCTCCAGTCACCCTGACGGCGTTTCGTCTGGTGAGACTTCTTCAGGGGGCAGTGCGCCAGTTTTAGGGCTCCCCTAGCGGTCTTAAATAGGGCATTCTATCAGCTTGAATAGCTGATAAGTGAAAAATCGTCCATTCTATCTCTATGGGAAGTGAGGCGCAATTTTGATTGGTCGCTGTGTGCTGCCGGCGACCAATCAGAATAGCGCCTCACTTTGAGCGGTAAATTTAAAACTCAAAGTCATCCATTATATGTCTATGGGAAGTGAGGCGCTATTCTGATTGGTCGCCGTCAGCACACAGCGACCAATCAGAAAAGCGCCTCACTTCCCATAGAGATATAATGGACGAAAAATCGTCCATTATATCTCTATGGGAAGTGAGGCGCTATTCTAATTGGTCGCCGTCACCAGACAGCGACCAATCAGAATAGCGCCTCACTTCCCATAGAGATAGAATGGACGAAAAATCGTCCATTCTATCTCTATGGGAGGTGAGGCACGATTCTGATTGGTCGCTCTGTGCTGCCGGCGACCAATCAGAATAGCGCCTCACTTTGAGCGGTAAATTTAAAACTCAAAGTCGTCCATTATATGTCTATGGGAAGTGAGGCGCAATTCTGATTGGTCGCCGTCAGCACACAGCGACCAATGAGAATAGCGCCTCACTTCCCATAGAGATATAATGGACGAAAAATCGTCCATTCTATCTCTATGGGAAGTGAGGCGTGATTCTGATTAGTCGCCATCACCACACAGCGACCAATCAGAATAGCGCCTCACTTCCCATAGAGATATAATGGACGAAAAATCGTCCATTATATGTCTATGGGAAGTGAGGCGCTATTCTGATTGGTCGCCGTCAGCACACAGCGACCAATCAGAATAGCGCCTCACTTCCCATAGAGATATAATGGACGAAAAATCGTCCATTATATGTCTATGGGAAGTGAGGCGCTATTCTGATTGGTCGCCGTCACCACACAGCGACCAATCAGAATAGCGCCTCACTTCCCATAGAGATAAATGGACGAAAAATCGTCCATTCTATCTCTATGGGAAGTGAGGCGCGATTCTGATTGGTCGCTGTGTGCTGCCGGTGACCAATCAGAATAGCGCCTCACTTTGAGCGGTAAATTTAAAACGCAAAGTCGTCCATTCTATGTCTATGGGAAGTGAGGCGCTATTCTGATTGGTCGCTGTGTGCTGCCGCCGACCAATCAGAATAGTGCCTCACTTCCCATAGAGATACATAGAGGTGTTTTGGCGAATTTATGGCCGGGCCCCTGGTTCTATTTTCGGCCACGGGGCTCGGCTCTGGTCGGTCGTTCCACGGGGCCGGATACTCGCAATGGCCGCTTCGCTAAGGCGCGAGCAATGGGTGCGAAGCGAGTCTCCGGCCCCGTGGAACGACCGATCAGAGCCGAGCCCCGTGGCCAAAAATAGAACCAGGGGCCCAGCCATAAATTCGCCGAAACACCGCTATGTATCTCTATGGGAAGTGAGGCGCTATTCTGATTGGTCGCCGGCAGGACACAGCGACCAATCAGAATAGCGCCTCACTTCCCATAGAGATAGAATGGGCGACTTTTCGTCCATTCTATCTCTATGGGAAGTGAGGCGCTATTCTGATTGGTCGCTGTGTGCTGGCGGCGACCAATCAGAATAGCGCCTCACTTTCAGCGGAAAATTTGAAACTCCCATAGAGATACATAGCGGTGTTTCAGGGAATTTATGGCCAGGCCCCTGGTTCTATTTTCGGCCACGGCGCTTGGCGGCACTGCTAATGCCGAGGACCACCGCCGGAGCTCCGGCTTCTTACGGGGGGCACCGCAGAAGCTCGGCCACCTGGCGGGGACCAGCGCCGGAGGTCGGGCTTGTTACGGGGGAGCTCTGGCGGGGTTGGCGGGGTGTAGTTGGGCAATGGCCGCGAAGCTTCCCGGCCATTGCTCGCGGTCAGGCAACGGCTCGCAATGGCCTCTCGGCCATTGCTCGCGCCGGCCAACGGCTCGCAATGGCCGCTATGCAGCCAATGCTTCGTGTGGCGCGTGGCTGCGAGGCAGCCACGTCCACGATGACGGAAGTAGCGCCGAAACTTACGGAAGTGAGCTACGGCAATTATATATTAGATGATCAACATATATAAAAAGTTTTAAAGGGTACAATATGTATACTGAGAGATTCTTTAAATCTGAGACATTTTAACACCTTCATGTCAACATTCGGTTTCTACTTTCTTGCTTTCCAGAGTTATAATTTATATTGTTTACAGTGTATAGCCATATGAATGTTTCTTGTTTGTGGAATGTATTTTAGGTTGTAGTTTTGAATGTATTACTATACAATGCACTGTGAAATGGGAAAAACATTTGACTAATGTAAAACGGCAACTTGCTCCTAATACATCCCCCATTCTGACTTTTTTTGGGGCTTTTGGTTAAAGGGAACCAACCACCTCAGATGACGACTATAAGCTGTTAATACATGTCCCTGCACCCTACCTACACCATTCCACCTATGTTTTTCTTAAGAATATTGATAAATGTAAACCGAAATATACACTTTATAAAATTACATGCCTGTGTACTTCTGGGCGTCTCCTTCTGGGTCAGTTACTAGAGGGCTGTGTCTCCAGCAGCATGACTGGCTTCTCTAGCCCTCCCTCTTACTTTGCAGGACATCACATGAAGGGACGGGAGCTGCCTTGCGTGCCCGCCCACTGATAGATAACATCACGCCCTTCATGTGACGTCCTGCAAAGTAAGAGGGAGGGCTAGAGAAGCCAGTCATGCTGCTGGAGACACAGCCCTCTAGTAACTGACCCAGAAGGAGACGCCCAGAAGTACGCAGGCATGTAATTTTATAAAGTGTATATTTCGGTTTACATTTATCAATATTCTTAAGAAAAACATAGGTGGAATGGTGTAGGTAGGGTGCAGGGACATGTATTAACAGCTTATAGTCGTCATCTGAGGTGGTTGGTTCCCTTTAATTGTGCAGTAAGAATGATTTGGATACAAGATTCTATAGATTTGTATGATTACATCAATATCAAAGTTGTATACTTTTTTTTATTTTAGCAGAGAAAAAGACAGAATCGTGTAAAAAAGAATTTAAAAAATCTAGCGTGTTAATTATTTTGACGTGGATCTATTTGTTGGCTTGTTTTTCAGGGGCGAGCCTACATATACATTCAAGCTTAAGCATTTGGGAAGTTAAGAGGTTAAAACTTAACATTTAATCAATTATTCTAAAAGACAAGATTGTCCCACAAACTATACATATAAATTATAACAGTGCCCAAGTGTCACACTATTAAAAAACTCCGTCTTTTTTCAGGAGCTGTCACTTGCCCAAAGGTGTTATCGATAGAGCTCAATCTGCCCTCCAACACAGTTCACCTCCGGACCTTGATGCTGATTAAATGTAGGATACTATTACCTCTTACATCCCACAATAACCAGCACACTTCCTGCATATGAAAATTACATAAAACCAACTTCCCCTTTATAAAGGAAAGATCTCACCGGCTTCTTTTCATCAAGGCAGGTTTACATTTAGAGTTACTTCTTTCCAGGGTATCCTTCTGCTAGTAACATCCTGGTATATAACTCTCACAATTTTCTACACATCACCACCATGTTCCACTCCCTACGCGTTTCAGATTTTAATCCTCATCAGGGGATATGTGGTTTGGATTTCAAGGGGGTCCTAGCAACAGGTACCCCTATGATGGTACATGCCTCCAGCATAGCCTGGAGGAGTGGAACATGGTGGTGATGTGTAGAAAATTGTGAGAGTTATATACCAGGATGTTACTAGCAGAAGGATACCCTGGAAAGAAGTAACTCTAAATGTAAACCTGCCTTGATGAAAAGAAGCCGGTGAGATCTTTCCTTTATAAAGGGGAAGTGGGTTTTATGTAATTTTCATATGCAGGAAGTGTGCTGGTTATTGTGGGATGTAAGAGGTAATAGTATCCTACATTTAATCAGCATCAAGGTCCGGAGGTGAACTGTGTTGGAGGGCAGATTGAGCTCTATCGATAACACCTTTGGGCAAGTGACAGCTCCTGAAAAAAGACGGAGTTTTTTAATAGTGTGACACTTGGGCACTGTTATAATTTATATGTATAGTTTGTGGGACAATCTTGTCTTTTAGAATAATTGATTAAATGTTAAGTTTTAACCTCTTAACTTCCCAAATGCTTAAGCTTGTATGACGAAATCATCTCCCGGTAAGTGATATAAATGATCATTGGGGAGAATCTATATCCTGCTATATAATTGATTACATATACATTCACACTACTTTGAGGTCGGTACAATTTTGCTTACTGTTTATAATTAAAATTTTGGGAAAGTGGCAAATGAAAACTAAAACCCTGATGCTTCATAATTTGTTACTGTACGAGTAACATTGAAGTGATGATGTAGCCCCAAAGAGCCCTGATCTCAACATCATGAGAATGTCCAGAATTCCATGAAAAGACACAATCGTAAACGCAGAAGATTAGTGCGGAATTCTCCAAAATCACTGGAACAACTTCTGTACAAGAGACCTAGAAGAATTGATATGTTAATGCTGTTTTAAAGTCAAAGGTCAAGTCACACTAAATATTGATTTAATTTGGATTCTTATTTTTTTCAATCAATTTTCCTTTTATTAACTGGTAAAAAAAAGGAACCATGAAAATTAAAAAAAACAAAAAAACATATTTTGCAGCATTTTTCCACACTTTCTTCCAATGTGCAGCGAATATGAAACAGTAATTTGGACAGGGTAGATGCTATTTTTGGAGGGACTTGGAATAATTTATACATATATCACAAATGTGGTACACGTGTACCATAGTTGACATGCATATGCATGGTGTCATGATACATGTAATGGATCACAATGCATTTACTTATCATTCACATGTTAAATGTGTGCCAGTGGTTCATGTTCAGAACAGAACACTCGCCATTGAGGCTAGGGTCACACATAAGCCGTTGGTCCGCTTTTGGCTTCATTTTTGGCATTTTCTTTTTCTAAGTCCAAAAACTGACAGAAAAACGGATTGGATGTAATAAACACCCTGTCCGTTTTTCCCTGGACCTCAAAACATTACTCTGTCCGTTTTGAGCCAAAAACGTTGCTAGCAACGTTTTTGGCATCAGTTAAAAAACCCATGCGTTTTTTTAACATGGGGCCCTATGGGAAACACATGCATTAACGCATGGCACATATAGGCACATGCGTTTTTAATGAAAAAAAATGAAAAAATGAAAAAGTCCAAAAACATTCAGAGGTGCAGGAGGCTCAAAAAGCACCCAAAAAAAAAACGGATTGGTCATGGAAATCACTTCCAAAAACGGACTTCTATGTGTGACCCCAGCCTGAGTTAGTTACAAGACCCCTTATAGAGGTTACCTAATGAATAAAAATTAGCTGTAAAAGACATGAGTCAGGTTTCATTCGCAAAACTGACCTAATTTTCTCGCCTGTGATGTATTGATAGGGACCAGAATTATAGCTATAGGAAATCAGTGAAGAAATTAACCCTTTATTTTTTACATACCAATTTAAGCCTGTTTAAAAATGTGCTGAAAAAAATGTATTTAATCAGTTGCACAACTCCTTCAGATATCTAATATAATGCTTACCTAGCGGCAGTGCATTTTTTGTAAAAAAATATTTGCAGGTACGCATTTCTGCCAGCGGCCAAGATTGAGGAGTGGGGGGGAGTGAGGTGCTGTCGGGCGGCTGGGAAATCCTGTGCACGGATTACCTTTGAGGCACTAGGCAGCGGGCATCATGCAGTGGGCAGCAGCAAACGGCAGTCCCCATGTAGCTCCGGCCCCCGGCCACATTGCCGCCCCCCTGCATATAGTGTCACCTGAGCTGCCTCAGATCCGCCAACGCTTAAGATCCGCCCTGCCCTCAGCGCTCTTCAGAATTTCTGGTACTGGCACGTACCGCCTCAAAAATAGCACTGCCTTGCAGTGTCCGTCCTCAACTTCCATCTGGATAAGGCTGTATACCAGAAGGCACCACACTGCTGGAAGCACACCCTAACCCATATTGGGACACCCAATTGATGGGTGTCCCAATATGGTGCTTGCTGGCGGTACCGCCAGTGGAACACCACTACTAAAAACCATGCCACCCACCCACACATCTGCTGCACTCCTGCTGCATGCCTGCCCACTCACCTGCCGCAATCCCACTGCATGCCCACTGCAAAGAAAAATGCCGGAAGCACAGACGTACTACAGGAACTGTGGTTATGACATGGTCATGTGATCAGTCACATGACTGTGTCATCACCATAGTTGCTGTAGTACTGAAGTGCTTCACTAAACTGACACAGGCTGTGACCGGGGAGGTATAGAGAGAGTGCAGGGTGGAAAAGAGAGAGTGCAGGGTGAGGAAAGGCAGAGAGCATAGAGAGGTGCCAGAGAGAGTGCAGAGGAGATGGAAGAGAGTGCAGAGAGGGGGAGAGACAGTGCAGGAGGGAAGGAGGCAGAGAGCAAGAGAGAGTGGAGAAGGAAGGACAGAAAGAGTGCAGGATTGTGTGGGCAGAGAGGGGGCTGTGAGAGTGCAGAGGGAGCAAAGAGTGCAGAGAGCGGTCAATGAGAGTAACAAAGGGGGGGCAGAAATAGTGCAGTGAGGGGCAAAGAGAGTGCAGTGGAGGCATAGAGAGTGCAGGCGGGCCACAGAGTCCAGAGAGTAGGTAGAGAAAATGTAGGGGGGCAGATAGTGCAGAGGGAAGCCATAGAGAGTAAAGGGGGCAGAAAAAGTGCATGGGGCAGAGAGAGTGAAGGGGGCAAGCCAGAGCAGGGGGACTGAAAGAGTGCAGGGGGGCCGAGAGAGTGCAGGGGGCACAGAGAGTGCAAGGGTGGTCAGAGAGAGTGCAAGGAGACCAGAGAGCACAGAAAGTGGGCAGAGGGAATGAAAGGGGAGAGGGTAGATGGGGGGAGGGCAGAGAATGCAAGGGGGTCAGAGTGAGTGCAGTGGGAAGAAAGAGTGCAGAAGAAGTAGAGAGTGCATGAGAACAGAGAGAGTGCAGAGTGGAGCAGAGAAATTGCAGAAGGGCAGAGAGAGAGTGCAGGGGGCTGAGAGAGTGCAGGGAGGTGATAGAGCACAGAAAGTGTGCAGACAGAATGAAAGGGGGCCAGAGAGCACAGAGGCAGAGTGAGTGTGGGGAGGAGAGTGCAGGAGGCAGAGAGAGCGCAAATGGGCAGAGAAAGTGCAAAGGGGAGCCTGAGCAAGTGTAGGTGTGGCAGAGAGAGTGCAGTGGGGAAGAGAGGTGAAGAGGGGGCACAGAGAGTGCAGGCAGGGGGCCAGAGAGAGTGCAGGGGGACCAAAGAATGCAAAAAATGGCCAGAGAGAATATAGGGAGGCAGAGAGAGTACAGGGGGGTAGGCAGAGAAAGTACAGATTGGGGGCAGAGAGAGTTAGGGGGGACAGAGAGTTCCAGGAGGCACAGAGGGTGAAGGCATGCCAGAGAGTGCAGATTGGCCAGAAAAAGTGCAGAGAGTAGGCAGAGAGAATGCAGGAGGGTCACAGAGCACATGGGGGGAGAGGGTGCAGGGGGGCCATAGAGAGTGCAGGGGGACCAGAGAGCACAGAAAATGGACTGAGAAAATATAGTGGGGGCAGAGGGAGCAGGGGGGTAAGCAGAGAGAGTACATATGGGGGCACAAAGCATGAAGGGGCAGCAGAGAGTTCTGGGTGGCACAGAGATTGCAGGGTTGTCAAAGAGAGTTCATGGGGGCCAAAAAGAGTGCAGAGAGTGGATAGAGAGAATGCAGGGGGACCAGAGAGTGCAGATGGTGGAGAAGATGTAGGGGGAAGAGTGAATGCAGGGGCAAGAGACAGTGCAGGGGTGCAGAGAGAGTGCAGAAAGGCAGAAGAGAGAGTGCAGGGAGGTGATAGAGCACAGAAAGTGTGCAGACAGAATGAAAGGGGGCCAAAGAGCACAGAGGCAGAGTGAGTGCGGGGAGGAGACTGCAAGGGGCAGAGAGAGTGTAAAGGGGCAGATAAAGTGCAAAGGGGAGTTTGAGCAAGTGTAGGTGTGGCAGAGAGAGTGTGCAGTGGAGAAGAGAGAGTGAAGAGGGGGCACAGAGAGTGCAGGGGGACCAAAGAATGCAGAAAATGGGCAGAGAGAATATAGGGAGGCAGAGAGAGTACAGGGGGTAGGCAGTTAAAGTACAGATTGGGGGTAGAGAGTGTGAGGGGGACAGAGAGTTCCAGGAGGCACAGAGGGTGAAGGCATGCCAGAGAGTGCAGATTGGCCAGAAAAAGTGCAGAGAGTAGGCAGAGAGAATGTAGGAGGGTCACAGAGCACATGGGGGGAGAGAGTGCAGGGGGGCCAAAGAGAGTGGAGGGGGACCAGAGAGCACAGAAAATGGACTGAGAAAATATAGTAGGGGCGGAGAGGGCAGGGGGGTAAGCAGAGAGAGTACAGATGGGGCACAAAGAGTAAAGGGGGCAACAGAGAGTTCTGGGTGGCACAGATATTGCATGGGTCTAAAAGAGAGTTCATGAAGGCCAAAAAGAGTGCAGAGAGTGGGTAGAGAGAATGCAGGGGGATCAGAGAGTGCAGATGGTGGAGAAGAAGCAGGGGGGCAGAGTGAATGCAGGGGCAAGAGACAGCACAGAGGGGGCATAGAGAGCGCAGGGGGGCAGAGAGAGAACATGAGGGCAAAGACAGCACAGATGGGCAGAGATGTGCAGAAGTCGGCAGAGAGCACAGAAGGGGCAGAGAGACACAGTGGGGGATGAGAGAGCATGGAGGAAAAAGAGTGCATTGGGGCAAGAGAGAGTGCATGCACAATTAAGCCGCTGCCATTTTTGGACACACCGCTTTCTCTACAAGATAACAGTACTTACAGGATTTCGTTGGAGGGGAACTTGGTGGGAGCAAATAAAGGGGATAACAAGGTGTCTCTGTCTTCTTTGTATGCAATAATGGATTTCTCTGTGTTTTTTTTACCTCTTTACTGAAAGCATTGCTAATGGCTGGCTGGTATACTGACGACTGACGTTATCAATAGGGCTTTACATCAGCTGCTAAAAAAGCTGATATCAACCCCTTTATTATCCAGTCTGCCAGCACTACATGGCAGCTAGAAGAGTGGGATATCCACCAGTTTTGGCGTCTCTCATGGAAGCACCAATTTTTACCAGGAAATTAAACTCTTTTTAATAAAAAAACAAACACAGAAACAGGTTTTTAAGTAAAAATACATCTACTTACATAAGTTGGGAGAGTACGGCGGGGAGAGAGACAGTGGACAGGGGAGAGACTGCACACAAAGGAAGAACAACCGTCACCACCAGTGCCATAGAGCCTGCCCCCATCATGATGTCTCTGCCCTCAAGATGCGATAGCATTGAGCCCACATCTAGTCTTCTATAAATGCAATTTAGAACTATTTATCAAAGTCAAATTTATAATGGCTGAAGTGGATAGTAGGAGGCCATAATGTGGCACCCCTGTGGATCCAGTCGCCACAGAGGTACTGCACCCCTGTTAGGGTGTAGTATCCCAATCACAGGTAAGAGGGGCACAGACCGGTGTCGGGACACCGAGATCACACACTAGGAACCATTGTAGTGGGGATGAGCGGTGAAGAAAGTAGTTAGAGGGAGCACATGGGAGGTGTGAAGTCAGGAAGAATACACGTAGATGACGTGGGACACGTGACAAGGGGTATAAATAGAGAGGGAAATATCTAGAATGCAGAATAGACAGTTGAACAGCTGAGGAGAGAGCTGGCCAATTGAGGAGAGGCAGTAGAGGAGAGACTGTTAAACAACAAGGGTCGAGTTGGAGGGAACCTAGAGCAAGAAAGCCTGTCACAAAAAGAAAGAACTTAAGTGTCCAAAGGACTGGAGCAAGTTAGAGCTCGTCCTAAGGGCAGACTGAGAAGCAAAAACCACACCTAAGTGACTTCAGGAGAAAGAAGGAGTCCTAGAGACACGGGAAGTGAGCAATCCAGCTGAGGGGATCAAATCCATTGTCAAGCTCAGGCAAGTGGAGGATCCAGGCCAAAGACTAGGGGAAAATACAGACTATGCTCAGCTAGCAACCCGGAGGCTGCGGAACCTCTAAGGGTACACAGACGACTTTCGCGCACATCTGTTTAAAAGGTGGCAACCACAGGACTAAGGGGAGACACTGCAGGATAACCCCTAAGAAAAGCCCATAGTCACTGGCTCAGAGCTCTGTGTGGCGAGGCACAAAACAGGATGGGCGAGGCAAGCGCAGTGTAAAGAGTCTGAGAAATGACAGAGAAGGGGTGACGGTTATGTGGCATCCTCCTACCCAGGAGTAGCTGGATAACTGCCTCTGAAAATCCAGTGCTCAGCGGGCTGCTACACAAAGACTGTGAGTAAAAGAACTGAAGACTGCAACCCGCTGTGTCTGTAAACTTTCTTAACGTGTCAAAAGCACCAGAAACAAAACTACCAACTCACTCAGGTACTGCAAGCTACCCTGGAGGTCAGCTCTACCCGAAGATGACTTAAGAACATTGCTGCCTCGTAACCATTGGCCCCTAGGAGAACTGTCGTGCAGTGGCGGACATTTATAGCTGCAACCTGCGGGTGGTGTCACGTAAAATTAACAAGTATCCCCAAGTCCAGTTATCCCTTCCAGAATGAACCCACCACGTCAGATGCCCTTCTCTAAGATAGAGAGCCACCCACACTGAACTTTTAATAACACCGCCAGGTTCACAGAGCTGGGTCTCGGTTTCTGTAATCCCCATGATGAAGCCTCAACAAAGTCCAGTTCCCAGTATCCGATGGCCCTGGAGGGGGCATGTCAATAACTTTAAATGTCCCAGGGCTAAGATCATACTCAGTGCATGGGGTATTTCAGGTTTCCAAGATTTCTGGCTAATCATTGGTATTGTAATGAGACAGTAAAATGCCTAGCTGAATGTGAATCTCTATCCAATGTAGACAGCAAAGCATTTTGTTGTTTATGAGGCGTTTAGTGTAATTAGCTGCGCGTGAATCAAGATTCACTTAAGCGACAATGAGAAACATTTGCAATGTGCTACAACTAAAAGGCATGAAACACGATATGAATGACAACTGCTATGTCTTCTCTTGCTTGCATGACCCTCTGACTAGTCTGGTGATAGTGTTCATGTATACTGTTCTGTTAATATCTAACTTTATTTTTCAAAATTTACATGCTCACCTTTTCTAACACAGAGCACACAGACCTGTCTTTAAATATGTCAAGTAGTTTAAATATAGTTAGGCTGGGGTCACAGTACCATTTTTCACATGCGTTTTTGGAGACCTGCGTTTTCAAAAACGCATGTAAAAAACGCACCCATAGGCCCCCATGTTAAAAAACGCATGCCCTAATAGCCAAAAAGCATGTGTGACTGTCCCATGCGTTTTTGGAGCATATCCAAAAACGCATGCGTTTCTGTAGAAAACGCATGCGTTTTTGTAGAAAACGCATGCGTTTTTATAACATGGGTTCCTATGGAAAATGCATGCAAAAACGCATGTACAGTTAGTACCTTTTAGTGCCATTCAAAAACGCATGCGTTTCCCATAGGAGCCCATGTTAACAAAAACGCATGCGTTTCCGGAAACGCATGCGTTTTTGGTAACATGGGCTCCTATGGGAAACGCATGCGTTTTTGAATGGCACTAAAAGGTACTAACTGTAC
This sequence comes from Allobates femoralis, assembly GCA_033576535.1. Classification (NCBI taxonomy): domain Eukaryota; kingdom Metazoa; phylum Chordata; class Amphibia; order Anura; family Aromobatidae; genus Allobates; species Allobates femoralis. Next base: position 62,482,387 of record JARQOC010000008.1, on the reverse strand, counting down.
ATGCGTTTTTGCATGCGTTTTCCATAGGAACCCATGTTATAAAAACGCATGCGTTTTCTACAAAAACGCATGCGTTTTTCAAAACGCTCAAAAAAATACTACAAGCACTATTTTTAGGTGCAGATTCAAAAACGCACCCAAAAACGCAGGGAGCCATCACAAACCTTACAAAACTCATGCTGACATGAAAAAAAGCATGAGTTTTGTTAAATCACTTAAAAAAACGCATGGCAACTGTGACCCCAGCCTTAAACAGCATTTAATTCAACAGTCAAAGACTCTTCCAACTCATTAAAGACATTCATGAAGCTGAGCTTCCAGAACAAAGTCAGGACTTATACATATGGCACTGAGCATGAAGTCTGTGGGTGTATGTACTGTCGTTGAGTGCTTTATGCATCATGTATCCATACAGGCACTGCTTTTATACTGTAGGTGGATGACTAAATGTCACATCCCCAAGAGAGTCTGCTTCATTGACATCTGCTTCTGTCACCAGACACTGCCATATTCACCCTGTAGGTTGTGCTGGTGATAGAGACATCAGAACCTCTGATCATTGCAGGCTCTGCAAGTCCACTAAGTTTAGAGTGGCTGGGACCTGCTGTACTTCAGTCTAACTAGTGGATGTATGTGCTGTCCAACTAAAGTCATTAACTCCTAAGCTTCAACCTATTGAAAAGCACTACTCTCTACTAATACCTTCAGCTTCTTGCTGGGAGCTACCAGAAATAGCTTTTGGTTTCCCTGATTAGTGTCATGTCTTGCATTGGTGTTTTCTTGTTCCACCCCAGCCTTTTTTTAGACACTTCTTCTGCCTCACAATTTTATACCTTGCTGCTGTCTTGGTTTTGGCCTGGCTTCCTGACTACTCTAGCAGATCCTGATTTTGTCTTTTTCCTGACCTCCCGGCTTTGACCCTGCTTAACAACTTTCCTGTCTTTGGACTGCAGCCCTGTCATAGGCAGCAATCTGGTCCCTGTTGTAAATCCTGATCCATGTATAGGGTTTAAAGTGTATCAGCGTTTTTGAGGTTCTGCATAGCGGAGCTGCTTGTGCCTTGTGCCTAATCCCTTTTGTGCTTGTTGCCTATGATGGACGCACACTTAGCATACAGTATATGGCATACCTTGGCACATGCTATGATTTTTTTATCTCTCAGATTAATGTGAAATAACTCTGCATGCATCCATATGAAATTAGATCCATAGGGTGTTATAGAGTTGCAATTATATATTTAACCCAATCAGCATTGCAAATAAAGTTTATTAGCAGAATTTGAAATGTTTCTACTGTTTGCAAGAAATCAAACAAAAACCATTTAACCTCTAGACGACAGCCTAACGTCTACAGACGTCGGAAAAAAAGGGTACTAAAGCCTAGCCGACGTCTGTAGACGTTGGCAGGAAAAAGCCCTGTAGCGCCGCCCCTGGAGCTAATACCTCTAGGGTGTCAGCGTACCGATTGTAGCTGACACCCTAGAGATCAGTAATTAGCTTCTTTTGTACCCGCACCTGTAATGTGATGACCGGTAAGCACCGTTTACCGATCATCACATTACAAAAGTGAAAGTGCTCTGTAAAAAATGCTTTCACTTTGATCCGACATGAAAACACATGTCGGATCAAAGTGATCCATTAACCCCTAAGGCCCCTAAGACCCCTCGAGCCCCCCCCGGGCCCCCCACACCTCCATCCACCCCCCCCCCGTACCAATCAAAAATGGCGGCGGTGCGCTGCCTTCCCTGTATCTCCATGCAGCCTGACATGTCACACATGTCAGGCTGCATGGGAATGTCCTCCCCCGGTGCTCCCTAGTCCCCTGCAGGGATCCCCCAGCCTCCGGGCATCCTCCGGCCTCCAGGCACCGGGCACCCCCCTCCCCCTCCCCTGATGCCTTGTGCCCGGTGCCTTTTCCCCAGAGGCCCCGCCGCCTCTAAACTCTTTGTAGGGCCCCCCCAGCCCCAGTAAATCCCCCTCACCACTCTTACCTACCAACGATCCTGATTCCGGTCCCGCGGTCCTCCGGTCCTGGGGGCTTCTCCTGCCGGCGGCTCCTGCTTCTTTCTCCTGCGGCGCTCGCCTCCTCTGTGCGCGCACCCTGGTGTGCGCGCACGCGTGCACCGCTGTTAACCCCTGCTGTGCGGCCCAGGGAATGACAGGTCATGAACTCAGTGAGTTCATGACCTGTCAGAATCCTCGGGTCACAAGGGGTTAAGTGTGCTGTTCATGGTGGTCTCCACATCAGATCACCATCAGTGGTGATCAGGATCCTGGGATCCCATAGGGATCCTGGGATCCTGGGATCACCACTGATGGTGATCTGATGTGGAGATCACCATGAAGAGCACACTTAACAAGGGGTTAAGTGTGCTGTTCATGGTGGTCTCCACATCAGATCACCATCAGTGGTGATCTATCAGGATCCTGGGATCACCACTGATGGTGATCTGATGTGGAGACCACCATGAACAGCACACTTAACCCCTTGTTAACTGTGCTCTTCATGGTGATCTCCACATCAGATCACCATCAGTGGTGATCACAGGATCCCTATGGGATCCCAGGATCCTGATAGATCACCACTGATGGTGATCTGATGTGGAGACCACCATGAACAGCACAGTTAACCCCTTGTTAACTGTGCTCTTTATGGTGATCTCCACATCAGATCACCATCAGCGATGATCCCAGGATCCCTATGGGATCCCAGGATCCTGATAGATCACCACTGATGGTGATCTGATGTGGAGACCACCATGAACAGCACAGTTAACCCCTTGTTAACTGTGCTCTTCATGGTGATCTCCACATCAGATCACCATCAGTGGTGATCCCAGGATCCCTATGGGATCCCAGGATCCTGATAGATCACCACTGATGGTGATCTGATGTGGAGACCACCATGAACAGCACAGTTAACCCCTTGTTAACTGTGCTCTTCATGGTGATCTCCACATCAGATCACCATCAGTGGTGATCCCAGGATCCCTATGGGATCCCAGGATCCTGATAGATCACCACTGATGTTGACCTGATGTGGAGACCGCCATGAAGAGCACAGTTAACCCCTTGTGACCCGAGGATTCTGATAGGTCATGAACTCACTGAGTTCATGGCCTGTCATCCTCCTGGCAATAAACCTGCTTTTATAGCATATGGGGGATGCCCCATATGCTATAAAACTGAGAATCGTCGCGGGACCTCCCACTGGACTACGTCGGACCTTCCCACTGGACTACGTCGGACGTCAAAGAATAATAAAGATGGAGTCCAAATAGTGTTTGTGTTTCTTTTCTAATAAAAATATTTTTCTCTGTCTTGTGTCTTCTTTACAAATTACTAGAGATTCCTAATGGTCCGGTCTAATATTGGCCAGACGTTATGAATCTCGGGCTTAGTGCCAGCTGCGAAAAAGCTGCCATTAACCCCTTATTACCCAGTCTGCCACCGCTACACGGCAGCTGGAAGAGCTGGATACAGCACCAGAAAATGGCGCTTCTATGAATGCTGCAATTCGCAGTGGGGGGGGGCCCAGAAAGCTTGGGCCTCCCTACGCTGAGGATTCCAGCCCCCAGCTGCCTAGTTGTACCTGGCTGGCCCAAAAATATGGCGAAGCCCACGCCATTTTTTTTTTAATTATTTCATGAAATAATTTAAAAAAAAAGGGACTTCCCTATATTTTTGGTTTCCAGCCAGGTAAAACTAGGCAGAAGGGGTTGGTGGCAGCCCGTAGCTGCCTGCTGTACCTGGCTGGACCAAAAATATGGCGAAGCCCCACGTCGTTTTTTTTTTAAATTGAATAAAGAAATACAAAAAAAAAATGCAGGGGAGGAGACGACCAGGACACGGTGTCTCCGTGTCTTGTGCACATGCTCTAAAAGTGAGAAATTGCGTGAAAAAAAGAAAATGTTCAATATGACATTATCAAATTCTGTGAAGTAGCTGTAGGTTCCAAATGCTCACTATACCCCTAGATATAATCCTTGAAGTGTCTAGTTTCCAAAATGGGGTGACTTGTGCGGGAACTCCAATGTGTAGACACATAGGGGCTCCCCATATGCTGCGACATGGTGTCCGCTAACTATTGGAGCTAATTTTCCATTCAAATTGTTAGCGGACACCATGTCGCATATGGAGAGCCCCTGTGTGACTAAACATTGGAGCTCCCCCACAAGTGACCACATTTTGGAAACTAGACCCCCCAAGGAACTTATCTAGATGCATAGTGAGCACTTTCAACCCCCAGGTGCTTCACAAATTAGTCTGTAAAAAGGAAAAAAAGAAAATTTTTGTGAAAAAAAGTACTTTTTCATTTTTACGGATCAGTTTGTGAAGCACCTGGGGGTTCAAAGTGCTCACTATGCATCTAGATATGTTCCTTGGGGTGTCTAGTTTCCAAAATGAGGTCACTTGTGGGGGAGCTCCAATGTTTAGGCACATATGGGCTCTCCATACGTGACATGGTGTCCACTATGAATTGGAATTGTAAGTGGATACCATGTCGTGTATGGCGAGCCCCTGTGTGTCTAAACATTAGCGCTCCCCCACAAGTGACCCCATTTTGGAAACTAGACCCCCCAAGGAACTTATCTAGATGCATAAAGAGCACTTTAAACCCCCAGGTGCTTCACAAATTGATCCGTAAAAATGAAAAAGTACTTTCTTTTCCACAAAAATTTTCTTTTTTCATTTTTACGGATTCATTTGTGAAGCACCTGGGGGTTCAAAGTGCTCACCACCAATCTAGATAAGTTCCTTGGGGGGTCTAGTTTCCAAAATGGGGTCACTTGTTGGGAAGCTGCAATGTTTAGGCACACAGGGGCTCTCCATACGTGACATGGTGTCCGCTAACAATTGGAGCTAATTTTCCATTCAAATTGTTAGAGGACACCATGTCGCGTATGGAGAGCCCCTGTGTGTCTAAACATTGAAGCTCCCCCACAAGTGACCCCATTTTGGAAACCAGACCCCCCAAGGAACTTATCTAGATGCATAGAGAGCACTTTGAACCCCATGTGCTTCACAAATTGATCCATAAAAATGAAAAAGTACTTTCTTTTCCACAAAAATTTTCTTTTTTCATTTTACAGATTCATTTGTGAAGCACCTGGGGGTTCAAAGTGCTCACCACCAATCTAGATAAGTTCCTTGGGAGGTCTCGTTTCCAAAATGGGGTCACTTGTGGGGGAGCTACAATGTTTAGGCACACAGGGGCTCTCCATACGTGACATGGTGTCCGCTAACAATTGGAGCTAATTTTCCATTCAAATTGTTAGCGGACACCATGTCGCGTATGGAGAGCCCCTGTGTGCCTAAACATTGGGGCTCCCCCACAAGTGACACCATTTTGGAAACTAGACCCCCCAAGGAACTTATCTAGATGCATAGAGAGCACTTTGAACCCTCTGGGGCTTTACAAATTGATCTGTAAAAATGAAAAAGTACTTTTTTTTTCGCAAAAATTTTCTTTTGTCCTCAATTTTTTCATTTTCACATAAGCAACAGGATAAAACGCATCCTAAAATTTGTTTGCCAATTTCTCCTGAGTACACCGATACCTCATATGTGGTCATAAACCACTGTTTGGGCGCACGGTAGGGCTCAGAAGAGAAGGAGTGCCATTTCACTTTTTGAATGGTAAATTAGCTCCAAAAGTCAAATTGCGCTCCTTCACTTCTGAGCCCTGCCGTGCGCCCAAACAGTGGTTTATGACCACATATGAGGTATCAGTGTACTCAGGAGAAATAGGCCAACAAATTTTAGGATGCACTCTATCCTGTTGCCTATGTGAAAATGAAAAAATTGAGGCTAAAAGAACATTTTTGTTGGAAAAATTAAAATGGCCATTTTTTGTTTCCATGTTGCTTTAGTTCCTGTGAAGCACCTGAAGGGTTAATAATATTCTTGAATGTAGTTTTGAGTAGCTTGAGGGGTGTAGTTTTCGGAATGGTGTCACTTTTGGGTGTTTTCTGTCATGTACACCCCTCAAAGAGACTTCAAATGTGATGTGGTCACTAAAAAAAAGGTTATGTAAATTTTGCTGGAAAAATGAAAAATTACTGATGAACTTTGAACCCTTATAACATCCTAACCAAAAATTTTTTTTTTTCCAAAATTGTTGCTGATGTAAAGTAGACATGTGGGAAATGTTATTTATTAACTCTTTTGTGTCACATAAAGCTCTGGTTCAACAGAATAAAAATTACAAATTTGAAAATTGTCAAATTTTCTAAATTTTTGCCAATTATTTTATATTTTCACAAATAAACACAAAAATTATCGACCAAAATTTAATACTAACTTGAAGCCCAATATGTCACGAAAAAACAATCTCAGAATCGCTAGGATCCGTTGAAGCGTTCCGGAGATATAACCTCATAAAGGGACACTGGTCAGAATTGCAAAAAACGGTCTGGTCATTAAGGTGGAAATTGGCTCCGTCACTAAGGGGTTAAATAGCTGAAGTCAACTAAAAATGGGAAGGGGGGCTTTTCCAAGCCAAATACACCACAAAATACCACTGTTATTAACTACTGCAGTCTCAGTACTCAGACTGAGTCAGCCCCTTTAAGAATCTTTAAAGGAAACCTTTCAGATCCCCACGTTCACCAGAACTGTAAGCATGAACTAGCAAACATAAACTGATCTTTAGAAAAAGGGCATATCATTGTCATCCCAATCGCTATATTAGGCTGCGTGTATGCACGACTGTGTATCCCTTACCATTGAGTGTCTTTGTCGTCGGGTGCATGTGCCTCTGGCTTCAGAGAGGCTCACCTTGCATTATTGGAAGTCGCCACAGTGACAAAAAGGACCCCTTTAATATATAATTAAGGAGGATTTCTTATTTATCCCGACAATATTGTATTTTGGTTTGCAAACTTGTAATATGCCACTCATGGGTTACACAAGATTTCTAGGAGCCTGCTAGTATTTAAAGTGGGAAATGTAATTATCTACCTTCCGGGGGAAGGCGCCCTAGAGTGGACACTGAGCCGTGGTACCGAACTTCCCTGGGTGATCTGAATCTAGTTTACTGAACCCCTATACAGGGATTGTCAGGGGCAAGCCCAGGGGTCCACCACATCTGCTAGTACCAGGGGGGGCGGCTCATAAGGTTAGCCTGCGCTACGGCACAGCTAAGGATTCCGGGTAACAATACAAGGCTAGGAGAACAGGAATGGCTCTACCGGAGGAGAGTACAAGGAAGGCCTGACCAATAGTCAGCAAAGCAGAAGCAAACTGACTTAATAATCAGGCACCTCCCATCAGGAGGTGGCCTGATATACCAGAGGAAGAGCAGCTATTGGTCAAGGGGAGTGACAGGTTGGACTGTGCCGGCCCCTAGAGTCACAGGGGAGGAGTGCACCTAGAGCGCTGCTGATTGGTCACATAAATACGACCATTGTAATGTGCTCATGTGTGAGCCCGGTGGTCAGCTGACAGGAAGGGAACCCGGTGACTGCTCCAAGACACAGTACGCCTGGACGCTGGATGCCCAGTCGGCAGAGGGGCAGAGGATGCCGACCCGGGAAAGGTGAGCTGGGGAGCGGTGCTAGGGGACCTAACAGCAACTCATTGTAAATAGAAGTCCTATAGATGTTTGGTGATGTGGATTTATGTAATGCAATTATCTCTCCTCTGTAAGGTCAGAGAAACTTAATCCTGTTAGAATGCCATTTTATTACGATGTGGATTGTTGACTCTATGTAAATGCTCCATTGTTTAATGCCATGGATTGCAGACTAAATGTATCCTGCTAGGTGCAATGTCATTCAGTATGTGGTTCTTCCTTGACAGGACTGCAATACTAGTAGAAATGTTTTAGGCTTGAGATTCAGCCAATGAGAAGACAGTTTTATTCCACCAATTATGAAGTCCCCAATATCCTGCAATGAGGGCTGAGGGTATATAAGGAGACCTGTTGATTAACCAGGGAGAATTTTGGAGATTCTGTCTAGTGCCCTCAGTCTAGGGATTTTGGTCCTGGCTAGAGGTGCACTGGGTTGGATACAGGCAGCTAATCTAGGAACTTCGGGGCCAATTGGCAATCCATAACCCCAGGCCTAGGCATGTCAGTACCGACCTAGGAGATCAGAACCTGGTTTATCAAACCACAAGGACTTCAGCATTGAATTATCAGATTCGGCTGGGGTAACGAAGATTGCATAAGGAAGCAACCCAGGTTGGGACAATTCAGTCACCTGGCTACAGACTTTGCTGTGCTATATTCTAATCCCTAGTGAGCTAGTAGAAGGGTGAGACTCTGTTGCCTGTTACATTGTTGTGTTTTGCTGGTTATGTGTTATATGCTCTTAACTGTTTGGGGATTCAGTAAAGCCTTAATATTGTAATTCCCGTCACCCTGTGTTGTCTGAGTAGTTTTCTGCCCACGGTTAAGGAGCTCGGGAGCTCGGTTTGGGGATGAGCCCTGGTTCAGGCTGTCTTGCTAAAGGCGGGCGGGCTAGCGGACGAGGGCACCCACTGACCCCGTGTCTCCACAGCCACATTTCGGGTCATGCACACTATGCCTCTCTGAAGCCAAGATACATACACCCGGCTGTAGAGTAGTACGCATGACGGGAAGTACATAGGACTTTCGATCATGCGTGGTGAGCCTCTCTGATGCTGGGAGTGCATAAACCTGGAGCAGAGACACCCAATGGTGAGGGATACACAGCCACATGCATGTGCGGTTTAATATGGTGTTTTGGTTGACGATTATATGCAAACAGCGGCATGATAACACGCTAAGTGGACTGAATAGTTTTAGGGACTAATGTCCCCTCAACTAGTCAAAGCCCTAAAAAGCATATCACAAACAATCTTTAGAAGAACATTTTCTAAAGATAGGTTTATGTGTTATGGCAAATAAATAGTAATTTATATTAGTATGTAGTCATTCAGAAATCAAATCTTTCAGGCTTACGGCCTGGTTGTAGGGAAAAAGCCTTGGCCTTGCACTTTCCCCTAGCTCTCTCTCCTTCTTCCCTCCCACCTTTGGGTTTTCTGTGTCTCAGATTTTCTATAAATGTTTTGATTTAGAGGTAGCCGTACTGAAACGCTTATCAGAATGTCTTCGGACTAAATGTTCACTTCAAGGCTAGTTAAACTAACTAACACGCAGAGAATATAATTAAATGTTTTCCAGAATAAAATGTATATTCAACATAATATGACGCAATTATCTAGTCACACCCCTTTGCACATCCCTTTAAGGATAAGCAATAAAACTGCTAACCGCGCCCTTAATAAAGGTCTTTGTCATTAAGCTCTACATTGACAACTGTGTCAGCGTGGATTCTTTATACAGTGACGTGCATGCACCCAGACAAAGCATCCAATTTGGCAGCAGACAATTAAGATGACAGCCTCACCCGAAAGGTGTGGGGGGCATCCATTACATATGTATGCAATTACATGCTGGGACTATTAGGCTGGGATTTCAGATATGCACCCAAAACTGCTCATGGTTCTGGGTGCACAGAGGATCTGGCAGTTTCCCTGTAATATTTAGGAGAGACCTTTTGGGTATTATAAGCTTCCACAGGGTTATTGAAAAATCTTAGTCCATTCCTCATGGGCAATGATCTCCAGTTCACTAATATATTTGGCCTGTGAAGTGACAGGTCCAAAAACTTATATGAAAAGATCACTGCCTTGCATAAGCAAGGCAAAAAAACTAAAGGATAACATTAAATATTCATATGGATACTTTTGGAAGCAGAATTCACAAGTTCAATGTTTAAGTGAACATCACCTGGACCTGGATGTACTTGTACCTGGATCTGTAAGAAAACTGAAGTGATCACCAGACCCACCGAATATTTTAGGAGGCAGGTGGTCAAAAACTTTTATTTGACTAAAAAAGATTTGAAGGCTGCAAGTACTATAGTCTTAGTTTGCGCAATAAGCTCTGAGTAAGGGCCACGTCACATGAGGTGAGTCACGGAAATGTCGGCGGCGAGTGGCGGGAGCGTGCACGTTTTTGGCGCCCCGCCAGCGTCGCCACCGCATGTTTACATGCGGTGACACCTTCGGTGATGCATCGGCGATCAGACAGGCGGCATCGCCGCTGGAGTGTCTTAAAACCTATGGCTCCCATCGCCTGTCAGATCACCGTCGCCGTTTACATGGGGCGATGTTTACACATCACCCAGAGTGGCCGCCTGGTTTCACAGTGCTGCTGTGAAACCAGGCGACCACTCAAATGCGTCGCCCTCAGTTATTTGCACTGGGCGACGCATTAGCGACGTCGGCGGCGTTAGGCCACACCCCAGCATTGCCTAAAAAAATCGCTGCCAACATCACCAGGTGTGACGTGGCCCTAAGATCCCCATTTCCAAATTCTATGATGTACTCTTATGCTGACCAAAACTCACTATGAAAGATGGCTCCAACAAGCTCAGGGCCATGAATATAAGCCACAAAAAAATAAGGTTTCTGGAATTCTGGAAGGCCTGTTTCACATCAATGCGCTCACTGCGCTAGGCTGCTCTGGCGGGCCCTGCACCAGCGCAAAAGAAAGCGCAGGGCCATTTAGGCCTGGGGCAGTCTAGCGCAGTGAGCCCATACATGCCCTGCAGTAGCGTTCAGCTGCGTTCAGTGCCCCCATTATAGCCTATGGCCGAACACAGCTGAGCACGTGCTCTGTATACTCAGAAGCACAAGTGAAATTGGCAGAGTGCACGGCGCATGCACCTGCTCTGACGCACCTGGAAACGCCCTATTGGGGCGTTTCCAGGAGCGTCAGAGCAGGCGCATGCGCCGTGCACTCTGCCTCTTTCACTTGTGCTTCTCACTACGCAGAACGCCCGCTCAGCTGTGCTCGGCCATAGGAGATAATGGGGGCACCGAGCGCAGCTGAGCTGTAATGTGGGCATGTATGCGCTCCATGCGCTAGGCTGCCCCAGGCCCTAAATGCCCCTGCGCTTGCATTTGCGCTGGCGCAAGGCAGCCAGAACAGCCTAGTGCAGTGAGCGCATGGATGTGAAACAGGCCGAAATGTTCAGGCCTATGGATCTGCAGTATTTCCGGAGGAGGAGAAATGAAACATATGATGAAAGAAACACCTGCTAACAATCAAGCATGCTGGTGGGTTTTTGATACTCTGCAGCTGCTTGGCTTCTGCTGACACTGGAAACCTGTAGCAAGGGGAGGGAAATATGTATTAATGTGGAGGGAAAAGTAGATTCTTTGAGGAAGCTGAAGCTCGGGTGTCATTGAATTATCTAACAGAGCAATACTCCCAAATATGCCTCAAAGTCCATAAATTGCTAGCTTTAGAAGAAGTCCTGGAAGAATTTGAGTTGGCCACTAAAGTCACCAGACTTAAGGTACCGTTACACGCTTCAATGACGTAACGATCTCACCAACGATCTCACGGGAGCATGGCTGTTAGGACATCGTTTAGTGATTGTTGGTGAGATGTCACCCGTATAGATATCGTGAACAACGCACCAATGATTCAGCGAGCAGCTATCGTTAGCACAACCTGGCGGCTGGCGAATGATACTTGTTCACTGTTGTGAACAGGGAAAGTCGTTAACGACATCGTTATCGCGGTGTCACACACAACAATGCAGCAGGTTGGCTGAACAACGATTATCTGATTTGAGAACATGTTCTCAGCGATCCAACGATTTCTCGTAGTCGTATTTCGGTGTCACACACAACGATGTACTAGCGATGCGGTTAGAACGGCTCCAAACCTGTGATGTTTTAGCGATATTGTTCACGATATCATACAGTGTAACGGTACCTTTAAACCCCATACAAGATCTTAATGGAATTTAAAGACGTCAATTGTAGCAAACAGATTCTTCAGGAATCCTTGCAGAAGCTGATGTCTGGCTACGCATCTTATTTTCAGTAGGTAAATGGTTTTCTACTTAGTACTAAAGACATTTACCTTAAAGGGTTTAATAATTCTAAGACTGCTGCAGTCATTGAAAGAGTGATCTTACATTGAATTTGAAGAACCAACTTGTCATTGGAGCAAAACAGCAGAAAGTTTGTACATTTGACTAGCATGCTTAATTTTCAATGGGGGTTGAATAATTTTAATTGCATCTCTTGATTGGAGTGTTACAGATTGATAGATATAGAAAGGACCTTGCGGGTTCCCCATACCCTGTAATGCTATATACCCTGCCTAACCTGGCCCTTGTTATGCTCTTGAAGACATTAGCATGGGGAGTGAACCCACTGGGACATAGATGGGCTGTGGTTGCTGATCCCTAGGACAGAAATAGGCTGGATAGTTATAAGGTAATTTGCGCAGTCTTTATTGATGTACACCCATCACAGCAGCCAAGACAAGCAGCAATGAAGTCCATTAGTAGAACTTTGCAGGTCTGGAGGAGGGGTAGCATATCTTCTAAAGCCAGAAGGTACCAGCAGCAGTGAAGTCCCAGGATTGTGTAAGTATGGAGAAGGCTCACCAATGTTGAGGTTCAGATTGGCATGGTAGGTACAGAGACATGGATAAAGAAAAGCATATTCAATGCATCAGGCTCAATGGAGAAGGGTTTAGTCTGAGTGGTGCTACAGGCTCAATGGAGACAAACACTATGAAGAGACACAGTACGTAAATAAGCACAAAGACTTACAGCAAAGGACAAAGTACTAGTCAAGGGACCTGAGCACTTGAAATTCCGCTAAACGAGTAAAGAAGTTGCTCGGGGATCTCCCTTAAGGCAAGGGTGAATTACTTATACAGAGCCTCTCAGCAATAGGCTAAGGGGCACATCCAGGTTAGGGCACACTTTAAAGTGAACCTGTAAACTCCTTTGGGCGTTCTAAACACTGCCCAGCACCTTAAATATCATGTACTTGGGGTTCTGGTGACCCCTTTATACCTCCAGACTGGCCCCTGATTACTTCAAAAAATAAGTTTGATAATGTCCCCTGCCATGTAGTAGCCGATCTAGTGAGCTGTCGCTCTCTTCAGTCCGGGTCACCCCTCTGCCTGGAAAACCTGCCCCTCCGCCTTTAATATGCCATCGCTCCTGCTCGCAGTGGTGTGGGACATTGCACTGCACTGTATGAGCGGCAGTGACCAAAGCCTCATGAGATTTGTAAAGTCTATTGAGACTTTGTGAGGCTCAATACAATACAGTGACCCACACCACTGCGCAGGCACAATGCCATCTCTGAGACCAGGAGCGATGGCATATTACAGGCAGAGGCGCGGGTTTTATAGGCGGAGCGGCAGTCCGTAATGAAGAGTGCCACATACCACCAGACCAGCTACTACACTACATGGCAGGGGACAGTATTAAATGTATTTTCTGAAGTAATCAAGGGCCAGTCTGGGGGTATAAAGAGGTCACCAGAACCCCAATTACATGATGTTTAAGGTGCTAGGCACTGTTTAGAATGACCAAAGGGGGCTGACAGGTTCCCTTTAAATGTGGTGCGCGCTCCCGAAAGTCCTGTTCAGAGATCACATGCTCCAGGAGGAGACGGCCACTAATGAGAAGCTGGACTACACTGGACTGCTGGCTGGGTGAGTACCCTGTATAGGAGGAAAAACATTAGAACAGACAGGCTGCGTGGAACCGCGTGTTGGGCACTGGTCTCTCTGCCCAGTGGACACCGGACCCATGACCGGAGGAATTATAGCCTTTTATTGGTTTTAATCCTAATCACATGTTTATATAAATTCTTTATAAATCCTATTTCTAACATGCTAATTTGACTTTTGACTGGTTAGTTTCTCAGGACTAATCTGCCCTCTAAGTATGTTCTCTCGCACATGTGTACGACTTTCTTCACAACATCATTGTGCCTCTGAAGGTGTACGCGTCATGGCTTCAGTGAGGCGCACTGCACATGTCTGAAATTCTATAAGAAAGCTCCTTCACTTACAGACATGCACAGTGTTACTCTTTGAGGCTAGGAAGTGTATGCCCAGCTTCAGAGGTACAATGATGTTCTGAAGGTGCACTTTGCTTGGCTGTAAGTGAAGGAGCTTTCTTTTCCCCTTTCAGACTTGCACAGTGCGCCTCACTGAAGCTGAGACAGGTACATGTGGCTTCAGAGTCACAATGATGTTGTGAAGAAAGCCACTCGCATGCACAAGATTTGTAGGGCGCTGGCTATGATGTTGGCAAATCAAGTTATCACACCCAGAAGGGCATGATAATATGCTGATAGGGCCAACTAGTGTCGAGCCTCAGGCCCTGGGGTAGTCGAGTATCAGGCTTGGTGGGTGTTTTCACGGGGATGTCACGGGTGGCAGCGCCTGAGCTCGTGGCCAGGGTGACCCTTTAACAAGGGGTGTATGTACAGGGGATTAGAGTTTGCCATGTGGCACCACCTGTAGTACTTGGTGATGGGTCACCAGCGCCACCACAGTCCTCCGGAGGTCGATGGTAATGCGGCTGAGATGGCAAAGCTCCATACAGGTGGAGCAGGTCCTCCGGGGCAGCGTTCCTGTAAGCAAACAGGTTGACGAAGATAAGCACACAAAGGCAAAGTCACTTTCTCCCGGGTACTTTACTGTAAACGTTCTGCAGCAAAATACAGAGTCCACAGTTCAGCAAGTTGTTAATCAAACAGGTAGCTCTACGGGTGGCTGTAAGTGGATTCCAGGTGGTATGGTGGAACCCGTAGTAAGCCTTAGTTGATGAACCCGTGTCTTTTCTTCCCCGCCTAGGATGAGTCTATAACCAATGGCTCCTTGAAGGTAGACTTGAGGCTCCCCTACCTCATGGTGAGGAAGCAGGCAGACCGCTCCTTCTGGCAGGGTTTCAGAGATGCACTCTGGCCGTTTCCTCAGGTCCGGTGTTCCCGTGGTGGATTGGGCAATTCCCTGGAGTATGATCGCTCCATGCTGGGGTTCCCCCTTTCTCTCTAGGGTCCAGACTCCCTCATCAGGCACCCTCTCTCAGGATCCTCTCTCATCTTCCTCCGGATCAGCGTAGAACTTTCCGGTTTAACCTTCCGCCTCGCTCCACACTCCAACTCCTCCGACTCAGACTTCGTACTTTCAGACGCTCCTTATCTGATTCAGACTCACTATCTGACTGTCTCTAATTCTCCCTCCCTTGGGGTAACCTCCCACCACTACTCTGTGTGAGAGTGCAGGAATGGGTCCCACTCACCAACCTAGGATCCACTTGCATCTGGGGACGATTACACCTCTTTTACGGGTGCAATGCCCAACTGTGACGCCTGACCATGTGGAGCACCACACTAGTCTGGGGACACAAACACCCCATTGACTCATCAATAACCTAATTAGCATAATAACACATGGTTTATAAAGACTTCATTTAAACATGTGAGTAGGATTAAAACACTATAAATGTATGGTTAGCAAAGTATTTAATGTTAAATATATTCAAATACTGATGGGTTAAAAGGGCAGGGAAACCAGTCAGATTCTGTAAGTCATAAAAATATAGTACACCCTGCTTTTTTCAGGACAATACTAAGAGACTAAGGGCCCTTTCACATCAGCGTTTTTCATAATTCGCGGCATTTGCGGTATTGACCGTTAATACCGCATTCATACCGCAACTGTCACTTGCGGTAAAATCCGCATGTAACCGCATTTGCCAGTTGCGGCACAAATGCGGTAAAATCCGCATTGCCGCAACTGGCGTTGAAATTTGTAAAAAAACCGCACTTGCCGCAAGTGCCGCAAGTCCCATAGGAAATGAATGGGGCTTGCCGCATTCTTGCCGCAAGTGTGCCGCAAGTGTGCCGCAAGTGCGGCAAACGCGGTTTTTCCCGCACTTTAAGTACCCGCCCACAGGTATATAAAGAAATTTTTTTTTTTGTTGTCCAAGCATTCTTTGCCAGTTTTTGGAGTGGACACTGCTTGGATTGTGGACCTATTTTCCTTGGATTTCCGTGGATTGTCTTTTATTCCCTGGATTTTATTTTTTTTTTTATTTTTTTTTTCTGCATTTTTGCATTTCCTGGACTTTCATCTTTCTCCGGAATTTTACTGCAAGATGGCGATGTCGTTCCGTGCATTGGATGCCCATTTTAAAAGGGTTTTCGCAATTGCACGCGTTGTGGGACTTGCATACCACAATGAGCGACGAAGACAAAGACTGCGACAGAGACGGCGGCGATTTTGGGTGCACCCCATCACATCAAGGCGAATGACTCGTGGTGTGTTCTGCACTTTATACGAAGAACTGCGGAACCATCCTGATAAATTCCGGGACTATCTTCGGATGACCATCGAAAGTTTTGACGAACTTCTTGGACGCGTTCGAGGACTCATCACCAAAGAAGACACCAGATTCCGGCGGGCGATTTCTGCAGAGGAGCGACTAATGGTGACTTTAAGGTAATGCAAGTTTTTTTTTTTTTTAAATGCTTATTGGCGTGTTTTTGTAGTTATTTTCACTTTTTTCTTTTTAAATAGAGCGCATTTTTTAAAATGTAGACTTTTTATGTTTGTTGTTATTCAGAGTCGAATTTTTTATTTTTAATTAAATATTTTTTTAAAATATAGATATATATTTTTTTTTGGTAAACTGGTCCTAAGTTTATTTACAAAGAACGGATTTTTTTTATTGTACTGTGCGTTTGTGTGTATATATATTATTAATAATTTTTTTTTTTTCATTGGCTTTATTTTTTTAAAATGCATTATTGTAAGTATTCATGGCTGTTATTCTTGTAGTCATGTTCTATGTATTGGTCATTGACTGTAGATTTTTTTTTTTTTTTTAAATCTTATGTTTTTATTCAAAACTGTTGATAAATATGTTCTTGTGAACGAATGTGTTGTTTTTGGTGGCTATGGCCACTGTAATTTTTTTTTTTTTAAATTCTCATAGTGCATTTGACTGCTTATGTTGCAGCCACGCTTTTTGATTTTGTCATTCACCGTATAATTATCATTGATCAGTATGTTTGTTTCTATTTTTTTCTATATAAACTGTTGATAAATGTATTATGAATGTAGGTTTTGCTTTATGGTGCTGTTCACACTGGTTGTGGTTTTTGATTTTTTTTTTTTAATTTGCATAGTGCAATATTTTTTTTTTTTTTTTGCAGACATACAATGTTTTATATCTATTGGTCATTCACTGTATAATTATTTGTCAGCTGTTTTTTTTTTTAAACAGTTGATAAATAATTATATTGTGAATGAACGTGTTGTTTTTGGCGCTGTGCACACTGGTTGTGTTTTGTGACTGTTTGCAGTGGTTATTTTTCTATAACTAAGGCTGGCTTCAGACTTGCAGATGCATCTGCAGTGTTTTGCAGATGCATCTGCAAGCATCTGCATGCAGACCGCGGCCCCTATGTTTATAATTGTGCGCACGGCGGTCTGCTGATGCTTGCGGACCGCCGTGCGCTCTCATTGCCCGCCATTATTGATCTGTGCGCACGTGGATGCCTGTGCACAAATCACACAATCCTGGCCACACCATGGACCCGAGATGTCGTGTCCCTGGTGCAGGCGAGAGTGTGTGATTTGTGCACAGGCATCTGCGTGCGCACAGATCAATAATGGCGGGCAATGAGAGCGCACGGCGGTCCGCAAGCATCTGCAGACCGCTGTGCGCACCATTATAAACATAGGGGCCGTGGTATGTATGCAGATGCATCTGCAAAAATCTGCAGATGCATCTTCAAGTCTGAAGCCAGCCTTAAAAATTCATGTTTTAAAACATGAAATGATGTTTTTTTTTTCTTGCAGTCATGCTCTGTGTTTTTTACATCTGCAGAAATATGATGTTTGTGTGAGAAGGTGGCGCTGCATTTGCTGTATAATGGCTGATTTGCATCACAGGCTCTATGCATTGTGTATGTTGCTTGCGGTCCTTTGCGTCAAGTGTAGTTCTGGCAGGTGCTGCAGATGTGTCACAATTGTAGTTATAACAAAATGGAAATACCTTTGATTTTTTTTTTTTTTTTTTTTTATGGACACAAGAGCTGCATCTGATGCACCTGCCAGAATGTGACTTGCTGTAAATGACCGCAGGCACCATACAAAATGTATGGGGCTTGCCGTATTCAGTCCATAAGTTGGGCATTATGTGTGTGGTCAGGCAGATGCAGCATCACCTCTTTTATTGGCCAAAAATATCACTGTGCTGCTGATGTGAAAAATTGCCTTTTACTGCATTATCATTAATTTAAGGCGTCATGCACACTGTGGGTGGGACTCATGCTCCCCCCATAGTGTCTGTGCAAGTGACTGCATTAGTATTAATGTAAGGTGTCATGCACACTGTGGGTGGGACTCATGCTACCCCCATAGTGTCCGTGCAAGTGACTGCATTAGTATTAATGTAAGGTGTCATGCACACTGTGGGTGGGACTCATGCTACCCCCATAGTGTCCGTGCAAGTGACTGCATTAGTATTAATGTAAGGTGTCATGCACACTGTGGGTGGTACTCATGCTACCCCCATAGTGTCTGTGCAAGTGACTGCATTAGTATTAATGTAAGGTGTCATGCACACTGTGGGTGGGACTCATGCTACCCCCATAGTGTCCGTGCAAGTGACTGCATTAGTATTAATGTAAGGTGTCATGCACACTGTGGGTGGGACTCATGCTACCCCCATAGTGTCCGTGCAAGTGACTGCATTAGTATTAATGTAAGGCGACATGCACACTGTGGGTGGGACTCATGCTCCCCCCATAGTGTTCATGCAAGTGACTGCATTAGTATGGTTGCCTTCACATTAGCGTTCCCTTCCGCAGTGTTCAGCGGAGGGGAATCGCCATGTGTGCGCAGCGGCTGCAAGCTCCTATCTTTATAATGGGAGCGCACGGTGCTGCGCTTGACAGTGCATGACCGTGCGCACCCATTCACTCCCATATGTGATCTGTGCGCAGGCGGACGCCTGCGCACAGATCACACACTCTCGTCCACACCAGGGACACAACATGTTGCGTCCCTGGTGCGGAAGAGACTGTATGATTTGTGCGCAGGTATCCGCCTACGCACAGACAACATATTGGAGTGAATGGATGCGCATGGTCATGCGCTGTCAAGCCCAGCACCGTGCACTCCCATTATAAAGATAGGAGCTTGGTGCCGCTGCGTTGACATTGCGGACCCCTCTGCAGAATGCTGCGTTTGGGTCCTCAAATGTGAACCCAGCCTTCTAATGTAAGGTGTCATGCACACTGTGGGTGGGACTCATGCTCCCCCCATAGTGTTCGTGCAAGTGACTGCATTTGTATTAATGTAAGGTCTTATGCACACTGTGGGTGGGACTCGTGCTCCCCCCTAGTGTTCATGCAATTGGCCTTTTAACATCATTATCAAGGTGAATTTGTCTGCTGATCCGACATGTGGTGCTGCATTTTTGGAATTGGCTGCATAATGCCTGACGTGGGCTGGATGCATTAAGCGCCATGTGTTGTGTAGGTTACTTGTGTTCTTTTATGGCAGGCATGGTTGTGCTGGAAGATGTGGCTGATGTGTCTTTGTCGTAATTTAAAAATAAACCAAAAAAAAGAGATTTTAAATTTTTTTTTTCCGCCACAAGTGCATCCTCCGATGCACCCAGCATAACCACACTTGATGCAAAGGACTTCAAGCAACATACACAATGCATGGGGCTTGCTTCATGTAGCCCACAAGTCAGCTTTTATGCGGATGATCTGTATGATGCTGTGTCTCATTCTGGATCTGCATAAAACATCATCTTGCAGCTGTGTTCACTTCATTCACAGTACAATGTTTGACAACAGTAAAGAGTGGGTTCACACTTGTGTACCACTCCGCAGTGTTCTGCGTAAGAGTGCTCTGCAATGTGAGTGCAGCCACTGCAAGCCCCTATGTTTATAATGGGAGTGCACAGTGCTGCTCTTGACTGCGTGCACTCCCCTTGACTGCCATATGTGATTTGTGTGCAGATGTATGTTTGCGCACAAATCACACACTGTCGTCCGCAACAGGAATGTAACATGCGTTCCTGGTGTGGAAAAGACTATGTGATTTCTGCACACAAATCACATATGGCAGTGAAGGGGAGTGCACGGTCATGCGCAGTCAAGTGCAGCACTGTGTGCTTCCATTATAAACATAAGGGTTTGGGTGGCTGCGCTCAGATTGCGGATGCCATACGCAGAACGTTGCACAGTGGAATGCAAATGTGAACAAAGTTTAACCCTGTTTAACTTTTTTTATTTTATTTTTATTTCAAATTGAATTTTTGTTTAATTTATCTGTTTATAAATCCTTGTATTATGAGTGAAAGTGTTGGTATTTTGGGCTTTGAACACTGGCTGTGGAATGTGTCTTTTATTGTATGTCAAAGTGCATTACTTTAAATTTTTTTTTTTTTAATTGTTGCAGCTGTGCTGTTCTTTTTATGGTGTTTCCACATCTGCTTCAAGACGATGTTTGCTGCATATCTGCCATGTGGTGCTGCATTGCCCACATAACGCCCGAGTTGCATGCTGGATGTAGCAATACCCATGCTTTGTGTCTTGTGCTTGTGGTTCTTTGCATTAAGGACGTTTCTGACGGTTGCAGCAGATGAGTCACTTGCAAACTTAAATAAAAATCCTTTTTTTTTTGTGTTTTTTATTGCTTTAAGCAATTGCTGCTTCTGACGCATCTGCCAGAACCGCTTTTGCTGCAAAGGAGCGTAAGCAGCATAGACTATGCATGGGTCTTGTTGCATGTGACACAAATTTCGTCTGTTATGTTGATGATACAGCATGTGGCGCTGCATTGGTTTGATTGCCTCAAAACCTCATCTTGCTGCTGATGTAAAAAGTAACTTTCTGCTTTTTTATGAATTTCGTGTGTCATGCACACTGCGGGTGGGCCTCCTGCTCATTCAAAAATGTTTTATTGTGTCATTGTGCTTGAAGTAATCATTTTACATAGTATAGCAATATATTTATTTTTTTAATATTTTTAAAATATTTTTCAAAAAACTGTAGTGTGACTGAGTACTTCCTTTTGTTGCTTTTATGTAAACTGTGGTGTTGATCATGTATATTCCCATTCCCATGATAATTATTGTGTTTCACCTTTTTATTGTGTACGGTGTATTTCTCAAAAATGTTAATGTTGTGTGTCTTTTAACTTTCAAAGTATGATACTGTTGTGTTTTTGTTATTTTTCAGGTTTCTCGGAAGTGGAGAAAGCATGTCTTCACTTCACTTCCAATTCCGGCTTGGAATTTCAACGATTTCAGGAATTGTGAAGGAAACCTGCAAAGCACTGTGGGACGTGTTGCAGCCGGAATTCCTCCCTGAACCGACGATGGACCTGTGGATGTCATCTGCTGCCAAGTTTGAAGAGATCACCAATTTTCCAAACTGCGTTGGAGCTCTGGACGGCAAGCACATCCGGATTCTTAAACCTGCTGGGAGCAGTTCTGAATACTTTAATTATAAGAAATACTTTTCAATCGTACTGATGGCGATCGCGGATTCCCAATGTCGCTTTGTTGCCGTTGACATTGGGTCTTATGGACGATCAAATGACTCCCAGGTTTTTAAGCAATCTCCCATGGGACGCCGGATTTATACCAGCAACTTTGACATTCCACCACCAAGGCCTCTGCCGCACACAGATGGACCGCCTATGCCCTTCGTAATTGTAGCAGATGAGGCTTTTCAAATGTGCGAGAACCTATTGAAGCCTTATGCCAGCCGTGGATTGTGTCATGCAAAACGGATTTACAATTACAGACTCACAAGGGCAAGAAGAGTGGTGGAATGCGCTTTTGGACTGTTAACCGCAAAATGGCGCATTTTGGGAAAGGCCATACAAATGCAGCCAGAGTCTGTGGACGACATTGTGAAAGCCTGTGTGGTTCTGCATAACTATGTTTTGGCCAAAGAACAATTTCATTTGGACCGTGATGCCATTGCAGACACCACATTACAGGACTACCGAACACGTCGCGTAAGAACAACTCTGGCTGTTTCAGAAATTAGAGACAAATTTGCCCATTATTTTATGTCTGAGCAGGGAAGAGTGTCATGGCAGGATGAAATGGTTTAATTTGTTATAATTTCATGCCGGTTATGTTTATTGTACAAAATTCTGAATGTGTAATTATTTATTTGACATGTAGAAAGTGTTATTATTGTAAAGTTCAATGTTATAATAGCTGTACATAGTTATACATCTTTATGGTTGATGTTTAAAAATTTTCATTGTTACATGATAATTTAACATATTTTTAATTGTCATATTTATGTTTGAAATGTTTTAATTATTTTCAATATTTTAAAAAATAAAAACAAATTAAAAAAAAAAAAAATTTAAAAAAAAATACAAAATGTTATAGTTAAAAAAATTTGTTCTTAGGGTACCATTAGACGTTGCAACATTGCATGCAATTTCACCGTAAATTTGCTTGTGTCAGTGAAATCACGGACACATTTTTTTATTTTGTTGATGTGTACAAATAGAATAATGTGTTCATGATTTCACTGCAACTAGCAAATTTCAAGTGATGTTTTAAAATTTTCATTATTAAATGATAATTGAACATATTTTTAATTGTCATATTTATGTTTGAAATGTTTTAATTATTTTCAATATTTTAAAAAATAAAAACAAATAAAAAAAAAAAAAAATTAAAAAAAAAATACAAAATGTTATAATTAAAAAAATTTGTTATTAGGGTACCATTAGACGTTGCAACATTGCATGCAATTTCACTGTAAATTTGCTGGTGTCAGTGAAATCACGAACACATTTTATTATTTTGTTACTGTGTACAAATAGAATAATGTGTTCATGATTTCACTGCAACTAGCAAATTGCAAATGAAATTGCATGCAATGTTGCGACGTGTAATGTGTATAATTAAAGTTTAATTAAAAATAATTTTTTTTACCTTTTTAAAATAACAAGATGGTGTGTTATTTGCAACGCATTGTGTATTACACAGCTCCTGCACCACCCTCTTTTGTCCAGGCTACAGTCACTCTGCTGTCTCCCTGCTTCCCCCCTTTCTTTCAGGCTACAGTCACTCTGCTGTCTCCCTGCTTCCCCTTTCTTCAGGCTCCAGTCCTTCTCCTGCTCTCTGCTTCCCTACTCTGCTGCATGTGCCAGTCCCCCTCGGGTGTCCCTGCTCTCCTCCTCTCCTGTATGCTGCATTCCCTTTATATTGAGCTTTCACAGTATACTTTTATTTTTTTTCTTTGTGATATGACAATTTTGTAGATTAATTTTTTTCATTTTATAAACTTGATAATGACAAATATTTAATATTGCTATAATATTTTGAATATTAACTGTTTGTATTTTTGAAATGTTAATGTTGATTATTTTTATTTTCCAATTAAATAAAATGTTTTTTGGTCTGTTTCTTCAACTGATGTGCTCTGTACCTCAACTATGTGGTAACACTACATATAGTGGAGGTACAGAGCAGCCACAATACACCTACATCAGGTACGGCGTTGCAGGTAACATACTTCAGGTTCAGAGCTGTAAAAGTACACATTGTACAACCTTGCTCAGAACATGACATGTTATTATTGTGCCTGAAGTAGGGGTATTGTTGTGTTATACACCTTAAAGGCCTGTTGCACACACACATAATTGTGCTGATATTGTTTCAGATGTAGGATAGCAGTGGAATCATAGTCACATTGCTCCATTTTGTGGCAGTGTACAACTGGAACAATGTGTCCATGATTTCACTCCAAGCAAAGATGTGAAAACAACCTCTGCACAATTATCTGTTGTGTAACAGGTTGTTAAAGGTTCTGTCACACATGTCAATGTCGACAGTGAACTAACCAACAAACGAGATTGCTGTGACATTGACGTTTGATTGCTGGTGATCTGTCATGGTACCTTTACACGCGGCAACATTTCTAGGGTGGCTACAGGTAACTTACTGGTTGCAGTGAAATCATGGAGACATTATTCCATTTGTACACAGCAACAAGATAGAACCTTGTCTCCATGATTTCACTGCAGCCAGTAAGTTACCTGTAGCCACCCTAGAAATGTAGCCGCGTGTAAAGGTACCATTACACAGGCAGATTTTACCAGTAATCATGAGACCAGCGACATGGTTGAAACGATTTCCTCACACTCACAGCGCCTGTTAGCAAGCGCTGGTAGCTGTTAAACAAGGTGGCCTTTTCACACTTGCGTTTTTTTCCTGATTTTGAAGATCTTGAAAACAAATGATTCTTACAGAATTCATTTTTTTGCCCATTCTCTTTAATGATTTCATTAAAAAATATGAATCTACAACATTCTACCTGACAAAATTTAAACTGAATGGGCAAAATACTGTAAGAATCTGGTTTTGCCCGATCTTCCAAATCATTAAAAAAACACAATTGTAAAAGGCCCCTTCAATGTGTGTATGTAGCCAATGTGCCCTGCCATTATAGCTGATGTATTCCTTTTTCACCATCCTTGATACCAGCCGTTAAGCGTGAAAAGGCTGTTAACCAAGGTTTACATGGGGTATGTATCCAGCGCATGCTGCCTAGATCCCTGCATGTTACATTGGTTACCAACCTTTTCATGCTTAACAAGCGATAACAGCTTGTAAGTGGGAGAAGGCTGTTAATCAAGGTATACATTGGGTATGTAGGCACCGCGCGATGCCTACAAACATGATGTTCACCTTGGTTAACAGTCTTGTCTCACTTACAGGCTGTTATTGTTCGTTAAGCTGGCGAAGTCTGGTAACCAAGGTAGACATTGGGTGTCTAGGCAGCGTTCACTGTCTTCATACATGCAGTTTACCTTGTTTACCATGTCCCATCGCTTGTTTACAGGTGCTGTGACTTGCTGATCTCGTCTCCCCATGTGACACGCATTGATGCTGTGCGTCCAGCGGGTGACCATCGTCATGTCTTATAGATGCACGTAAAATTTTATGACCATCAAAAATAAATTTATGATTGATTTATGATTGACAATGCAATATCGCTGCTACATCATGTGCAGCAGCGATATTGAAAGTGATATTGATGTGTGTGACAGGCGTTTAAGACATAACTTAGGTATATAGTAGCCACAGTACACCTATGTCAGGTACAGATTTTCACATTAAACATAATTCCGGTTCACAGCAATGTACACAAAGGTGTACTTTTAAAGCTTAGAACCTGAACTTTCATGATTAGTGTGATCTGCACCTGAGGTAGGGGTATTGTCCTGCTTTGCACATCAACACGTACTTCAGGGATACAGCAGCCACAGCACACCTACATCAGGTACGGATTTGCACATGTCAGGTTCACAGCAATGTACACAAATGTGTACTTTTAAAGCAAACCTGAACTGTCTGGATTAGTGTGATCTGCACCTGAGGTAGGGGTATTGTCCCGCTTTGCACATCAACACGTACTTCAGGGATACAGCAGCCACAGCACACCTACATCAGGTACGGATTTGCACATGTCAGGTTCACAGCAATGTACACAAATGTGTACTTTAAGCAATGAACCTGAACTGTCTGGATTAGTGTGATCTGCACCTGAGGTAGGGGTATTGTCCTGCTTTGCACATCAACACGTACTTCAGGGATACAGCAGCCACAGCACACCTACATCAGGTACGGATTTGCACATGTCAGGTTCACAGCAATGTACACAAATGTGTACTTAGAACCTGAACTTTCTTGATTAGTGTGATCTGCACCTGAGGTAGGGGTATTGTCCTGCTTTGCACATCAACACGTACTTCAGGGATACAGCAGCCACAGCACACCTACATCAGGTACGGATTTGCACATGTCAGGTTCACAGCAATGTACACAAATGTGTACTTAGAACCTGAACTTTCTTGATTAGTGTGATCTGCACCTGAGGTAGGGGTATTGTCCTGCTTTGCACATCAACACGTACTTCAGGGATACAGCAGCCACAGCACACCTACATCAGGTACGGATTTGCACATGTCAGGTTCACAGCAATGTACACAAATGTGTACTTAGAACCTGAACTTTCTTGATTAGTGTGATCTGCACCTGAGGTAGGGGTATTGTCCTGCTTTGCACATCAACACGTACTTCAGGGATACAGCAGCCACAGCACACCTACATCAGGTACGGATTTGCACATGTCAGGTTCACAGCAATGTACACAAATGTGTACTTAGAACCTGAACTTTCTTGATTAGTGTGATCTGCACCTGAGGTAGGGGTATTGTCCTGCTTTGCACATCAACACGTACTTCAGGGATACAGCAGCCACAGCACACCTACATCAGGTACGGATTTGCACATGTCAGGTTCACAGCAATGTACACAAATGTGTACTTAGAACCTGAACTTTCTGATTAGTGTGATCTGCACCTGAGGTAGGGGTATTGTCCTGCTTTGCACATCAACACGTACTTCAGGGATACAGCAGCCACAGCACACCTACATCAGGTACGGATTTGCACATGTCAGGTTCACAGCAATGTACACAAATGTGTACTTTTAAGCAATGAACCTGAACTGTCTGGATTAGTGTGATCTGCACCTGAGGTAGGGGTATTGTCCTGCTTTGCACATCAACACGTACTTCAGGGATACAGCAGCCACAGCACACCTACATCAGGTACGGATTTGCACATGTCAGGTTCACAGCAATGTACACAAATGTGTACTTTTAAAGCAATGAACCTGAACTGTCTGGATTAGTGTGATCTGCACCTGAGGTAGGGGTATTGTCCTGCTTTGCACATCAACACGTACTTCAGGGATACAGCAGCCACAGCACACCTACATCAGGTACGGATTTGCACATGTCAGGTTCACAGCAATGTACACAAATGTGTACTTTAAAGCAATGAACCTGAACTGTCTGGATTAGTGTGATCTGCACCTGAGGTAGGGGTATTGTCCTGCTTTGCACATCAACACGTACTTCAGGGATACAGCAGCCACAGCACACCTACATCAGGTACGGATTTGCACATGTCAGGTTCACAGCAATGTACACAAATGTGTACTTTTAAGAAACCTGAACTGTCTGGATTAGTGTGATCTGCACCTGAGGTAGGGGTATTGTCCTGCTTTGCACATCAACACGTACTTCAGGGATACAGCAGCCACAGCACACCTACATCAGGTACGGATTTGCACATGTCAGGTTCACAGCAATGTACACAAATGTGTACTTTAGCAATACCTGAACTTTCTTGATTAGTGTGATCTGCACCTGAGGTAGGGGTATTGTCCTGCTTTGCACATCAACACGTACTTCAGGGATACAGCAGCCACAGCACACCTACATCAGGTACGGATTTGCACATGTCAGGTTCACAGCAATGTACACAAATGTGTACTTTTAAAGCATGAACCTGAACTTCTTGATTAGTGTGATCTGCACCTGAGGTAGGGGTATTGTCCTGCTTTGCACATCAACACGTACTTCAGGGATACAGCAGCCACAGCACACCTACATCAGGTACGGATTTGCACATGTCAGGTTCACAGCAATGTACACAAATGTGTACTTAAGAGCATGAACTAACTTCTGATTAGTGTGATCTGCACCTGAGGTAGGGGTATTGTCCTGCTTTGCACATCAACACGTACTTCAGGGATACAGCAGCCACAGCACACCTACATCAGGTACGGATTTGCACATGTCAGGTTCACAGCAATGTACACAAATGTGTACTTTTAAAGCAATGAACCTGAACTGTCTGGATTAGTGTGATCTGCACCTGAGGTAGGGGTATTGTCCTGCTTTGCACATCAACACGTACTTCAGGGATACAGCAGCCACAGCACACCTACATCAGGTACGGATTTGCACATGTCAGGTTCACAGCAATGTACACAAATGTGTACTTTTAAAGCAAGAACCTGAACTTTTCTGGATTAGTGTGATCTGCACCTGAGGTAGGGGTATTGTCCTGCTTTGCACATCAACACGTACTTCAGGGATACAGCAGCCACAGCACACCTACATCAGGTACGGATTTGCACATGTCAGGTTCACAGCAATGTACACAAATGTGTACTTAAGCAACTGAACTTCTGATTATGTGATCTGCACCTGAGGTAGGGGTATTGTCCTGCTTTGCACATCAACACGTACTTCAGGGATACAGCACCACAGCACACCTACATCAGGTACGGATTTGCACATGTCAGGTTCACAGCAATGTACACAAATGTGTACTTTAAACAGAACCTGAACTGTCTGGATTAGTGTGATCTGCACCTGAGGTAGGGGTATTGTCCTGCTTTGCACATCAACACGTACTTCAGGGATACAGCAGCCAGAGCACACTACATCAGGTACGATTTGCACATGTCAGTTCACAGCAATGTACACAAATGTGTACTTAGAGACCTGAACTTTCTGATTAGTGTACTTGACCTGAGGTAGGGGTATTGTCCTGCTTGCACATAACACGTACTTCAGGGATACAGCAGCCACAGCACACCTACATCAGGTACGGATTTGCACATGTCAGGTTCACAGCAATGTTACACAAATGTGTACTTTTAAAGCAAAACCTGAACTTCTGGATTAGTGATTGCACCTGAGGTAGGGGTATTGTCCTCTTTGCATAAACGTACTGTCTGGATACAGCAGCCACTGCACACCTAACAGGTACGTTTGCACATCAGGTTCACACAATGTACACAATGTCATTTAAAGCAAGAACTGAACTGTTGGATAGTTGACTGACTGATGTAGGGTATTGTCTGCTTAGGACATCATCCTGCTTCAGGGATACAGACCACGCACCTACATCAGGTACGATACCCTACATAGTCAGGTTTGACAGCATTGTACACAATGTTACTTAAACAATGGATACTTTTAAGATGATAGTGAATTCCTGGTAGGGTTTGTCCTGGGGTTTGTACATTTCCACACGTACTTCAGGGATACAGCAGCCACAGCACACCTACATCAGGTACGGATTTGCACATGTCAGGTTCACAGAAATGTACACAATGTGTACTTAAGAACCTGAACTTTCTGATTAGTGTGATCTGCACCTGAGGTAGGGGTTGTCTGCTTGCACACAACACGTACTGTCAGGGATCAGCACCACAGCAGGATACATGCAGTACGATTTGCACAGTCAGGTTTCAGCAATGTCAAGTGTACTTAGAACCTGAACTGTCTGATTTGTGTTATCTGCACCTGAGGTAGAGGTATTGGTACTGCTTTGCACATCAAGTCTTCAGGGATACAGCAGCCAGAGCACACCTACATCAGGTACGATTTGCACATGTCAGGTTCCAGCAATGTACAAATGGTATTGTTACTTTAAACCGAACTGTCTGATGTGTGATCTGCACCTGAGTAGGGGTATTTCTGCTTTGCACATCAACAGTACTTCAGGGATACAGCAGCCACAGCACACCTACATCAGGTCGATTTGCACATGGTCAGGTTTCACAGCAATGTTACAC
Source organism: Allobates femoralis (assembly GCA_033576535.1). Taxonomy (NCBI): domain Eukaryota; kingdom Metazoa; phylum Chordata; class Amphibia; order Anura; family Aromobatidae; genus Allobates; species Allobates femoralis. The sequence goes on along the minus strand of JARQOC010000008.1, from coordinate 62,453,064 downwards.
AAATTGTACTTAGAAAGCACTGAACTTCTGATTATGTGATCTGCACTGAGTAGGGTATTGTCCTGCTTTGCACATCAACACGTACTTCAGGATACAGCAGCCACGCACACTACATCAGGTAGGATTTGCACATGTCAGGTTCACAGCAAGTACACAAATGTGTACTTGAACCTGAACTTTTGATTAGTGTATCTGCACCTGAGTAGGGATTGTCTGCTTGCACATCAACAGTATTCAGGATACAGCAGCCACAGCATACCAGATCAGGACGATTTGCACAGTCAGGTTCACAGCAATGTACACAAATGTGTACTTAACAAAACCTGAACTTTCTGATTAGTGTGATCTGCACCTGAGGTAGGTATTGTCCTGCTTTGCAGATCAACTGCTACTTCGGGATACAGCAGCCACAGCACACCTACATCAGGTACGATTTGCACATGTCAGGTTCACAGCAATGTACACAAATGTGACTTAGTTAACCTGAACTTCTGATTAGTGTGATCTGCACCTGAGGTAGGGGTATTGCCTGCTTTGCACATCAACACGTACTTCAGGGATACAGCAGCCACAGCACACCTACATCAGGTACGGATTTGCACATGTCAGGTTCACAGCAATGTACACAAATGTGTACTTTTAAAGCAATGAACCTGAACTGTCTGGATTAGTGTGATCTGCACCTGAGGTAGGGGTATTGTCCTGCTTTGCACATCAACACGTACTTCAGGGATACAGCAGCCACAGCACACCTACATCAGGTACGGATTTGCACATGTCAGGTTCACAGCAATGTACACAAATGTGTACTTAGAACCTGAACTTTCTTGATTAGTGTGATCTGCACCTGAGGTAGGGGTATTGTCCTGCTTTGCACATCAACACGTACTTCAGGGATACAGCAGCCACAGCACACCTACATCAGGTACGATTTGCACATGTCAGGTTCACAGCAATGTACACAAATGTGTACTTTAAAGCAATGACCTGAACTTTTCTGGATTAGTGTGATCTGCACCTGAGGTAGGGGTATTGTCCTGCTTTGCACATCAACACGTACTTCAGGGATACAGCAGCCACAGCACACCTACATCAGGTACGGATTTGCACATGTCAGGTTCACAGCAATGTACACAAATGTGTACTTAGAACCTGAACTTTCTTGATTAGTGTGATCTGCACCTGAGGTAGGGGTATTGTCCTGCTTTGCACATCAACACGTACTTCAGGGATACAGCAGCCACAGCACACCTACATCAGGTACGGATTTGCACATGTCAGGTTCACAGCAATGTACACAAATGTGTACTTAGAACCTGAACTTTCTTGATTAGTGTGATCTGCACCTGAGGTAGGGGTATTGTCCTGCTTTGGACATCAACACGTAGCAACACACACAGACAGACTCACCAGCGATCATTGGACTAGCGACATCGTTGAAATTATGTAAATATCTTTTCCACGATGTCTTGCTCCTGCTGCCCGCCTGCAGTTAGCGGGAGCAGGCTGGTATCCATGGTAAACTACGGGTATCTAGGCAGCGCGCGCTGCCTAGTTACCCGATGTATACCTTGGTTACCAGCCTGCTCCCGCTAACTGGCTGTTATCCAAGGTAACAGCGGGTAACTAGGGACCCTAGTTACCTGCTGTTTACCTTGGATACCAGCCGGTGATCAAAGGCTGGTAACAAAGGTATACATCGGGTATCTAGGCAGCACGCGCTAAGTAGATACCCGCAGTTTACTATGGTTTCCCAGCTCCCTGAACTTGATGAGAGGCGCTGGGAGCTGGCTGATTGCGCGTCTCCTTGTGTCACACGCAGCGATGCTGCGTGTCCACCGGGCGCCCATCGCCAGGTTTTCGGTCCTGTCTGAAAACCTGGCAACCATCAACCAGCGATTTACTCACGGCCAACGTTAACAGACATGTTCTCTGTCCTCCTCCTTCTAGACCTGTCCTCTGCATTCGACACAGACTCTCTCTTCCATTGGTATCACTGACCTGCTGACAGTGTTTTCCTGTGCGCTGTTGAAAAGCAACTGTCCTGGAGCTCTGTGTGTGGCTGCATCCAAGGTAAACTATGGGTTTTCTATGGGAACCCCGTTGCGAGGAAGCTCTCGCCATTAACGGTGTCTGTTATTGCAGAAATTCCAACGTTGTTAGTGCTGCCTGGAAAAGTGGGTCCCAGCCCAAGTGTGACCCCAGCCTTAGGGCTTTGCACCATTTTCTCTTTAAAAGATTGTGCTGCTCCTTTTTTCTTAAAATAAAATAGATTATACATAGATATAGGGATAGATAAATAATATATAGAAGGAATAGACAATAGATAGCTAAGGCTAGGGCCATACTTAACAGTGCACCCACGTTAGCCAGATCACATAAACCCGCTGTCTACTATGGTTACAGCTTCATAGGAAGTCCCAGGCAGTGTGAAGCTGTAACCATAGCAAACAGCAGGTTTCTATGGTGCAGCATTCACAGGAAGCACCCGACATTAGTGGTCAGTGTTACAGCAGGCTGGGCTTTGCTCTAGCGTGATCCGGCTAACATGGGTGCACTGTTAAGTGTGGCCCTAGCCTAATAGATAATAGGTAGAATAGATAGATAAATGATAGATAAATAGGTAGATAGATAAATGATAGAGAGATATACAGCACACAATACTGTACACACAAACGTATTCATAATACATTACAGATATCACACACACAGGCACACAGACACACTGGTATGCAGACAGGCACATACTGGCACACACACACACTGGCACACATACAAACACAGACACAAACACACACAGACATGCACCCACATACACTGGCACACATACACACGCACACTGGCACACATACGCATACACAAAAACACATTTGCAGACAGACACACACACTGGCATACATACACACACTGACACAAACACACACAGACATGCACACACACATACTGGCACACATACACACACAGACACACATACACACACACTTGAACACAGACACACACCCACTGTAACACTACACACACTGGCACAGACAAGCACACTGGCAAACCTACACACACACAAAGGCATACATCATACATATTTGGCACGCACACACACACACACACTCTACACATTACCCTCACCTACATAGAGGACTTTTCTACTGTGACTCCAGGATCTGGTGGGTAAGGTGTTTGTCAGCAGCTTCTCTGTTCGGACACTGCAGGGCCCCTCCCCTCCTGTCTGTTGAAGACAGGGCACAGGACATGGAGCACCAAGGGAGGGGAGGGCGCCAAGAGCACAGAGGATGTGCTCCCTACCTCTGAAAATTTACTCTCCTGTTGCATCCTGTACAGTTCGACAGGAGTAAAAAGTGAAAGTTGATGTTTCTCTGCGACGCCCCCTGTGAAGTCTGGTGGCAGGCGCCCTGTGCCCTCGCACAGGTCGCACATATGTAGAGCCGGCCATGAGTAGCCAGTATTGTTTTGAGATGCACATCTACTTATATAATCCGCAGTTGGGAATTCGGGCTTGTCGCTGAATCCCAACATGCTTTTCGGGACTGCGAGTGATGACGCGCATCGTCATCACGAGCCGCAGACCCGCACTACTGTAAAAAAAAAAAAAAAAAGGTAATGCTCACCTCTCCTGAGCCCCGCCGTCTCCTGCTGTCTTCCTCCAAGCTTCCGGTGGCTGCCGCAGGCTCCGAGTGTCTGCAGAGCTCTTCTACTGCAGTCAAGGACCTGTGGTGATGTCACAGTCACGTGACACCAGGTTACTCCATGGTAACCTGGTGTCACGTGACTGTGACATCTCCGCAGGTCCTGAACTGCACTAAAACAGCTCTGCAGACACTGGGAGCCTGCGGCAGCCACCGGAAGCTTGGAGGAAGACGGCAGGAGACGGCGGGGGCTCGGGAGAGGTTTTTTTTTTAACCCTGCCTTCCTGTTTGGAGACCTTTTACTGTACTGAGCATGCTCAGTACAGTAAATGTCTCCTCCAGCCTCACAGCCTCCACATCCTCACTGCCTCCTCCAGCCTCAGTCTCCTCCAGCCTCACAGCCTCCCCATCCTCACAGCCTCCTCCAGCCTCTCACCCTCCTCCATCCTCAGCCGCACTACCTGACACCGCTGCCATCCTGACAACCGTCGGCCCCGCTCCATTGCCACCGCCCTCGCGCCCTCCTGAAGGTCCATTTCTTTCACGCGCTACGATGCCTTCTGCTCGGGCCTTTTTACTAGCTGGATCTCACATAATCTGGTGGAGTACAGCCTCCACATCCTCACTGCCTCCCTAGCTCAGTCTCCTCCACCATCAACTGCCTCCCCATCCGTCATACAGCACACCTACATCGTGTACGTTTGAACACACTACACATTATGTCTCTTCATATCTATGTACTACTATGTGTAATTTTAAATTTTTCCTACAAACGACCACTTTGTTTTTAAGGGTGGCTTCACAATGCGTGTGATCCGATCCATAGCTGTCCGCTTCATGCAGACAGCCGCGGACCGTATGAGCACAAAGGTCTGGGTGGTTATTATGCTCTCCAATCCTGTGTTTAGCGCACGCAGTTCCTGCTGTTGATAGGTGATGACCGCTGGCGCACCGGTTCTGACCTGTCATCGGCTGCAGCTGCGTGCGCTAAACACAGGATCGGAGGGCATAATAGCCACCCAGTCCTGTGTGCTTATATGGTTCGCGGCTGTCTGCCTGAAGCGGACAGCTACGGATCGGATCACACACACGAAGTGTGAAGCCGGCCTAAGTGTCTGTACAGCAATTTTCAGTGGGTAAGGTATGTTTCGAATTAAAATGGAAGTGTCCATTACACAATTAATTATTACATAGATGTGGGGCCCCATGCATTAGCATCTGTAAGACGGTATCATCCTGATCATTTCGTGCTATATCCGTCTCCATGTGTCCATTGTATTTGTCCCCTGCACTGTCTTTTTCACTCCTTACTCTATGCCCACTGTGCTGTCTTCTTCCTTCATGTTCTGTTCTCTCTTTGAGCGGTCTTCCAGGAAAAATCTACCCCTGTATGCGTTCTATTATTCAACTTGAACCCTGTACAGGTCCAACTCCAGGTTTCTGTTGGCCCAGTGCGAAAAAGTCTCAGTGGACCCCCTTTAGTACATATTGCGGACTAGAATATATATTTTGCTGCACACTTACCGCAAGCCCAATAGACAATGCATGTGGCTTGTGGCAAATGTGCAGCCGCTTGGCGGAAAATGTGGCAGATTCGGGGTTTTTTAGTACCACAACTGAAAAATTTTAAATAAAACGCCTATGCAAAGGAAGCCTTACATGAACAGTGACTGCCGAAAGCAGCAAGAGCTGTTTCTGACAGTTACTATATTACATGTTGTTATTAGCGGGCTAAAATGCATTTGCGTTACCTTGCGTTTTTTAAAAATAACCTTCAAATGCAAAATGTTGCATTTTTGTGCGTCTGAGGATGCTTTGTATATACACAAGCATCCTGAAGCGCCTATATAATGCAAGCAGATCAATGGAGCCACACTGCCATATGGGTGGCACCGCAGCCAAGTGGAGAGTGTCTGGCCATCCGGATATCTCTTTATCCTCACTTTTCTTCTCGCCGCTCCGGTCTACCCCGGTCACTCTGCACATATCAGCAGTCATGGCAACATCGTGCCCCCTATGCTGAGCTGCACAATGCAGACAGCGTCAGAAGAGAATATTTGGAAAAATGCTGCTGGCAAAGGTGGCTGGGACTACAGTAGCGAGAACGTAATCCACGGGGATGGGGCTACCACTGGTACACATACCTCGTACACACGCGGCTCTTCTCCAAACACCTCGTTTGCACGTGGCTCCGCTCTATACACCTCATACCCACGTGGCTCCGCGCCGTGAAACCTAGTACCCACATGGCTCCACTCCATAACGATGGTACACACATGGCTCCCCTCCGTACATCTCGTACACATACGGCTCCGCGCCGTACACCTAGTACACACTCAGCTGCGCTACGTACACCTAGTACACAACCACTTCTGCTACATTCACACTGTAATGGCCACTTTACACACACCAACTTATCTGTCCAACTTCTGACCAACTTACTGGTTGCAGTGAAATCATGGACACAGTTCCATTTGTACACAGCCACAAAATGGAGCAATGTGTCCATGATTTCACTGCAACTAGTAAGTTGGTCAGATAATTTGGTGTGTGTAAAGTGGCCTTTAATTCCTCCAGACCCCACACAAACTTCACCTAGTTGAGCATCATGATGAGCAGCCCAGCAGAGTCCTGAATACACTGAGGAGATGATCATGTGACCCATGACTTCACCCTCCATTGACATCATCACAGGTCCTGTAAGGCCAGAGTGTGCAGCTCTGTTTGCTCCCACAGAGGAGGGAGGAGGGAGACCTTTGACGCTGCAAGAGGCTGAAAATTACCTCCATGCAAAGGACACCCCAGCTGCCCCATGGATATGGCCCTGGCTATGGGTGCAGTGTGCTCAGGGGCTCATGAGGGCTAGTGTCACACTTGCATTGTGACCCTAGCCTGATGCAATTATTTTAAGCTGCAGCGCATAGCTTTTAATGCTATGTGCTGGAGCCCATAAAAACACGATGTTTACCTTTCCAAACAGTGCTTGTCAATGTAAACATCAGGTTTCTATGGGCTCCGTTGCTGGATGCGCATAGCATTAAACGCTCAGCGTTGCAGCGGACAATACTTGCGTCAGGCTAGGGTCACAATGCAAGTGTGAACCTAGCCCTGGGGCACCCTACAAGCAGTCGGGCACCAGCACTTGCCCGGGTGATGACACAAGGCCTGACCCTGTTTATTTTCTGCCTAGTGCGCTATGTGTCTTTCACACCTTGTATGTACTCTTTCCCCTTGTGTGTTTTTTAGCGCGCTGTGTCTTTACCCTTGTGTTGTCAAGCAACATTTCATTTTGTTCTGCATTCAATACTCTCAAATTACATGTCAAATGAATACAAATGTATTAAAAAAAATTATTGTTATGCTTACCCTACGGCGAGTGTTAGTTAATCGGGAGCAGGCAGTGTCCTGCTAGGACCTTGCATGATGTGAAAATGACATTTGCATTCGGTGCAGTCATGTGTCCGCTTGCACTGATGCAATATTTTACGCACATAACACATCACGGCGACTGGCCCAATCACAGCGCCTAACGCCAATCTAATTCTAACATCATGCAAGGTCCTAGCAGGACAATGACTACTCCTGTTTAACAAACACTTTGAAGAGGGTGTGTTTCATTACCTGAACCTGGCCAGGGCAGGAGGAGCGGAGTGTTTTAGCCGAGATATGCAAGGCTGTCAAATTTATATTTGAAGCGCTGCACAGCTCTTTTGCATACTGGCCACTTCTGCCTGTGGCGCACAATTTATCAATTACACAAAAGTGGACATTACACAGTTATATAGTAAATGTCTCTCCAAAACGGAAATCCATTGTCAATTATTGTTTAAATAGGAATTAAAACATTAATAGACAATGTATTTCCATTTCAGACAGCCATACACTATATGTTTTATTATGACTACATAATAATGGGTACTAACACATTCTTCTATATTAAAAATATAATCTTATATTAAATAATGGAAACAAATTTTTGAATTTAAAAAAGTTTATTTTATAACATACAATAAATAATTAAATAACATTTATTTTGCATAGGTATTTAGTGTTAGTTGATTCAAGGTAGGCAGCTTCTTTTCGTCGTGTAGGTAATCATCGTTAGCTTCAGCCATGGAAGGTATGGTTAAGTAGTTTGAGCCAGGTAGGCAAGTGTATTCATCCGGCTATTCTGTGAAGTAGAGAAAGAGAAAGTACATTAGTAGTATTCTGAAGTTACATACATGAACAAGTTCAGAACAGTGTGTTAATACTCACATTAGGTAAGTCGTGGTATCTCCATCCAGGTAGACAGCTTGCGTCAGGTAGGTATTGTTAGCTTGAGCCATGGAAGGTATGGTTAAGTAGCTTCAGCCCGGTAGGTAAGTAGGTGGATTCATGCAGCTATTCTGTGAAGTAGAGAGAGAGAAAGTACATTAGTAGTATTCTGAAGTTACATACATGAACAAGTTCAGAACAGTGTGTTAATACTCACATTAGGTAGGTCGTGGTATCTCCATCCAGGTAGACAGCTTGCTTGCGTCAGGTAGGTATTGTTAGCTTGAGCCATGGAAGGTATGGTTAAGTAGCTTCAGCCAGGTAGGTAAGTAGGTGGATTCATGCAGCTATTCTGTGAAGTAGAAAAAGAGAAAGTACATTAGTATTCTGAAGTTACATACATGAACAAGTTTCAGAACAGTGTGTTAATACTCACATTAGGTAGGTTCGTGGTATCTCCATCCAGGTAGACAGCTTGCTTGCGTCAGGTAGGTATTGTTAGCTTGAGCCATGGAAGGTATGGTTAAGTAGCTTCAGCCAGGTAGGTAAGTAGGTGGGTTCATGCAGCTATTCTGTGAAGTAGAAAAGAGAAAGTACATTAGTATTCTGAAGTTACATACATGAACATTTCAGAACAGTGTGTTAATACTCACATTAGGTAGTGTGGTATCTCCATCCAGGTAGACAGTTGCTTGCGTCAGGTAGGTATTGTTAGCTTGAGCCATGGAAGGTATGGTTAAGTAGCTTCAGCCAGGTAGGTAAGTAGGTGGATTCATGCAGCTATTCTGTGAAGTAGAAAAAGAGAAAGTACATTAGTATTCTGAAGTTACATACATGAACATTTCAGAACAGTGTGTTAATACTCACATTAGGTAGGTCGTGGTATCTCCATCCAGGTAGACAGCTTGCTTGCGTCAGGTAGGTATTGTTAGCTTGAGCCATGGAAGGTATGGTTAAGTAGCTTCAGCCAGGTAGGTAAGTAGGTGGATTCATGCAGCTATTCTGTGAAGTAGAAAAAGAGAAAGTACATTAGTATTATGAAGTTACATACATGAACATTTCAGAACAGTGTGTTAATACTCACATTAGGTAGGTCGTGGTATCTCCATCCAGGTAGACAGCTTGCTTGCGTCAGGTAGGTATTGTTAGCTTGAGCCATGGAAGGTATGGTTAAGTAGCTTCAGCAGGTAGGTAAGTGTGGATTCATGCAGCTATTCTGTGAAGTAGAAAAAGAGAAAGTACATTCAGTATTCTGAAGTAAGGCTACATGAACAAGTTTCAGAACAGTGTGTTAATACTCACATTAGGTAGGTCGTGTATCTCCATCCAGGTAGACAGCTTGCTTGGTCAGGTAGGTATTGTTAGCTTGAGCCATGAAGGTATGGTTAAGTAGCTTCAGCCAGGTAGGTAAGTAGGTGGATTCATGCAGCTATTCTGTGAAGTAGAAAAAGAGAAAGTACATTAGTATTTGAAGTTACATACATGAACATTTTCAGAACAGTGTGTTAATACTCACATTAGGTAGGTCGTGGTATCTCCATCCAGGTAGACAGCTTGCTTGCGTCAGGTAGGTATTGTTAGCTTGAGCCATGGAAGGTATGGTTAAGTAGCTTCAGCCAGGTAGGTAAGTAGGTGGATTCATGCAGCTATTCTGTGAAGTAGAAAAAGAGAAAGTACATTAGTATTATGAAGTTACATACATGAACATTTTCAGAACAGTGTGTTAATACTCACATTAGGTAGGTCGTGGTATCTCCATCCAGGTAGACAGCTTGCTTGCGTCAGGTAGGTATTGTTAGCTTGAGCCATGGAAGGTATGGTTAAGTAGCTTCAGCCAGGTAGGTAAGTAGGTGGATTCATGCAGCTATTCTGTGAAGTAGAAAAAGAGAAAGTACATTAGTATTCTGAAGTTACATACATGAACAAGTTCAGAACAGTGTGTTAATACTCACATTAGGTAGGTCGTGGTATCTCCATCCAGGTAGACAGCTTGCTTGCTCAGGTAGGTATTGTTAGCTTGAGCCATGGAAGGTATGGTTAAGTAGCTTCAGCCAGGTAGGTAAGTAGGTGGATTCATGCAGCTATTCTGTGAAGTAGAAAAAGAGAAAGTACATTAGTATTATGAAGTTACATACATGAACATTTCAGAACAGTGTGTTAATACTCACATTAGGTAGGTCGTGGTATCTCCATCCAGGTAGACAGCTTGCTTGCGTCAGGTAGGTATTGTTAGCTTGAGCCATGGAAGGTATGGTTAAGTAGCTTCAGCCAGGTAGGTAAGTAGGTGGATTCATGCAGCTATTCTGTGAAGTAGAAAAAGAGAAAGTACATTAGTATTCTGAAGTTACATACATGAACATTTCAGAACAGTGTGTTAATACTCACATTAGGTAGGATTGTGGTATCTCCATCCAGGTAGACAGCTTGTTGCGTCAGGTAGGTATTGTTAGCTTGAGCCATGGAAGGTATGGTTAAGTAGCTTCAGCCAGGTAGGTAAGTAGGTGGATTCATGCAGCTATTCTGTGAAGTAGAAAAAGAGAAAGTACATTAGTATTTGAAGTTACATACATGAACAATTTTCAGAACAGTGTGTTAATACTCACATTAGGTAGGTCGTGGTATCTCCATCCAGGTAGACAGCTTGCTTGCGTCAGGTAGGTATTGTTAGCTTGAGCCATGGAAGGTATGGTTAAGTAGCTTCAGCCAGGTAGGTAAGTAGGTGGATTCATGCAGCTATTCTGTGAAGTAGAAAAAGAGAAAGTACATTAGTATTCTGAAGTTACATACATGAACATTTTCAGAACAGTGTGTTAATACTCACATTAGGTAGGTCGTGGTATCTCCATCCAGGTAGACAGCTTGCTTGGTCAGGTAGGTATTGTTAGCTTGAGCCATGGAAGGTATGGTTAAGTAGCTTCAGCCAGGTAGGTAAGTAGGTGGATTCATGCAGCTATTCTGTGAAGTAGAAAAGAGAAAGTACATTAGTATTCTGAAGTTACATACATGAACATTTTCAGAACAGTGTGTTAATACTCACATTAGGTAGATTGTGGTATCTCCATCCAGGTAGCAGCTTGCTTGCGTCAGGTAGGTATTGTTAGCTTGAGCCATGGAAGGTATGGTTAAGTAGCTTCAGCCAGGTAGGTAAGTAGGTGGATTCATGCAGCTATTCTGTGAAGTAGAAAAAGAGAAAGTACATTAGTATTCATGAAGTTACATACATGAACATTTTCAGAACAGTGTGTTAATACTCACATTAGGTAGTGGTATCTCATCCAGGTAGACATTGCTTGCGTCAGGTAGGTATTGTTAGCTTGAGCATGGAGTATGGTTAAGTAGCTTCGCCAGGTAGGTAAGTAGGTGGATTATGCAGCTATCTGTGAAGTAGAAAGAGAAAGTACATTAGTATTTGAATTTACATACATGAACATTGTTCATAACATGTTGTTAATACTCACATTAGGTTGGCAGTGGTATCTCATCCAGGTAGACAGTTGCTTGCGTCAGGTAGTGTATGTTAGCTTGAGCCATGGAAGGTATGGTTAAGTAGCTTCAGCCAGGTAGGTAGTAGTGGATCATGCAGCTATTCTGTGAAGTAGAAAAAGAGAAAGTACATTAGTATTTGAAGTAATACATGAACATTCAGAACAGTGTGTTAATACTCACATTGGTAGGTGTGGTATCTCCATCAGGTAGACAGCTTGTGCGTCAGGTAGGTATTGTTAGCTTGAGCCATGGAAGGTATGGTTAAGTAGCTTCAGCCAGGTAGGTAAGTAGGTGGATTCATGCAGCTATTCTGTGAAGTAGAAAAGAGAAAGTACATTATAGTATTGAAGTTACATACATGAACATTCAGAACAGTGTGTTAATACTCACATTAGGTAGGTGTGGTATTCCATCCAGGTAGACAGCTTGCTTGCGCCAGGTAGGTATTGTTAGCTTGAGCCATGGAAGGTATGGTTAAGTAGCTTCAGCAGGTAGGTAAGTAGGTGGATTCATGCAGCTATTCTGTGAAGTAGAAAAGAGAAAGTACATAGTATTGTGAAGTTACAGTACATGAACAATGTTCAGAACAGTGTGTTAATACTCACATTAGGTGGTGTGGTATCTCCATCCAGGTAGACAGTTGCTTGCGTCAGGTAGGTATTGTTTATGCTTGAGCCATGGAGGTATGGTTAAGTGCTTCAGCCAGGTAGGTAAGTAGGTGGATTCATGCAGTATTTGTGAAGTAGAAAAAGAGAAAGTACATTAGTATTTGAAGTACTACATGAACATTTCAGACAGTGTGTTAATACTCACATTAGGTAGGTGGTATCTCATCCAGGTAGACAGCTTGCTTCGTCAGGTAGGTATTGTTAGTTGAGCCATGGAAGGTATGGTAAGTAGCTTCAGCCAGGTAGGTAAGTAGGTGGATTCATGCAGCTATTCTGTGAAGTAGAAAGAGAAAGTACATTAGTATTATGAAGTTACATACATGAACATTTTCAGAACAGTGTGTTAATACTCACATTAGGTAGTTGTGGTATCTCCATCCAGGTAGACAGCTTGCTTCGTCAGGTAGGTATTGTTAGCTTGAGCCATGGAAGGTATGGTTAAGTAGCTTCAGCCAGTGTAGTAGGTGTATTCATCAGCTATTCTGTGAAGTAGAAAAAGAGATAGTACATTAGTACTCAGAGAAGTTAATACATAAATTTTCAGCACAGTGTGTAAATACTCACATTAGGTAGATTGTGGTATCCATCCAGGTAGACAGTTTGCTTGCTTGCGCCAGGTAGGAATTGTTGTTAGCTTCAGCAGGTAGGTTGGCAAGTAGCTTCAGACAGGTTGGTATTCTTTGTTGGCTTCAGCAGGTAGGTTGGCAAGTGGCTTCAGCCAGTAGTTGGCAAGTGCTTCAGCAGGTAGGTTGGTATTCTTTGTTGGCTTCATCCAGGTAGGTTGGCAAGTGGCTTCAGCCAGGTAGGTTGGCAAGTGGCTTCAGCCAGTAGGTTGGCAAGTGGCTTCAGCCAGGTAGGTTGGCAAGTGGCTTCAGCCAGGTTGGTAGGTATTGTTTGGTGGCTTCAGCCAGTAGGTTGGCAAGTGGCTTCAGCAGGTAGGTTGGCAAGTGGCTTCAGCCAGGTAGGTTGGCAAGTGGCTTCAGCCAGGTAGGTTGGCAAGTGGCTTCAGCCAGGTAGGTTGGCAAGTGGCTTCAGCCAGGTAGGTTGGCAAGTGGCTTCTGCAGGTAGGTTGGCTAATGGCTTCTGCCAGGTAGGTTGGCTAATGGCTTCTGCCAGGTAGGTTGGCTAATGGCTTCAGCCACGTAGGTTGGCTAATGGCTTCAGCCACGTAGGTTGGCTAATGGCTTCAGCCACGTAGGTTGGATAATGGCTTCAGCCACGTAGTTGGATAATGGCTTCAGCCACAGTTGGATAATGGCTTCAGCCACATAGGTTGGATAATGGCTTCAGCCACGTAGGTTGGATAATGGCTTCAGCCACGTAGGTTGGATAATGGCTTCAGCCACGTAGGTTGGATAATGGCTTCAGCCACGTAGGTTGGATAATGGCTTCAGCCACGTAGGTTGGATAATGGCTTCAGCCACGTAGGTTGGATAAATGGCTTCAGCCACGTAGGTTGGATGTGCATTACATGCCTGGTAATGTTCTTCCACCTGTGGAGCTACTGTGTTGGTGGTGGTCGTAGTCGTGGTCGTAGTCGTGGTCGGGCTGCCTGGACTATTGGATGGGGTGCTGGTCAGATGGATGACCGGACTTATGGGGCTTAAGGGAACAGTTGTGAGAGGAGGATCTTCAGCTGGACGAGACACCTGTCTGTTTATTGGTGTATCCAGCATGCTCAATCGAAAACCTAAGCTAGAAGTGTTGCTTAGGTCTCCAACGTTTTGCCACATCCTTGATGACAAATCAAGATCAGCAGTGGGACGAGTAGATAGGCGACCATACCCAGAGCCCTGGGTAGCCAACTGGTGATGACTACTACCTCGTCCTCGCTGCTGTCTTGGTCTGCTTTGATCTCGCCAGTATCAAAAATCCTCCGACTCCCAGTCTTCGTATCTTGGCCGCCGTGTTGCTGGCTCATCTCCTGACTGGAAGTCTCTCCACTGTGGTCCCTGTGGCCGATGGTGTGGCTCATATTGCCCATAATCCTGGTCATGTCTCATCCGACGATCTTCCAGCTCCCTGTCCCGTGAACGATCACGCCGGTATTCCAGGTCCCTCTGCCGTGAACGATCCTGATATTCCGGGTCCCTCTCCCGTGAACGAACACAAGAGGTAGCCCCACGACTTTGTTCAGACCTTGGCTGAGCAGGTCTGCTGGCCAACTCTGTCTCAACCTCAGGAACTGGTTGCTGATGGTCCGTCTCCGACTCTTGCTGCCCACTGATATGCATGTGGTCTAGCGCATACTTTAGCGCTTCTTCACAGCTCTGCATGACATACAGCTGACCAGGTCCAGTCAGATTTTCCATCCGGGTCAAAACTGTTTGAAAATACATATTTCTCATTTGAGAAGTATTATCTATCCGGAGTTTTTGGAATTCGTTTATTATTTTTTCAAATCCAGCTTCAAATGTTTTATTTAATAAGGAAACGCATTCCTCAAAAACTCCAGAAAGATGCATGTATTCCGGAATAGGATTCCTATTGACAGCACTCTGGCGCTGTCGAACTGAACGAGAAGCTGGTTGAGGCAGTTCGGTAGCAACAGAGGGCTGTGATAGGTTGGAAACAGTTTGATGGACTGGTCTGTCAGAGGGCTGTGAAGATGCCGCAGCGCCATCACCAGTGTCCAGAGTTGGCTCATCATCATGGACCGCTGCAGGAAGGCTACTTGCAGTAGTTGGTGGTTCAACATTTCCAACAGTACTGTGGGAATAAAAAAAGAGATTAAGTATCATAACATATAACAGCGTCCATTCAAGATACAAAAAAAAATAAAATATATATTTTACCTACGGCTTTCCAACGCTGGCCTTAAAAAGGATAGCTGGTAGTAATACCTATATTTCTTACTACCAGCCGCAGAACCACTGGGGGCAAGCATCTCTGCTTTGTAGTCCTTCCCGTAGCGGTCTTTAATGGATCGCCAGCGTTCCTTCACCTTTTTCACTGTTAAACAAATAGAGTGGTTAATGAATGTATAAATATTACAAATTATATTTAAAAAATTTATTCAATTATATATTATAAAAAAATACTTACGGCAAGCAGCTTGAGTCGGAGCATTGAGGTCACTCCAACCATCCACGATCTCAACACAGATTTCTTCCCACAGTCGTAGTGTCAAGTCACTATCCCAGTGGCGGCTGTGCCTTTTGTCCCACAATACAGGTCGCTCTTGGACCAAGTGGATCAGCTGATCTCCATTTATACAGAAATCAACTTCTTCCACTCGTTCCTGTGAGGACCTGCTTGACCTTTGGGAACCCTAAAAACATAAACAATTTTTAATATTAAAATTAATAATCAAAAACATAAAAATTATAAATGTTATAATGTTTTAATATTCTTACACCACGACCACGACGACCGCGACTTCCACCACGACGCTGGGAAGAGGTTGGAGGACCTCTAGGACGGACATCAGCAGCCTACAAAATTAAAACAAAAAATAATATACATTGAGTTTATAAAATTTATTTTTTAAGTACAAAAAAAATTATACATGAAAAATATTATGTTAAATAACTGGATAAAGTTTTAAAAAATTACTTTGGGACAAGCATGATTATTAAGTACTTACAGTCCCTGGCTCAGCATCAGGCACAACGACGTCCTGCACTGCTCCACTGCCAGCAGAACCACGAGCCTTTAATCAGATTTAATTAAGATATTAGTATTCACAATAGGCAAAACACATGAGGACATACACATTAGTTACATGAGGCACTTACCACCCTGTTTGGGGAATCAGATCCCTCACTGTGGGAGGAGTTATCAGCCATCCCAATCAATCAATCAGACACTGCAGGACAGGGAGGAAAGTCAGAACATATAAATGAAATACAAATATTTACATTGCAAAAAAAAAAAAAAAAAAAAATACAATACAAATACTCACAATCAAAAGTGTCTATAGCAACAAAGAATATCCCGAGCAGCCGCAAACAGGAGTATTCAGCAAGCTGCCAGATAAACTAATATTACATAGAAAAAAAAAAAAATTAGTAGTCACACACTGTTCATGACACCATTAATTAATAATAATGCAGTCACTTGCACGGACACTGTGGGGGGAGCATGAGTCCCACCCACAGTGTGCATGTCACCTTACATTAATAAGAATGCAGTCACTTGCACGGACACTATGGGGGGAGCATGAGTCCCACCCACAGTGTGCATGACACCTTACATTAATAATAATGCAGTCACTTGCACAGACACTATGGGGGGAGCACGAGTCCCACCAACAGTGTGCATGACAAAAAAAAAATATAAAAAATTCAGTAAGGCAAATTTCACATCAGCAGAACGCTAATGTTTTTGGACAATACCATAGGTGGCGCTGCATCTGCTTGAACACACACATAATGCCCAAATTATGGCTTGAATACGGCAAGCCCAATACATTTGGTATGGTGCTTGCGGTCATTTGCAGCAAGTCACATTCTGCCAGGTGCATCAGATGCTGCACTTGTGTTCATAATAAAAAAAAAAAAAAAAATTTGCATTTTGACCTAAAATTGTGACACATCTGCAGCACCTGCCAGAACTGCACTTGACGCAAAGGCCTGCAAGCAACATACACAATGCATACAGCCTGGGACGCAAGTCAGCCACTAAACAGCAAATGCAGCGACACCTTAGCCTACTTTCACATTACAATTTTGAAGGGAGCCGGTGCTGTCCCATGAATTCGGACATTTTCGGGTCGATTCTGATGCCTGGAATCGGTTGCCAAATAGGCATCCGAGTCCGGCATAACATTGTAGCCTCTGGTTTGAGAAAAAAAATAAATAAATTTAAAAATAAATAAATAAATTATGCTCACCTATCCACTTAGCTCCCGGTGTCTGCTGAGGTCTTCTACTGCAGTATAGGACCTGCCCTGATGTTACAGTCACGTGACCGCAGGTAACACATGGTAACCTGCAGTCACGTGACTGACATCACGGCAGGTCCTGTAATGCAGTAGAAGACCTCTGCAGACACTGGGAGCCGGCAGGAGACGGTGGGGGCTCGGGTATAGGTGAGCATACATTTTTTATTTTTTAAGCCCTGACTTCAAGTTTGGAGCATTTCTACTGTACTGAGCATGCTCAGTACAGTAAAATCGGGTCCAAGGAGACATCAGATGTTTCCTTTGACCTTACTACATAGGGCCCGAAGCTAAATTGATCGGAGAAAATCAGATGTGCACTAAATGGCATCCGATTTGATACGATCCAATTTTGACCAATTTAATTTTTGGTGCAAAAATCGGAGCATGCTCCAAGTTTTGCACCAATAAAAAAATTTAAAAAAAAAAAAAAGAAAATGGGACAGAATCGGATCAGACAAAAACAGATGCCATTTAGTGCAAATTTGATTCGGTCTGATGCCCAAAAGGGCTGCATGGGGCACAAAATCGGTCTGATGCTGTCCGATTTTTATCGGACAGCATCGGATTTAAAACATCCATAGTGTGAAGGCAGCCTTACAGATCTCACAAAAATTAACAAGCATATGGCATATTTTTTAAAAAAACTACAACTACACAAGGCATTCTTGCTAAATCAAATAAAACCCTCAACATTTTAAATAATGCACAATGCAAAAAAAAATAAATAAAAAAAAACCAGCACCAAAAAACACATTCATTTACAATAATTAGTTTTCAGCATTTTTGAAGAAAAATACAAAAAAATGCTATTGCAAAATAATTACATACAACGTTTAATAAAGCACATGGTTTTTTTTTGCAAACATTTACCATGCACATGAAAGTTTTGCTAAACTTTTACCACAAAGCACAAAGGCACATAACAGCATGAACATTTTAAATAATGCAAAATGCAAAAATATAAAAAAATAAAAAAAAATCCTGCACCAAAAAAACCATTCATTTACAATAATATTTTTCAGCATTTTTGAAGAAAAATAAAAAAAAAAAAATGTCAAAAATAATTACAGTATAGAAATACACACACATGGCTTTATTATATGAAAAATTACAAGCACATGGCTTTTTTTTGCAAACATTTACCAAGCACATGAAAGTTTTGCAAACTTTTACCCAAAGCACAAAGCACATAACAGCATGAACATTTTAATAATGCAAATGCAAAAATCAAAAAAATAAAAAAAAATCCTGCACCAAAAAAACCATTCATTTACAATAATTATTTTTCAGCATTTTTGAAGAAAAATAAAAAAAAAAATGCCAAAAATAATTACAGTATATGAAATACACACACATGGCTTTTTTTGCAAAAATTTACCGAAGCACATGGTCTTTTTTGCAAACATTTACCATGCACATGAAAGTTTTGCAAAATTTTACCACAAAGCACAAAGGCACATAACAGCATGAACATTTTAAATAATGCACAATGCAAAAATCAAAAAAAATAAAAAAAATCCTGCACCAAAAAAACCATTCATTTACAATAATTATTTTTCAGCATTTTTGAAGAAAAATAAAAAAAAAAATTGCTCAAAAATAATTACAGTAAAGAATACACACACATGGCTTTTTTTGCAAAAAATTACCGAAGCACATGGTGCTTTTTTGCAAACATTTACCATGCACATGAAAGTTTTGCAAAATTTTACCACAAAGCACAAAGGCACATAACAGCATGAACATTTTAAATAATGCACAATGCAAAAATCAAAAAAATCAAAAAAAATCCTGCACCAAAAAAACCATTCATTTACAATAATTATTTTTCAGCATTTTTGAAGAAAAATAAAAAAAAAATTGCTCAAAAATAATTACAGTAAATGAATACACACACATGGCTTTTTTTGCTAAAAATTACCGAAGCACATGGTGCTTTTTTGCAAACATTTACCATGCACATGAAAGTTTTGCAAATTTTACCACAAAGCACAAAGGCACATAACAGCATGAACATTTTAAATAATGCACAATGCAAAAATCAAAAAAATCAAAAAAATTCTGCACCAAAAAAACCATTCATTTACAATAATTATTTTCAGCATTTTTGAAGAAAAAAAAAAAAAAAATGGCTCAAAAATAATTACAGTAAATGAATACACACACATGGCTTTTTTTTGCAAAAAATTACCGAAGCACATGGTGTTTTTTGCAAACATTTACCAAGCACATGAAAGTTTTGCAAACTTTTACCACAAAGCACAAAGGCACATAACAGCATGAACATTTTAAATAATGCACAATGCAAAATCAAAAAATCAAAAAAATCTGCACCAAAAAAACCATTCATTTACAATAATTATTTTCCAGCATTTTTGAAGAAAAATAAAAAAAAAATTGCTCAAAAATAATTACAGTAAATGAATACACACACATGGCTTTTTTTTGCAAAAAATTACCGAAGCAAATGGTGTTTTTTTGCAAACATTTACATGCAATGAAAGTTTTGCAACTTTACACAAAGCACAAAGGCACATAACGCATGAACATTTTAAATAATGCACAATGCAAAATCAAAAAATTCTGCACAAAAAACCATTATTTACATATATTTCAGCATTTTAAGAAAATAAAAAAATGTCAAATAATTACAGTAAATGAATACACACACATGGCTTTTTTGCAAAAATTACCAAAGGACATGGTATTGTGCAAAATATGGCAAACAACAATACAATAAAGCATATCTGAATGAAAATTGTTACTACAAAAGATGCAGAAGATGAAGACAGAAGTCCAGACACAAAGCTTCTGGGTCCACTTCAGAGCAGCAACAGTTGCACAACATGTGCAAACCTGCTCCTCTTTTTATATCAGTGAGGGGGGGGGGCTGGGAGCACTTGGAGCAGGCTCAGTACGCGTGCCGCATCCAGCCAATCCACTTGCGGCAGATGCGGCAGGTGCGGCAGACGCGGTTGCCATTGACTCTCATTATAAAAATACCGCAATGTACATTGCGGCACAAGTGCGGTACACTTGCGGTATACTTGCGGCGACAAAAAACCGCGGCATGTTGCGGTTTTAAGACATGCCGCAAATGCCGCATTTACCGCAAGTGGCGTTGATATTTTGAAAAACCGCACTTGCCGCAAGTGCCGCAAGTCCCATAGGAAATGAATGGGGCCTGCCGCATTCGTGCCGCAAGTGCGGCAAATGCGGCAAGTGCG
This sequence comes from Allobates femoralis, assembly GCA_033576535.1. NCBI lineage: Eukaryota > Metazoa > Chordata > Amphibia > Anura > Aromobatidae > Allobates > Allobates femoralis. The sequence goes on along the minus strand of JARQOC010000008.1, from coordinate 62,432,900 downwards.
GTTTTTCAACCGCAACTGCCGCAAATTCAAAAAACGCTGATGTGAAAGGGCCCTAAGATTAGAAGTAAATATGAACTTAAACAAAATGACCTATAGGAATACACTGAAGGAATCTGTATGTACATTATCCCAATGTTCTACTACTTTACTGAATGCAGACATATCAGAGGAGAATTATGTAACTGCATTAGATTTCTGTGCCTGAGGGTTGATCTCTTTTATCTGCCTGTTTGTTAATATGCTTTTGCATGTATCGCATCTTCATGTCTGGCAAAAACTGCTGGGGGAGTCTCTCGTCTGCTCCTTTGGTTATCATTGTCTGCTTGTCTCTGCCAAACCACAGGGATTGCATTTAATAAAATAGATGTAAATTGTAAAATGTAGGTGTAACTCTTTTCCTGGGTCATTGTCAAATTTAAAGATGCATGGTTTATGTTGTGTGCACAAGGAGCCTACTCCACCATCAATACAGTAACTGTATAACCCTATCATGCTTCCCCATAAAGAAATTTCTATGTTTGGATTTTGTCTCTTGTAAATGTTCTTCATATATATATATATATATATATATATACATACCGTATATACTCGTGTATAAGCCGACCCGTGTATAAGCCGACCCCCTACTATTGCCCCAAAAATCTGGGAAAACCTATTGACTCGGGTGGACCCCAGCACAGGTATACAGCCCCCAGCAGTGTGGTATAGAGGCTTCCCCAGTCGTATTCAGGCCTCCCCAGTGGTAGTATACAGGAGCCCCAGCAGCCCCAGTGGTAGTATACAGGAGCCCCAGCAGCCCCAGTGGTAGTATACAGGAGCCCCAGCAGCACCAGTGGTAGTATACAGGAGCCCCAGCAGCCCCAGTGGTAGTATACAGGAGCCCCAGCAGCCTCTGATTGGTCGCCGCTGAGAGTGGCAGCAAATCTGCAGCGCGGGATTCATATTTCCCGCCAAGCCATGCCGCCTCGCTGATTGGTCACCGCCGGCCACAGTGACCAATCAGCGAAGCGTGTTTTAAAAGACGTGCCAAGTGCGCTGATTGGTCGACGCGACTGGCGGTGACCAATCAGCAAAGCAGAGAATGGCTTGGCTGGAGTTTTGAATCCCGCGCTGCTGAGAGCGGCGACCAATCAGCAGCGTGGGATTTATATTTCCAGGCAAGCTGTGCCGCTTCGCTGATTGGTCGCCACGGCCGGCAGCGGCCAATCAGAGAAGTAGCGCGACTTGGCGGGGGATTTGAATCCCGGCTGCCATATAGGAATACTCATAATGTGGGTGTTCCAATATGGTGGTCGGGGTACTACCGCTGCGATTCTGTGCGGCAGTAGATGAGCCGCGGCTACCGTCGGGAGATCAGCCGTTGATCTCCCGACGATAGCTGCAGCCGGACGCGTGTATCTCAGTGATAGCGACGCCGAGCGCACGATTTTCTGGACAGATAGACATGATTAGACAATTATATAGTAGATATATACACTAGTTATAGAGCCCGACGTTGCAGTTGGGCGCCATTACTCCGGTGCCTCAACAACCGGACCCTGGGCGAAAGCATAAGGGTCAAAACATCCCGTGCCCATCAACAATCGGATTACTGGTTCCGAAGCTGGGAGTCGTTTACCACAGCCATGCAAACCAGGAGTGGAGGGACCGCTTTACAGGAGCACCCCACCACCGCTGCACACACAGAGTTGTCTAGCCAGCGGAGTACCCATCAAAGGACCCAAGGCTCCCCACAAATCCGGCCAGAATTCCCCGGCAGGGCAATTGAAGCAGCCTCCTTGTACCCGATCTGGCACCTCAAGGCAACCACAACAACACAACCAGCTTAGAATGGAGGAACACCGCGGAGCTCTGAGAAACACTGGTCATTGCTGAGTCCACCCGGTCCGTTACCCGTAACTGTATGCCATGTACTGCCTGCTGGTTACAGTAAATTACCCGTTACAGAGACTAACAGTGTCCGTGCCTTCTTATGAACTGTCTATCTCCGCATATTGAAAGTTAACTGCAGCTGCCTCACAACATCTTGCGCAGCTCCTGGCTCCGGGGACTCCCGCTCATCCTGTGGGGAGCATCCCATCTTGCTGCATTCCATCCCCCGGAGGCTCAAGCAGCGCCGGTGGACATCACCGAAACTCTCACAGGTGGCGTCACGAAACAATTAACCCCTTAACTGTTCAGCCAACTCTTTTGAATCTGGACCACTGGGCCCCACTACCGGCAGGGGCGGTTCCCGTGACAAGAAGGAAGATAGAACGCCTGTTCCTCGGAGTCCCGGCTACGGTGAGTCATATATATACATATTTATGCAAGAAATTATATAGTTCATTGGGTACAATTCATCATTGCATTTTTGGCATTTCCTTGGCATGAGCTCTTAAATTATTACTTTTACATTTGCGACAACTTCACCCGACAACATAAACCCTTTTTAAAGTTGTCTTTTGTTCTTCAGTTAATCTTCTGAGTTTTATATCAAGGGGCTTTTAAAGAGGACTTAAAGTTATGCATCAAATACAATTAAAAAAAAAAGTCCCAAAGCTTGTCACAAATCTACTGAAGTGGTTTTAAGTATGTGAAATATTTTGATGTCATTTTTAAGCCATATTTCAAACCATCTGTCTTTTTTTTACTAAAGAGTTGCGGAACAGGTCTTAAACAAAAACCTTTTAAATGGCCAAAATTCATTAAACATCTGGAGTATTTTGAGAAGTTTTGTGGCTTCAGTGATGTATGAGGTAGAAGAACACAAGATGGTCAACAAAATGTGTAATATTGAAAAACGTCTCTTTAGCATCTGATCTGAATGTGTCCCATTAATAGCTGCTCAGACAACCTTGAACAAGCGTTTTATAGGGTGCGACAACACTATTTTGCCAAATCGCTCGATAAGTGAAAGCTGCAAGGCACTTCCAGACAATGTTGGCTCGAAATGTCAATCTGCAAAGTGACTAAAATCCACAAGTCTGGGCCTGACTTATCTTACCCTCCGGCATCTGCCAGTCTGGTGCCAGGAATGACTGGTGTGCACTACAATCCATTGTATGAGCTCTGCCAGGCTCTAGCATTATGCACTGGGTTTGGGATGTTGACAGGTGGCACAGCACTGAAGTAAATGGAGAAAGCTTTTTTGGCCAAGCCTTCCAGAAAGTCTTTACTAATGACTATTGAAAAAACACAGGGAGATTGCTCAGCAGTACTAAAGCATTATTACATTATTACCGGCTTAGGAAGGATCCTTAAATGCCTCCATTTCAATAGTGTGCTTCTAATCTCTGCTTCCTGAGCAGCGGCCAATTTGATTAGCAACTGAGACAGAGGCGTTAAATGGATGTCAGCAATACAGCGGCTGGTCATCTGGAGATCTGACTGCTCTGAAATCCAAGATCACAGAGCACTGCAATATGAACAATCAAGGCCAGATCTGCTCTTCACTATCTCTCCATTCAGCTTTGATGTTTACCATCATTTGCACAGTTTGCGGCGGCTGGCAGGATTTTATATAAAGCATACAATATTAAAGCTCTGTTCTGCTTGTTAAAGCGTCTGCCAGAATATTCATTATCAGTTGTCGGACACTATTTTAGTCTCAATTTGTGTTTATATGTAAATATACATCAGTTGTTATTCATTATCACATGCACATGTTCTGGGGCCATATTCATACCGTATTTATTTGGTTTGATTACTTAAAGGGGCTTTTTACTTTCAAAAAGCTTCAGTCAGCACATGTGGCACTCCAGGGTCTTAATGCCACTGTGTCATCACTGCCCCCAGGTGGTGGTGTCACGCTGAGAGCAAGAAACGGGTCTTCTCATCAGGCAGGAAAGCCACACACAACACCTGATGTCTCTAATCCGGTCGACAGGGTAGGGGTTACTCGGATAACGGGACAGGTGGTTATTTCGGTGGGTGGTGGGGATCACGGCTGGTTGGTTCCCGGTTCTGTGCCCTGGACCCTCATTGGTGGGGGTGATGATGATGGGGGAAATGGTATCGTGACGCCACCTGTGGTGCCTGGTAATAGAGTTACCAGCGCTGCGGCCGGCCACTGAGGTGATGGGAATGCAGCTTTGGTAGTACAGCTCCCCACAGGTGGAGCTTTAGCTCAGGATGAGGGGAGTAGTAGTAGCAGTTCTACTGTGAATGCTGCAGGCGGCGGGGCAGGGAAGCAGGCACACACACACAATAGTCTCCATTTTAGTACCTTTTTACTGATGTCCAGTAACAGGCATGGTCCTGGAGGGTAACCAGGTTTCAGTGCAGCTTGGGACGTTCACCTTGGAGAGTTTTGAGGCCTCCTCTATTAATGTGTGCAGTGTTTGGGGTAAGTTCTGCCTGTAGCTGAACCTGCCGCTCTTTCTACCTCTCAGGGTGCTGTTCCACAACCAACAATGAGGACCTTTCTGTGGGATTCCTATCCTCTGCTCAGGTCCCTGGTCCTATGCTTGGTCAGGTTTGGAGTCTTCTATTCTTTACTTCAGGGGGAATAGATCCTCCTGGTCTGTCTGGGCTTTTGATGCCACACTGTAGATGAATAGCAACTTCGGACTCCGGTGTCCAGGTGGCTAAAGGGTTCTCAGATCTGTTGCCTTCTTCCTACTTTTCCCACTGGCCTCTGTCCCTCTACCTAGGGTGCTGCACAGCGGGGTCAGGTTTCCTGATTCTGGGCCTGGCTTGGTCCCAGCAACAAGCTCATTCACTAACTGCTCTCTCCTCTGCAGTCTGACTGGAACCAACTTCAGTACTAACTGGCTTGACTTCCTATGCAGACTGACTCACTCCTCCCCTCAGGCCTGGATCTTTATGGGGGATCTGGCTTAAGGACAGCCAGTGGGGCTCCCCCTCCAGGTCTGGGGTGGAAGGTGTTGTGTGTACCAAGGTGTACCTGCACCAGTGGATCCTGTGGCAATCCCTCGCAGGGGTGCAACACCTCCAGGCCAGAAGGGGGGAGACCAAGCCCGGGTTCACGGTGAGCTCCCCTATAGAGCCAGTGAGTTCAGTTCCCGTGAGGACTGTGAAGAGTACCTGGAGGATTGAGCTGTGCCAAGCTCATCCTAGGTACAGCCGGTCAGTTCCTAGGAGGACTGAGACAGGCATCCTGGTGGACAAGAGGTTGCAGAGCTTGTCCCAGGATCGCTGACTTGGTGCCAAGTCTAAGGCTAGGGTCTGAAGTGAGTCGCAGGAAAACCAGGGGAGCCAAGCAACACCGTGCTCACCCCAGAGGAAGGCGCAGAGAACTGACACCGGGTCTGAGGCTGTGCAGGGTCTAACGTCCCAGCAGGCAACACCAGAAGGTGGGTAATTCCAAGTTCCTCAGCCACACCATGCCTGGAGACACAGCAACAGAGAGAGTTCTGGAAGAGATACCCAAGACAAGGGTTAGAAAGGACTCGAGTTGCCTGTCATAACGGCACCTCGCAGGGGGAGACAGGGCCGGCAGCTTAGCTGAAGCAGCAGCAGGAGCCAAAAAAACAGAGAGCAAAGAGAGAGAGCCAAATACCTGGCTGGGTGAAAAGGAACCCTAAGTTGCTCTCAGTAAAGACTCCGTGGACAACTGCCTGAAGTCAGCTACCCAAGTAAAGGCTGAGTGACCAACGAAAGAGTGAGTCTGCCTTTTGCTTATGCCCGTCGTCCTGCACCCTACACCTAAATTACCTTAATTGCCCTGGGGAACTGCTCTGCCCATGGAGAGCCACTCCATCCCAGTTGCCTGTCCATCACCCTGGAGGTTCGGCAGCAGCGGTGGCCCACTATAGCCACATACCACAGGTGGCATCACAAGAAAATCCCTTTCATTACCCCCTTTCCCTACCAGTCCAGAAGAAGAATTCCCCTTTTAAGGCTAAACCCAGGGCCACGGAATCGGGTCTCGACCCCCATGACTCTACAAAGACAGTACAGCCCGATTTTGAGTAACCCACACCCTGGGGCTTGACAGCTCTTCTGACGTCATGAACAGGATCCCGTAGCCCGGTATCACCGGGTGCTGTGTGCCGTGAATTGTGTAAAATACGTGTTTTTGACTGTCACCACTACTAACGTGCGCAGCGCGCGGGAAGCTGAGGAGGTGTGTCATTGTGGGCGGCACCCTCCCAAGAGCACGAAGCGAGGCACAACCTGCGGTCTGACAACCCTGTCCCACCGGTGGAGCTAAAGTTGTACATCCCTACGGAAGTGAAAGACCGGAAAGGTCAGGATTCATTAAGGGGGCAGAAAGATGTCAGAGCCAAGAGTCCCCACGCAAGGAGCAGGCGCAGCTGGCCCCGTGGCACCAGGAGCAGACGGAGCACCTGGCGGTGCTGCAGCGAAAGGAATGACCCCGATCCTGCCGTTCCTAATGCCGTATATACCTAGAGCAACGTGGCTGCAGCAATACTCAGGGAAACCAAACACTCTGACGGACTTCAGGGAGAGACTGAATAGCTAATATAGTGTGTACCGCCTGACAGAAGGCCAACGCGTCAGCATGTTAATGGAACAATTAACAGGTACCACACAGCAGGAGACAATGTCCTGGCTGGACACTGACAAAGACACTGTAGAACATGTACTCACGAGGCTGAAACCAGTGCACGAATAAAAATTTGATTCTTAAGGTGTAGGCGGAAACCACATTAGAGCGCACGGGACTTTGCATTAAATCTACAGGAAGCGCTCCAGGCACTGAAGCAAATAGAACCTGCCTTGGCGCAAGGAAAGGATAAGTTGCTCTTTGAACATTTTATTGATGACCTCTTATCTCCTCCTCATAGGGGACAATTGCTTATGATAACCATCCAAAACCATGATCTTGACTTTGTGCAGTTCAAAGACAGAGCCATCCGCATAATGCAGGCAGAAGAACCTCATGACTAGGGATGAGCGAGTAGTGAAATATTCTGACTCGCTATACTTGTTATGAGTATGTCCCAATACTCGGGTACTCGTTACGAGTAGCGAGTCCAATGTAAGTCAAAGGGAAAAGCCAGTAATGCGAGTAATTGTCTGCTGGATCTTTCACAGTGGTCTGGGGCCTGAGGAAAAGGTTGAAATGCACTGCATGATTGTTTAAAAGCCGGCAGGAAAAAGCCGCCGGCTTTTAAACACTCACTCAGCCCGATACTCCGCTTCCCGCCACCTCCCAACCCGATCCTCTGCTCCCTCTCAGCCTCCCAGCCCGATCCTAAGTTACAACTGGGCGGGGAGCACAGCACAAGGGAGCTGGGAGCGAAGGACCCGGGCGGGAAAGCCAGTGGTGAAGTCTTTTCACTGCGGGCTTTCCCACTGACAATTTCAAATAAACATTAACGTCTGAAATTACCAGCAGGAAAGCCAGCAGTGAAAAGACTTCACCACCGCCTTTCCCATCCGGTGCTGCTCTCCCAGCTCCCTGATGCACGCTCCCCGCCCTCTGGTGCTGCGCTCCCCGCCCTGTCCTAACTTAGGATCAGGCAGAGAGGCAGCAGGAGAGTGGGTATTGTGCATCATGGAGCAGGGAGCACAGCACCGGACAGGAGAGCCGCCAGTGAAGTCTTTACAATGCTGGCTTTCCCGCTGGTTATTTCAAATGAACAGCTGATTAGTGATGGGCGAATCCTAAATTACTCGGAATCGCTTGACTCTAGCGAGTCCGAGCACAGGACTCGCTACTCGTTGCGAGTCTAGCGAGTCCAATGTTAATGAATGGGGAAGCGAGTAATAGCGAGTAGTGTGAGATTTACAAATCGCAGATGTGTCTCGGAAGCTTCAGCCTGAAGCAATCCTAGTTTTGTCATTTATTTCCATTGGACTCGTTTACTTTGCAACTGTAATCGCTGGGAAACTCGCACAGATAAGAGTCCTGTCTTCTCTGTGTGCTGGCTGCCAGCTCCAGGGTCCTAGAGCCCGCCTGCTGCCTGATGTAGCAGAGCTGAGATTGTTCTCAGTCTGCTCATTTCCCTGTGTACAGACATGAATGTCTGTGCACAGAGATGATGTAGCAGAGCTGAGATTGTTCTCAGTCTGCTCATTCCCTGTGCAAAGACATCTATATCTATGCACAGGGGATGTAGCAGAGAGGACATCGCGTTTTGGACTGCGTCGGACGGAAGAGGATTTTTTTAATTAAAGATGGAGTCCCTAATGGCTTTTTTTTTTATTTCTAATAAAAAATTTTCTTTGTGTTGTGTTTTTTTTTAAAACAATTTAATAGAAATTCATGGCGGTCATGTCTAATATTGGCGTGACCGCCATAAATTTCGGGCTTAGGGCCAGCTGATAATACAAAGCTGGCCCTAACCTCTTTATTACCCAGCGTGCCATCGCTACCAGGGCCGCTGGAAGAGCGGGGTTCAGCGCCAGAGGATGGCGCTTCAATGAACGCGCCATCTTCTGGGGCGGCTGCGGGCTGCAATTTGCAGCGGGGGGTGCCCAGAAAGCTTGGGCATCCCTGCGCTGCGGATTCCAGCCCCCAGCTGCTTAGCTGTACCTGGCTAGACATAGAAATTGCGCGGAGCCCCACGCATTTTTTTTTAATTATTTCATGAAATTCTGAGATTCTGACTCTGACTCTGAGACTCTGACTCTGAGACTCTGACTCTGAAATTCATGAAATAATAAAAAAAAAATGCGTGGGGCTCCGCGCAATTTCTATGTCTAGCCAGGTACAGCTAAGCAGCTGGGGGCTGGAATCCGCAGCGCAGGGATGCCCAAGCTTTCTGGGCACCCCCCGCTGCAAATTGCAGCCCGCAGCCGCCCCAGAAGATGGCGCGTTCATTGAAGCGCCATCCTCTGGCGCTGAACCCCGCTCTTCCAGCGGCCCTGGTGGCGGTAGCACGCTGGGTAATAAAGGGGTTAATACCAGCTTTGTTATACAAGCTGGTATTAAGCCCGAGATTCTTAATGTCAGGCCACGTTTGACCCAGCCACTAAGAATCTCCAATAAAGGGTTAAAAAAACACAACACAGAGAAAATTTTTTATTTGAAATAAAAAAAAAGCCATTAGAGACTCCATCTTTAATTAAAAAAATCCTCTTCCGTCCGACGTAGTCCAAAACGCGATGTCCTCTCTGCTACATCCCCTGTGCATAGATAGATGTCTATGCACAGGGAATGAGCAGACTGAGAACAATCTCAGCACTGCTACATCATCTCTGTGAGCAGGCGGGCTCTAGGACCCTGGAGCTGGCAGCCTGCACACAGAGAAGACAGCTGGACTCGGCTCGCAAAGAAACAGCAGTTACTTTGCGAGTTTCCCTGCTATCACTGGCACAGTAGCCGAGTCTAATGCAAACAATGGCAATCCTAGTTTTGTCAGCGTTTCTGACAAAACTAGGATTGATATTGATTTGCATTGGACTCGTGCGAGTAATCACTGGGAAACTCGCAGAGTGCCGAGTCCTGCGAGTCCCTTACTACTCGCCGAGTAACGAGTCCTAGCGAGTAGATTCGCCCATCCCTACAGCTGATGCATCAGCTGTTCATTTGAAATAGCCGCGGTGCCGTCAGAGGGTTCATGTGAATCAATGTAAGTCAATGGCAAATGCGAGTAATTATCTGCTGGATCCTACAAAGCGGTCTGGGGGCTGAGGAAAAGGCTGAAATGGGTGCATGATTGCTTAAAAGCCGGCGGTAAAAAGCCGCCGTCTTTTAAACAATCACTTAGCTGATACACGCCATGGAGGCAATCACTGTGGCTGGAAGGAGCTTGATTGACTGTGGCCATTCCATCCCCCACTGCCTCTCTGTGATGCTTCTGCTATGCTGGCTCTGCCCTTCTCGTCTCCGTCACTCACATCATGCAAATCATTTGTCCTGACGTCAGCTCCAGATTCCTGCCCTGACAAAGCATAAACAGCACAGTAGGAGGCGGCACACAGAGGCAGTGGGGGATGGAATGGCCACAGTCAATTGAGCTCCCTCCAGCCACAGTGACTACCTCCATGGCTTCTAACTGTAAGTGTTACAAAGGCTATATATCAGGGTACACAGCACACAGACACATGGGGGACCCCTTCCCTGAAAGCAGCAGACATGCTGCATTCAGTGCTGCATTTAAATTGCCATGCAGCAGGGGGGCGACAGGTCCTCTTTAAAAAAATAAAAAAAATAATTGGTATTGGTTCAGCCATATTTTCTATTGCCAGACAAGGTAACCCAGGCAGCTCTGGACTGTAATTTTCAGCATGGTAAGGCCCAAGCATTCTAAGCCCCCCATGCTGAAAATCCCAGCTGCCCCAGAATCGGTGCCTCCATGAGAGATGCCAAAACTGTCAGTAACCCCCTCTTCCAGCTGTTGGGTAGCCATGGCAGACTGGGTAATAAAGGGATTGATGTAATCTTTTTTGGCAGCTGACATCAAGCCCTATTGCTAATGTCAGCTGTCACTTATGACAGCCAGCCATTAGCAATAGTAAAGACAAAAATAATACACCAAGAGAAATCTTTTATTCCAAACAAAATACACAGAAATGACTCGTTCACCACTTCATTATCTCCAGGCAATTACCCTCCAATGTAATCCACGACAGTCCCGCGATGAGTGAAGTCCGAGCACTGGCAGAACAGATCATATGATCCATTCAGCTACACAATGAAGAGATCAGCCGAACAGATTAGTTTATCTAGAGGGTTGAGAATGCGCACATAGGGTCTTATCCTTTATAGACAGGTAAATGTGAAAAAATCAGATTTGCTCAGCTGGTGCGGTTGTGTAGCACACAACCAGCGTAATCGCTCAAACAATGCAGCTGCTGCAGGGACTGTACTTCCACGATGTGTGGTGCTGTGATCAGGTATTTTGGACGAAGTACCTTAATGTCCGCGCTGCTGCCAGAGAGGAAAATATACCAACGACACTGGACGTCTTAGTACTGGTAGTAGAGGTTTATTTCCTCAGGAAATAAACCTCTACTACCAGTACTAAGACGTCCAGTGTCGTTGGTATATTTTCCTCTCTGGCAGCAGCGCGGACATTAAGGTACTTCGTCCAAAATACCTGAACAGATTAGTTGACCAATGAACAATAAACAGATATAAACAATGCCAGTGTTTCCTCATCAATCTCCATTTTGAAATGTTAAGTCTCAAGTCATCAGATTCTTCTCCTTGCAAAACGTATCACTCAGGGTTTTCCTTCCAGTGTGCCCTCCCAACGGGCCTGCAAGTTCACTCCGATGTCTATGGCTGGGGTCACACACACAGATATCTGGGCAGATATTGTTCACAGATCTCTGGTTGCAGTGAAATCATGGACACATGGTTCCATTTTGTGGCTGTGTACAAATGAACAATATGTCCATGATTTCACTGCAACCAGAGATCTGTGAACAATATCTGCCCAGATATCTGCTCCCCAGATATCTGCTCCCACCCAGCCAGAATCCTGCGCCACACTGATGAGGGGCAACAACCCCGAAACAGCTGTCTGTGGTTGGATACCTAGTCCATGGTAAACCCCTGGCCATATCTTCAAGCTCGCAAGGGCTGGATAGTGACTTAAGGGCTACTAATACCCTGAGCTAGGTCCTTCCCTGGTGGGATAACTGGCTGGTGTCCATGTTGTAGACTCTTAACTGAGGCTCCATGGACTTCATCTGCATATTCAAATTCTAGGGAGCAATGCACCTTGGGTTTCACTGTGTTTGAGTGCTTTAACTGGTGCCCGCAGTGTTATTCTCCACTGGTCTCCACAAGGTCAGTGGGTGCTTTGTGATGTCTGTCTATCAAGCATTGCTCCCACCCAGCCAGAATCCTGCGCCACACTGATGAGGAGCAACAACCCCGAAACAGCTGTCTGTGGTTGGATACCTAGTCCATGGTAAACCCCTGGCCATATCTTCAAGCTCGCAAGGGCTGGATAGTGACTTAAGGGCTACTAATACCCTGGGCTAGGTCCTTCCCTGGTGGGATAACTGGCTGGTGTCCATGTTGTAGACTCTTAACCGAGGCTCCATGGACTTCATCTGCATATTCAAATTCTAGGGAGCAATGCACCTTGGGTTTCACTGTGTTTGAGTGCTTTAACTGGTGCCCGCAGTGTTATCCTCCACTGGTCTCCACAAGGTCAGTGGGTGCTTTGTGATGTCTGCTGAATCCCTGAAAGCTAAGTGAATGGGCTTTTGTTATTTTGTGGCACACATGTTGTGTGCTTGAGGATCTGCTTATTGCTTGTCTTGCTCTGAGTTGTGGGTTGATATTTAGTCTGCATATTTGTTTACCTGCTCTCAGTTAGGATGTTTCCTTTCTAGGTATGAATTGCTATTCACTGTTGTCTGCTGCTTCCAGTTCTGCTGGTGTTAGAACATTTTTTTCCTAGTTTGATTCACAGGCGCGAGTCTTAGTACCAAAAAATAACCCTGAGTCTGCTATCTGCTGTTGGAGGTTTTTGATAGTATTTTTAATACTGACCACAATAGTATTCCATCCTGTCCTTATTATCTAGCTAGTGTGGCCTCTTTTGCTAAACTCTATTATCTGCCTGTGTGTGTTTTTCCTCTCCTGTTTCCCAGTCAATATCCATGGGGGGCTTGCTATTCTTTTGGGGTGCTGCTCTGAGGCAAGGTAGACTTTCATGTTTCCATCTTTAGGGGTAGCTAGTTCTCCGGCCATGTCGAGGTGTCTAGGGCATGGTTAGTTACATCCCACGGCTACTTCTAGCTGCGGTATTTAGTCAGGGACTGCGGTCAGTACAGTTGCCAACTACTTCTGTGAAGTCTGTTTATGTTACTCCTAGGTCATCAGATCATAACAGTCACCACCACATCCATCCTGGTCACTGCAGGCCTTACTCAGACATAGGCTGCAGCCCAGGAAAAAGCTTCACTTCTGGGAGGTCTTGGCAGAGAAGAATATTCCTCCTGTGGCCTGGGGGAGGTCCATGACTCTTTTTCCATTGTGCTTGACTTCATTCCCCAGCCAGGACCTCTACAGGCAGCACAGCCACAGGCCTCACACGGAAAAAGGCAGCAGCCCGGAAAATCCTACTTCCAGTAATCCTCGAAGAAGATACCTCCTAGGGACCAAAAGCAAACCGCAGGCCGGCGCTGCAAACCTGGCCCCATAAAGTCCCCAGAAAGGGGGTTCCCAACATTATTCCCAAACTCTGGTGGCCGGGACTGTCAAAATGTCACTGCGTGAAGGAGAAAGTAACTAATTGTGACCTGAATCTGACCCCTTACATAAAATCATACATTTTTTCACCCCCTCTCTGCCTTCTTAAGTTGCCTGTCCACCCCATGAGCTCCCTAGCCTTTCTAGACAATAAACCATGTTGGTCAGGCACCTCCTGTAGGGGGAGGGTGCCTTAAAAATTCTGTGCTTCTCAGCCTTATGCTGAGAAGCACTTCTAGATTGGGCATTCTAGCCTTTTAAGAGAAGGGAATGTGTCATGCATTCAACTTAAGCTCGCTCCCAGGAGAACTGTGTGGTGTGAGCAGACCCTGAGACCCGGAAGCAGGAAAGGGAGTTGTGAGACTACTCAAGAGGTGAGTTTTCAGGTGACACTGCCGGTAGAAGAATGTGGGACTAAGGGTGCTTTCACATTACGATTTTTTGGGATCCATGGCTGTCCGTTGTAAAACGGACAGCCACGGATTCGATTTGGCCCCCATATTAGCCTATGGACACGGATTGGATTGGATTTGCCCTTAGTGGCATCCTATTTTTGTCAGATCCGTTTTGGATCCGATTTTGGGCACAGTGGATCCAATCGGACCGAATCGGATCCGACATGATCTGTGGCCCATAACATGGGGCCTATGGAGCACGGTTCAAGAAAACATCGGATGCTTTCTCTGACCCGATTTTAGTGTACTGAGCATGCTCAGTACACTAAAACTGCTCCTCTCCAGCTAATTTCACTTCCACAATGTATATATATATTGCGGAAGTGAAATTTAAGTAAAATCAAGTCTTAAAAATAAAAAAAAAATCGATCCTCACCTGTTCAGCGATCCAGCGCCGTTGGCATCTCCAGATGCACAGGACCTGGCCTGACGTCACAGTCACATGACCGATTACCGCGGTAACCGGTCATGTGACCGATGATGCTGAGCAGGTAGCCCCTGTCCAGCCAGGTCCTTTCAGCATCCGGAGCTAGATGCCGACAACGCTGGATCGGGGGACAGTTGAGGATTGATTTTTTTATATCTAACACTTAATTTTACTTAAATTTCACTTCCGCAATGTATATATACATTGTGGATGTGAAATTACTCTGCACAGCTCTTTCTGTGTCTGGATCCGTGATAGTCACGGACCCGGACACAGAATAGGTCACCTCCTGTGGTGTCCGTTCCTGTCTGTGGGATCCTACAAAAAGTAGGATCCCACAGACAGGAAAAAATGATAATGTGAAAGCACGCTTAGGCTAGGGTCACACATGCGGCAGGATTTTTAAATCATGATCCAGTTTTGAGCTTTCAAAAAGCTCAAAACCGGATCAGGAAATGCTCCCAATAGCAGCCCATTATGGTAACCGGATTGCTCTACATGCACGGATGTGTAATCCTGAGCAATGCGGTTACTGTATACTTTGCTCATCCCGCAGGGATAAGCAAAGTGTTAAATGTGTATAAAAATATTAATTATTAATATTAGCTGTGGGAAACATGTCTCTAGGGGTGCCCACCACCCCTAGAGATATGCTGTCCCCTCCACTCAGCAAGTTAGGGGTTAATAAGGCATTTACAGTAAGCCGGCTATTGTCGCCTTTGTACTAATTTATGAATGAAGCTGCGGCTCCCCTGACAGTAGAGCAGATACTGTATGTAATGTACGTATAGTATCTGCCGCTGTACAGAGTCCTGTAGGCATTTACATTAGGTGTATGGCGGTGCGCTGCCCATAGACCTAATGTAAATGCCTACAGGACCTTGGACAGCGGCAGATACTATACGTACATTACATACATTATGCGGCTTCATTCATATATTAGTACAAAGCTTACTGTAAATGGCTTATTAACCCCTAACATGCTGAGTGGAGTGGACAGCATGTCTCTGGGGGGGTGGGCACCCCCTAGAGACATGTTGCAAACAGCTAATACTAATAATTATTGTTTTTATACACATTTAACACTTTGCTTCTCACTAGGGCAGCAGGGATGAGCAAAGTATACGGTAACCACATTGCTACGGATTACACATCCGGAACAATCCGGTTACCGCATTGCGACTCACAGCACACATTTTGGGAAAGAAATGTGTGTGAAGGCAATTGCGTTCACCGCATCCGGATCTGGATGCGGTGAACGCAATTGCCTGCCCAAATGTGACCCCAGCCTTAGTGGTAGCTTCAGTTGTGGTGTTATAAGAACTATGTAGTTGCTTAGTTATCTTGAAGAAAGGGCAGCATTACTGACCTTACTGCCTGCAGACTATAGATCGTACTTACATTTTTAGCAATATGTTATTCTGATTAAAAAAAGGTGTCATTAAAAATACAGTCATAAAAATATGGTATATGGTTCTATGAGTGCTCTGTCCCCTTATACATCTTCCTCTAATTTAAATTTCTGTTTAATCATTGGTTCATCACACCACAGATAAGGTTTCTAGTGAAGCATGTAAGATGTTATTTAACCAGAAATATAAAAAAAAAAAAATCCTGCATAACTAAACTTAACCCTACAGAATGCTATTTAGTTAAGGCCAGACACATCTACTATATAATTGCCGTAGCACGTTTTGTGTCGGACCCCGGCACGCCGTGGCTTTGTCACTATGTGACGTCACCACGCCGTGCGAGGCATTGCCCGCGTAGCGGGCATTGCGACCCCTCGCCGCTCTGTGCCTCAGTGCCCCAGTGCCGTAGTGCCCCTGTGCCCCAGTGCCTCTGTGCCCCTCTGTCTCTGTGCCTCTGTGCCCCAGTGCCGTAGTGCCCCTGTGCCCCAGTGCCTCTGTGCCCCTCTGTCTCTGTGCCTCTGTGCCCCAGTGCCCCAGTGCCGTAGTGCCCCTGTGCCCCTGTGCCCCAGTGCCCCTGTATATATACTTACCACCTCTCCTCCTTCTTCTCCGCCGCCGACATGTCGCCGCCCTTGGCAGAACTGGATCCAATATGGCGTCCGGGAAGTCTCGCGAGACTTCCCGGACGCCATATTGGATCCAGAGCTCCAGGGGCGGCGACATACTTTCTTCAAGATGGCGTCCGGGAAGTCTCGCGAGACTTCCTGGACGCCATATTGGATCCAGTCCTCCGGGGGCGGCGACATGTCCCCACAACAGAGGACTCAGGAACACGCAGGCGGCAGGGAAGAAGCAGGGACGCTGGTAAGTATATCGGAGTGTGTGTGTGTGTCTGTGTCCGTCCGTCCGCCCGCCCCACTCTGCCCACCGCTGACCACTCTGCCCACCGCTGACCACTCTGCCCTGCGCTGACCACTCTGCCCACACAGCGCCGCTGCGCAGACCACCCTGCCCACACAGCGCCGCTGCGCTGACCACCATACCCACACAGCGCCGCTGCGCTGACCACCCTGCCCACACAGCGCCGCTGCGCTGACCACCCTGCCCACACAGCGCCGCTGCGCTGACCACCATACCCACACAGTGCCGCTGCGCTGACCACCCTGCCCACACAGCGCCGCTGCGCTGACCACCCTGCCCACACAGCGCCGCTGCGCTGACCACCCTGCCCACACAGCGCCACTGCGCTGACCACAATACCCACACAGTGTCGCTGCGCTGACCACCCTGCCCACACAGCCCAGCTGCGCTGACCACCCTGCCCACACAGCGCCGCTGCGCTGACCACCCTGCCCACACACCGTCGCTGCGCTGACCACCCTGCCCACACAGCGCCGCTGCGCTGCCCACCCTGCCCACACAGCGCCGCTGCGCTGCCCACCCTGCCCACACAGCGCCGCTGCGCTGCCCACCCTGCCCACACAGTGCCGCTGCGCTGCCCACCCTGCCCACACAGCGCCGCTGCGCTGCCCACCCTGCCCACACAGCGCCGCTGCACTGACCATCCTGCCCACCGCACGCCGCTGCTAACCACTGAGCCACCGCGCAGTGCTAACCACTCAGCCACCACGCAGTGCTAACTACTGAGCCACCGCGCAGTGCTAACCAATGAGCCACCGCGCAGTGCTAACCACTGAGCCTCCGCGCAGTGCCAACCACTAAGCCACCGCGCAGTGCTAACCCCTGAGCTACCGCGCAGTGCTACCCACTGAACCACTACGCAGTGCTAACTACTGAGCCACTGTATACTCTGCTAAACCCTGAGCTGCCTTACAGTGCTCCATCCTACCTCACCCTGCTGCTTTATCCTCCATCCTGCTCCTCCCACCGCTCTGTGCTCCGTCCTCCCCCTGCCTGTACCGTTCCATGCTCCTCCACCGCTTCCTCCTCCTTCCTTTGTCCGCCTCCTCTCTGCCACTCCATCCTTCCCCTGCCTGTGCTACTCCATCCTCCCCCACCCCACCGCTTCGACCTCTGTCCTCCTCCCCCGCCGCTCTGTGCTCCGTCCTCCCCCTGCTGCTCTGTCCTCCCCCTTCCTGTGCCGCTCTATCCTACCCCACCCCACCGCTTCCTCCTCCTTCCTTTATCCTCCTCCACCCCGCCACTCCATCCTCAGTCCTTCCCCTGCCTGTGCTGCTCTGTCCTCCCCCTGCCGCTCTGTCCTCCCCCTGCCGCTCTGTCCTCCCCCTGCCGCTCTGTCCTCCCCTGCCGCTCTGTCCTTCTCCTGCCGCTCTGTCAACCCCTGCCGCTCTGTCCTTCCCCTGCCGCTCCATTCTACCCCTGCCTGTGCCGCTCCATCCTCCCACACCGCTTCCTCCTCCTTCCTTTGTCCTCTTCACCTCCGCCACTCGATCCTCCGTCCTTCCCTCCCCGTGCTGCTCTGTCCTCCCCCACCCCGCCGCTTCATCCTACATCCTCCTCCCTTCCGCCGCTCTGTGCTTCGTCCTCCACCTGCCTGTGCCACTCCATCCTCCCCCACCCTACCGTTTCCTCCTCCTTCCTTTGCCCTCCTCACCTCTGCCACTCTATCCTCCGTCCTCCCCCTGCCTATGCTGCTCCGTTCTCTCCCACTCCGCCGATTCATCCTGTCCTCCACCCCCCGCCACTCTATCCTCCTTCCTCCCCCTGCCTGTGCTGCTAAATCCTCCCACATCTCGCCGCTACCTCCTCTGTCCTCCATCCTCCTCCCCCTGCTGTTCTGTCCTCCCTCCCCCCCCTGCCACGCCGTTCTTCCCCCGCTGCTCCTTCTTCAAAGATCCTCCCAATTCAGCCCTCACCGCCTTCCCCATCCAATCTCTATTTCTATATTCTAGAATACCCGATGCGTTAGAATCGGGCCACCGAGAGTTCCCGGACGCCATATTGGATCCAGTCCTCGGTGCCACGACATGTCGGCAGAACAGAGGACTCAGGAAGACGCAGACGGCAGAGAAGAAGCAGGGACGGTAAGTATATCGGAGTGTGTGTGTGTGTCCGTCCGCCCCACCGCTGACCACCCTGCCCACAACGCTGCGCTGACCACCCTGCCCACGCCGCTGCGCTGACCACTCTGCCCACGGCGCTGCACTGACCAATCTCACCGCACTCACTGCTAACCACTAAGCCGCCGCACTCACTGCTAACCACTGAGCCACCGCACTCACTGCTAACCACTGAGCCACCGCACTCACTGCTAACCACTTAGCCACCGCACTCACTGCTAACCACTGAGCCACCGCACTCACTGCTAACCACTGAGCCACCGCACTCACTGCTAACCACTTAGCCACCGCACTCACTGCTAACCACTGAGCCACCGCGCAGTGCTAACCACTGAACCACCGCCCAGTGCTAACCACTGAGCCACCGCCCAGTGCTAACCACTGAACCACCGCGCAGTGCTAACCACTGAGCCACCGCGCAGTGCTAACCACTGAGCCACCGTATACTCTGCTACCCACTGAGCCACCTGTATACACACAATTCATTTCGCCGCACTCCCCTAACTATTAGTAAATAAACTATATATAGATTCTAGACTACCCGATTCTTTATATATATATATATATATATATATATATATATATATATATAGTATAATAAGATAAGAAAGCCAGTGGCACTCACCAGGGTTGATCTTTAATTCTTATCATCACATATAGTGAGCACCCCACAGTGCTGGAGCCTTCGGTCAGTCACATTGCATGAAATTACATGGACTGTAGCAGACGGATAGTGCCCAGTTTTCCCTTCTGCATTGAGACATATATATATATATATATATATGCGTGCACATATACATGCAAATATAAATATATATAATTGCCGTAGGCAAAATCGTGTCGGCCCCCGAAATCCCCGTGGCTATGTCACTATTGTGACGTCACCACGGCGAAGCATTGGCCGCGTAGCGGCCATTGAGAGCCGCTGGCCGAAAATAGAACCAGAGGCTCGGCCACAAAGCTAGCGATTTCCCGCTCAGGTAGCGAGTCGCTAGCCTCAGCGGGAAATCGCTAGCTTTGTGGCCGAGCCTCTGGTTCTATTTTCGGCCAGCGACTCGCAATGCCCGCTTCCATAAGGATTACCGCAACCGCGCCGCATTGCGACTCGCTGGCTGAGTGCGAGCACTTGCAGCGCGGTTGAGGTAATCCCCATAAGGATTACCGCAACCGCGCCGCAAGTGCAAGTTGCGGCGCGGTTGCGGTAATCCCCATAGAAAGTATAGGGGGACTTGCGGCAGGTGCGGCAAGTGCGGTTTTGCCGCACCTGCCGCAAGTCCCCCTATACTTTGTATGGGGATTACCGCAACCGCGCCGCAGATGCGGTTTTTTAATAAAATAAAATAATTTTAATACAAATAAATACACTGAAAATAAAAAATAATAAATAAATTTAATAATAAATAAAATAGTAAAAAAAAAAATATAAATAATAAAATAAAAAATAATGATAAAAAAAAAAAATATATATTAAAGTATTGGACCCCCCAAAAAAAGTATTGGACCCCCCAAAAAAAGGATTGGACCCCCCCAAAAGTATTGGACCCCCCAAAAAAGTATTGGACCCCCAAAAAAAGTATTGGACCCCCCCAAAAACTATTCACACCCCCCCGAATAACTATTCACACCCCCCCGAAAAGTCCTCACACCAGCTATAACTACTATAATCAAATTAATGCACGTTCTAGAATCCCGATGCATTTGCATCGGGCTCACAGCTAGTTCTTAAATAAGGAGTTGATAGACATCTAGATTGCACATTAATGTTCAAATGCTTATTATATTAAGAGAGAGGGGGTCCACGGCCTTGGGTGTCAAACGTATTATGATCATTATTAAGATTAATAGGATCATGGTAAACACAGCAGGATATCATTAGTGATCATTTACATACTGAGTAAGTTTGTTTACATCTTCAGAGACACCTTCTACCCCAGAGACTCCTTGAAGATAACATCTACGTAATTAGCCATCCTTGATTTTTTTTTCAAGAAATGTGATAATATGATGATTATGGGTTATTTCCAATTTGCTAAACTCTCATGGAACAGACATTTTATGTATGACATTTTGGTATGATTTCCTTGATGTGATAACTGTACATACCTCTGTATTGAGTTGCCAGTTTTTTTGGCCAGTTCACTTTTTGTCTTGTAATATTCATTGATGTTTTTTTTCCAAATTCTTCAAAGTGGGGGGTCATGAATATTATGCAAACTTAATAAAGCTCTGTTTTTTCTCTTCTACTTTTTTGCACCTCTTTAAAGCAAAAAATCACATGTTCTGCTAAAATGATGGAAAATGTATTAAAAAATACCAGGAATATACAAAATTATTACAGAATGGGACTGGAATACAGTTGTGCAAATATATTGCAACTTCTCTTTTAAAAAAATCACAATAGATGAATTAGCCACACAAATAGAAAACATAAATATCATGCTCACATTGAAACTTAGGCCGGTTTCACATACCGATTTTGGAGCTTCCGAGTGTATCCATTTCAAAAGGATACACTCGGATCCAAAATCGGATCCCATGTATCCTTATGGGGCTCGGATCGGATCGGATGTGTGCATTTTGCCATCCGATTTTGGCACCATCCGATCCTGTCCGATTTCAGCACGGACATAAAAATGCAGCCGATGACATGGGAGCCTATGGACATCAGATCCGAGTTGAACTCTGATCCGATGTTGGCTCCGTGTCCTCCCTGCTCCTGCCTCCCTGCATCTTCCTCCCCTCCACTTCTCTATCCTATCTCCCGCTATTCTATCCTGTCTCCCGCTATTCTATCCTGTCCCCCGCTATTCTATGCTGTCCCCCGCTATTCTAACCTCTTCCCTGTCTTATTCCCTATCCTTTTCTCTATTCTATTCCCTCTGTTTGTTTAAAAAAAAAAAAAACCCTCCCTGAGGATACATTACCTTCCTGTACCTTCAGGGACTGTCACCATCTGTGCAGAAGGGACTGTGGTGATGTCAGAGAGCCGGTCAGCTGATGTGTCAGGTGACCGACTCTGTGACATCATCACAGGTCCTTCAGCCACCAGATGGAGACAGTTGCATGAAGCCGTCAGAAGGTAATGTATCTTCAGGGAGGATTTTTTATTATTTTTTACATACTGGAGGGGGAGAGGACAGGGGGGAGGACAGGGGGGGAGGATAGAGGAGAAGGAGAGCAGAGATAGAAGAAGGACAGACAGGGACAGGCAGGGAGAACAGGATCCACACAGATCCTGCATAGAATCGGATCGGATGGCTATTTGCCATCCGATTGCAGGGATCCGTGTGGATCCGTGCCTGTCCGTGGGATCCTCCTTCAAACTCGGATCTCACGGACAGACACTAAATCTTGATGTGAAACCGGCCTAAGTACTTAAGAAGAGCCTAAAGCCCCAGTCTCACATAACGATATATTTGGAGAGATGGTTGTAACTGTGACGTTACAACGATCTCTCCAGCGATGTCGTTCTGTGTGACACTTAGTAGCGATCAGGCCCTGCTGTGAGGTCGCTGATCGTTACAAAGTGCTGTGGGTCATTTTTTGATCGTTAGTTTCCCACTGGTGAGCATGCATCGCTGTGTGTGACCGCGAGAAACCAGCGATCAGTGACCTCACTGGCTGGTAACTATGATAAACACTGGGTATTCAGGCAGCGCTCGCTGCCTAGATACCCGGTGTTTACCATGGTTACCAGTGTAACCAGCTGTTTGACAGCTCCCAAGCGATCAGGTAACGACGCTCCAGCGATCCCGGCAGGTCTTTATCGCTGTCAGGATCGCTGAAGTGATCATTATGTGTGACAGGACCTTTAGGCTAGTTTCTGTTGACTCATGTGAAAATGCATTCCACCGCAGTGTTTTATTTTCCGATCAGGAATTGGATCAGGAAGAAAAAGGCTTCTGTTGCAACTGTTTTGCATCTATTTTTGTCCTGATCCAGGAAGAGTGAGAAAAAGAGAGAGAGAGAGAAAGATAGAGAGAGAAAGAGAGAGAGAGAGAGAAGATTCCAGAATGGTGTAGATGCATTGGGAGTGGCAGAAACAAAAATTAGAGCCTGTTCAGTGTGGTAAAATGCATTCATTGGATGGATATTCTGCATATTGGCGCATCCAGACACCATAGAAATACATTGTATTTGGGGCCACATTGGGACGGATCAGGATGCATCCAGAATTTTTACACACTCCAAAATCGCAACAAGTTGAGGCCATGGAGGAGGTCAAAAGGACACAATGATTTGTATATGCCGAAATACTGATAGCTCTATCCGGGACCAAGTGTCTTTCGGTCCGCGCCGCTGCTCCAAAAAGTATTAAAAACACTGGAGTGTTTTAAATGAAAGATCTTTAGTTTTATTTCCGAC
Organism: Allobates femoralis; assembly: GCA_033576535.1. Lineage (NCBI taxonomy): Eukaryota > Metazoa > Chordata > Amphibia > Anura > Aromobatidae > Allobates > Allobates femoralis. The sequence continues at coordinate 62,410,128 of JARQOC010000008.1, read as the reverse complement.
GCGTTTCGGAGCTAAACACCCAGCTCCTTCAGGACTTGGACGGATTGTGACTCAAGTCAAAAAAATGCAAGTGTGAAACCACCCTTAAATCAACATAAATTACAGTGTCTTGAAAAATAATTTTTACCCTACAAATGTAATGTATGCTATGCCAGCACTAAGTAACCAGTATTTGTGAGGTATAAAGGAAACAATACATTATTTTCTAAATATTTTAAATATATAAATCAAAAATTTGTGATGTGACTTTGTATTCAGCCCCTTGTAGTCTTATACCCGAAATACTAAATAACCTAAGTGACCAATTGCCTCTAGAAGTCAAATAATTAGTAATTTGAGTTCACTTGTCTGTAATTTATTCTTAGCATAACTACAGCTCAATGGCATATCTAGGGGGAAGCTGGCGGGGCATCTGCCCCAGGCACAGCAGGCAGGAGAGTGCCGCTGGGCCTCTTGCTGCAGCGCTCACGGTATCTCCCTCCCCGCCAGCTGCATGTTGTGCCTCCCTTTTCCCACCTGCAGTGTGAGCCAGCTTTATTCTCCACAGAGCCCGCACAGTCTGTGCTTACAGGACCTGTGATGATGTCAATTGAGGGGAGGAGTCAGGGGTCACATGATGAGCTCTTCAGTGTATGCAGGACTCGGCTGTACTGGTCATCATGATGCTGTATGAGGTGAAGGTTATATTTGGGGTTGGCAGTGCCGAGAGTGTACCAGGTGTATGGAGCAGAGCCACATGTGTATAAGATGTATGGAGCAGAGCCACATGTGTACAAGGTGTACGGATCAGAGCCGTGTGTGTACAAGGTGTACAGATCAGAGCCGTGTGTGTATAAGGTGTACAGATCAGAGCCATGTGTGTACGAGGTGTACAGAGCAGAGCTGAGTGTGTATGAGGTGTACGGAGCAGAGCCGAGTGTGTACTAGGTGTATGGAGCAGGGCCGTGTGTGTATGAGGTGTATGGAGCAGAGCCAAGAATGTATGAGGTGTATGGAGCAGAGCCGAGAGTGTACAAGGTGTATGGAGCAGAGCCAAGAGTGTACAAGGTGTATGTAGCAGGGCTGCGTGTGTACAAGGTGTATGTAGCAGGGACGCATGTGTACAAGGTGTATGGAGCAAAGTCACATGTGTACGGAGCGGAGCCACCTGTGTACGAGGTGTACGGAGCAGAGCCAAGTGTGTGCGAGGTGTACAGAGCAGAGCCGAGTGTGTATAAGGTGTACAGAGCAGAGCCGAGTGTGCAGACACAGTAAGAGGAGTGAGAGGGTGATGGGTGTGAACACAGTATGTGGAGTGAGGGAGGATGGCTGTCGACACAGTATGGGGAGTGAGAGGATGGGTGTAAATACAGTATGTAGATCAAAAAAGGGATGAAGGAATGAAGAAACAGTAGGGGATGAGAAAAATGTTAAGGGGCACAGAATAGAGACTGAACATGTGTAGTAATATATGGAGAGGAGGCAGCATGCTGGGACAGTATGTCGAGTTTGATGAAGGAGAACAATATAAACCGTGGGCAGTATAGGAGGATACAGTGTAGAGGATAGTGTGACCAGGGAGCCCAGTATGGAAAGGAGAGGGTAGTGTGATGAGGGGGCAGTGTGGAGGGCATGTGCCAGAAGAGGGACAGTGTATAAATCATATCTTGTGTAGGGAATAGTGAGAAGGAGCAATTATTTATTTCGGGGCACAGCATAGGGCAGATATTTTTACTCAGGAAAATGTTGATCATTCTGCTAGTTTTAAAGGTATTGTGCTGCAGAAGACTGAAGAAGATGGAAATCTGCAGAGGCAAGCTGTGGATGTGAAAAGTCATCATGGTGTCTGGACAAGATGAAGAAAAGAAAAATGGAAGGAAAAAACAACAACTTGCGCCACGCTGATCCCACACTTTGAATAAGGGTTAATCAGAGATACACTCACCTGGAACTGTTGTGCACCGCACAACAGGGAATGGGGTACAGGGTGAGTGTAAGATCTGTCTGTTTTTCCTGAAGCGACCTTCCACTTGGTTTCGTGTAGTAAGGCTCCGCAGTCGGGCCGACCGTGTTCAACGGGCCTGAACACTTAATCCCAGGGGAGGCAGTTCTATTGTATGTTCAGCAGGGTCTCTCCTCCAGCAGCTCTCATACCACACCCCGAAGGGAGGAGGATAATGACAAGAAGGAAATATAGTATGGAAGTGAGCGCTAGAAAAGACCAAGGAACTGAAAATGAAGAGAATTACCTCTAAGTTTATTAAAAGGTGGGTGTAATTCTCTTAATTTTCAGTTCCTTGGTCTTTTCTAGCGCTCACTTCCATACTATATTTCCTTCTTGTCGAAGAAAAGAAAAAGACATCCTTGATCAGAGACAAGATCATCTATAAGGTACCAGGATGTAAATGATTATTTGTGATAATGACTAATTCTCATCAGTGTTGTGGTCCCTGTATGCTTTTATCGACAGCTGATAACAACATCTCCCATGTTGTCCTAACCATTGCTAATGATGTAGTAGGAGTTGTAGGTTCATGCAGTACAAATGTGTATGGGTCTGACCTGACATTACAATTGTTTTACCAAGTAGTGATGGTGGTTCTGATGTTGAATTTTGGTACTGATGAGGGTTGTAATTTCTGTAATGATGGGGTTCTATTTATGTATTTCTGTACCTCTGGTGGGTCTGGTTATTTATTTCTGTACTGATGAAGGTTTTGACATAGAGTTTCTGTACCTCTGGTGGGTATGGTGATATATTTCTATACTGATAAGGGTTTTGACTTTGTATTTCTGTACTGATAGGGGTTATATGGATATATTTCTGTACCTCTAGTGGGTCTGGTGATGTAGTTTTGTGTTAATTGTTCTGATACTGTACACATCTAAAAATCCATAACTTGTAAACTTTCTTGATAATGAATGTTATGTAAATAAAGTGTTGTGCATTCTAACAAGTTAAGGGTTCTATGTACCGTATATACTCGTGTATAAGCCGACTCCCCTACTTTTGCCCCCAAAACCTGGGAAAACCTATTGACTCGTGTATAAGCCGAGGGTGGACCTCAGCACAGGTATACAGCCCCCAGCAGTGTGGTATACAGGTACCCCCAGTGGTATATACAGGCCCCAGCAGTGTTACAGCAGCAGCCCCAGTGGTATATACAGCAGCAGCCCCAGGGGTATACATAGCAGCAGCCCCAGGGGTATACATAGCAGCAGCCCCAGGGGTATACATAGCAGCGCCCCAGGGTATACAAGCAGCAGCCCCAGGGGTATACATAGCAGCAGCCCCAGGGTATACCAGCCGCCCGCCCGCCGCCACCATCAGTATACATGCGCCCTTCCCCCTATCAGTATCCAGGCCCCCTTGCAGCCCAAACCTGTAAAGGAAGTCATTATACTTACACCTGTGGCCGCCGCATCCCGCTCTGCACCGCGCTCCTCATCTTCTTCTGTCTTCCTCCTTGGTCGCAGGCAATGACGTCATTGCCTGCGACCGAGGAGGAAGACGGAAGAAGATGGAGGAGCGCGGTGCAGAGCGGGGATGGCGGCGGCCACAGGTGTAAGTATAATGATCTTCCTTTACAGGTTTGGGCTGCAAGGGGGGGCCCTGGATACTGATGGGGGGAGGCGCATGTATACTGATGGTGGCGGGCGGGCGGCAGGTGTATTCGCGTATAAGCCGAGGGGGTACTTTTCAGCCCAATTTTTGGGCTGAAAAACTCGGCTTATACGCGAGTATATATGGTATTTATTTGTTAGAAGAGTTAAAGGGGTTGTCCCGTTTGTGATGAGTCTATAGTCACTCTATTTGTCTCTATGTGACTGCAGACTTCTGAATTCTCGCAGAGCGCACACTGCCTGCTGTCAGGATTGTCTGGTGCCAGTGGTGAGAATGAAAGGTCACGTAACCATAGGTATGCAATTTACATACATGCAGTCACATGCTGACTAGACATGCGAGGCTTCAATCAAGGAAATTAATTGAGAGAGGCCGGACACGTCTAGTGAGAATGTGGCCAGAAGTATATAAATCGCATACTTGTGTTCACATGACTGTCCAATCTTACCATTGTCATGGGAGAATCCTGAAAGTGTGCAGTGCACACGCCATGAGAATTCGGAGGCCTGCAATCACCTAGACCTCCATCTCAAACCTGGACAAGCCTTTTAATTATAACATTATATACATTAGCCCACTCCTAACAACGTGTAATATATTCACTGCCAGAAACAGCTCTTGCTGATTCCAGCAGTCACTGTACCTGTAAAAATTGCATATGGATGATTGGTCACATGACATCTCCTGAGACCACTGGGGGGGGCGCCGAACTGAACTCTTGCCAGAGGTGCCAGAAAACCTAGATACACCTCTGCTAGAGCTGTTCTGTAAAGATCTCGGAGGATTGTTTGAGAACATTAAAGTTAAAACACCATCCCAAAGAAAAACCTGTAGGAAGGTACAATAGGCATGAGACTAGGGCATAGATTCACCTTCCAACAGGACAATGACCCTAAACATACCTACAGAACTACAATGGATGGTTTAGATCAAAGCATATTCATGTGTGTGAATGGTCCAGTCACTGTCCAGACCTAAACCCCATTGAAAATCTGTGGTTCTCACTTCAAGCATACATCGGACATTTGCGTTTCTAAAGTTTGTTTTGTTGGGTTTGGCCAGGGTCACACATGCCCATGCGCTTTTTTAAGCCCCTAGGAAAACGCATTAGTTTTATTTAGGGTGCTAATAGTGTCCACTGAGGTCCTGGACGTTTTTTGGAAATTTTTGGACTTAGTCATTTTTTCTTAAAAACGCATATGCATTAACGTATACGTTAACGCATGGTGCTTATACAGTTCTGGCCAAAAGTATTGCTACCCCTGCAATTCTGTCAGATAATACTCAGTTTCTTCCTGAAAATAATTGCAATCACAAATTCTTTGGTATTATTATCTTCATTTAATTTGTCTTCAATGAAAAAACACAAAAGAGAATGAAGCAAAAAGCAAAACATCGATCATTTCACACAAAACTCCAAAAATGGGCCAGACAAAAGTATTGGCACCCTCAGCCTAATACTTGGTTGCACAACCTTTAGCCAAAATAACTGCGATCAAACACTTCCGGTAACCATCAATGAGTTTCTTACAATGCTCTGCTGGAATTTTAGACCATTCTTCTTTGGCAAACTGCTCCAGGTCCCTGATATTTGAAGGGTGCCTTCTCCAAACTGTCATTTTTAGATCTCTCCAAAGGTGTTCTAGGGGATTCAGGTCTGGACTCATTGCTGGCCACCTTAGAAGTCTCCAATGCTTTCTCTCAAACCATTTTCTAGTGCTTTTTGAAGTGTGTTTTGGGTCATTGTCCTGCTGGAAGACCCATGACCTCTGAGGGTGACCCAGCTTTCTCACACTAGGCCCTACATTATGTTGCAAAATTTGTTGGTAGTCTTCAGACTTCATAATGCCATGCACACGGTCAAGCAGTCCAGTGCCAGAGGCAGCAAAGCAACCCCAAAACATCAGGGAACCTCCGCCATGTTTGACTGTAGGTATCGTGTTCTTTTCTTTGAATGCCTCTTTTTTTCTCCTGTAAACTCTATGTGGATGCCTTTGCCCAAAAAGCTCTACTTTTGTCTCATCTGACCAGAGAACATTCTTCCAAAACGTTGTAGGCTTTCTCAGGTACGTTTTGGCAAACTCCAGTCTGGCTTTTTTATGTCTCGGGGTAAGAAGTGGGGTCTTCCTGGGTATCCTACCATACAGTCCCTTTTCATTCAGACGCCGACGGATAGTATGGGTTGACACTGTTGTACCCTCAGACTGCAGGGCAGCTTGAACTTGTTTGGATGTTAGTCAAGGTTCTTTTCCACCATCCGCACAATCTTGCATTGAAATCTCTTGTCAATTTTTCTATTCTGTCCACATTTAGGGAGGTTAGCCACAGTGCCATGGGCTTTAAACTTCTTGATGACACTGCGCACGATAGACACAGAAGCATTTAGGTCTTTGGAGATGGACTTGTAGCCTTGAGATTGCTCATGCTTCCTCACAATTTGGTTTCTCAAGTCCTCAGACAGTTGTTTGGTCTTCTTTCTTTTCTCCATGCTCAATGTGGTACACACAAGGACACAGGACAGAGGTTGAGTCAACTTTAATCCATGTCAACTGGCTGCAAGTGTGATTTAGTTATTGCCAACATCTGTTAGGTGCCACAGGTAAGTTACAGATGCTGTTAATACACAAATTAGAGAAGCATCACATGATTTTTCTAACAGTGCCAATACTATTGTCCTCCCCCTTTTTTATGTTTGGTGTGGAATTAGATCCAATTTGACTTTAGGACAATTCTTTTTGTGTTTTTTCATTGAAGACAAATTAAATGAAGATAATAATACCAAAGAATTTGTGACAGAATTGCAGGGGTGTCAATACTTTTGGCCACAACTGTATGTACCATGCGTTGACGCATGCGCCTCCCATAGGGCCTCATGTAAAAAAAAAGCATTCATTAGTTGCTTTGCAAATTTAAATAAATTAGTATTTGCTATTAATTTTCATTTTTATACCTATAAAGAAGGTTTTTATCTACTTGGATTTTTGATCAATATTTGATCAGTATTTGTATGCGAAAACCACAAGAGTCTCCAGAATACAGAATAGGTGTCAATCTTTCAACTATAGTTTTTTTCTGAAAGTTCCACTCCTAGTTTTGGCTTACAAACAATGATGCAAAAAATCTGATAAAATAATGAATGTAATCATCAATAATAACCCTTATGTAAATTGAGCTTTATTTTACATACGTTTTTGTAGGAAAAGATAGGTCTCAAACTTCAGCTTTTTGGACAGTTTAAAGACTAACATTTTCCGATGAGCTGCATACATCTTGTTTATACCTCTAACTGGACCTGCCCAAGTGATGTTTGCTTCTGTCATCAGGTGCCAAAGTTTTGTGGTCAGCGCTGGTGATGGAAGAGATGTGTCCAATATCTCCGGGTAGCGCAGACACTGACCTGTCAAGGAGTTATGTGATTGGGACCTGTAGTGCTTCCCAGCCAAGCTAATTGTTCCTGTCTAGCAACCAGGCAAGAGTAATCTGCTCTCTTCTGTTGCCAGTGGGTCAACACCACATTTTGTCTGGCACGTTAACATTAACGACCTATCTCTACCTCTACAAAGTTATCATTGATCAGTGAGGGTGTGATACATGTCACCACTGACAATCAGCTCTTCCTAATGTTGATGCCAGCTAGAACTACTCAGTTGCAGAATTGCAAAGCTCCATCAACTATATTGTGGCCACAACTGAGTACAGCATATCAGCCCCTACTAGAATCAACAGGGAGCGGGCCTCTATTATTTAGCCACAACTACTATTTCATTTTACAAGACTGTGCAGCTCTGCAATCGGGTAATACTGGCCAGTGGCGCAGTGATCAGCTGATTGGCCGGAAATACCGGGTGTTACATCCTCACTAGTCTAAAGGCCACTTTACATGTTTCAACATCGTTCCTGACATCATTCAAAAGTGACGTCAGGAATGATGTTGAAACGACATCGTTGTTGCATCATTGCGTGCAAACGCATGATACAACGATAGTTGTTAAAGTCGGAGTTGACAAATTTTCCTGCATGCAGGAAAACCTGTCAACTTCAACTTACACAACTGGCGGGATCGGTCGGTGTGACACCGCAATAGCGATGTCACGGCCTACTGCGCCTATTTGCTGCATGGCAGCAGATCGCTCGCTGGGTTGATCCCAGCCCAGCGAGCGATCGCGGTGCCAACATCGCAGCGCCGTCACCGGCAACATTTTGCTGTGTGACAGCTAGGCTGGTATGTCAGAAGTGAGCGCGCACCCACGGCATCACATCCGACATCGCAGCCGATGTTGGATGGTGTGACAGTACCTTAAGATTGATTAGCTATCATAAAAACAGAATGTTAATGTTAAAAACCTAGAGTAAACTTAGGGCAAAGTGCTGAAATTTGTCAAGCAGACTTATTTAGGGCTTGTTGACATGCTGCATTTTACTGTGTTTTATTCATGTTTTTGCACCAAAAAAAAAACACAGAAAGGCTGGGGTCACACATGAGCCCTTGGTCCGTTTTTGGCTTCATTTTTGTCTTTTTTTTTCTAAGTCCAAAAACTGACAGAAAAACGGATTGGATGTAATAAACACTCTGTCCGTTTTTTTCTGGACCTCAAAACATTGCTCTGTCCGTTTTTGAGCCAAAAACGTTGCTAGCAACGTTTTTGGCATCAGTTAAAAAACGCATGCGTTTTTTTAACATGGGGCCCTATGGTAAACGCATGCGTTAACGCATGGTACATATAGGCACCTGCGTTAACGCATGCGTTAACGCATATGCGTTTTCAATGAAAAAATGACTAAGTCCAAAATGTTCAGGGGTGCAGGAGGCTCAAAAAGCACCCTATAAAAAACGGATTGGTGATGAAAATCACTTCTAAAAACGGATTTCTATGTGTGACCCCAGCCAAAGAAAAACTATTCACCAATGGGGCCGACTAAGCAAGGCTTTTTCACTATTCGAATAAGATCCACCAAAATAAACAGAGATAAAGAAGAGCTGGTGTAGGACAGATCTGTCAGTATGGTTCAAGCTATATGAACCTTTTAACCCTGCTGTTCTGTTCGGTCAAAAATGACGGAGTTTCAAATTTTATATTTTGTTTTTCATTTGTTTACCAAAACAATATTCACATAATAATGCAACAGGTATTCAAATAAAATACATAAATTAGCTAAAAATCAACACTTTAATAGATAGGCCCAGTCAAAAATGACCGAAACATTATAAGTGTATAGTAGACCAGAACAGAACAGTGATTCTTCTATTCCATCCAGACTGGCAAATGTCGTGTTTCAGGTTTCTGATTGGGATTCAAAAGGTTCAAGTTACAGTACACACATGAGAGATAATAGAACAAAATTATTGGTTAGATTTTCAGGAAGAGTCTAAAGGGCCCGATACACGCTACAACATCGTTAACGATATCATTGCTACGTCACGGCTTTTGGGGTGGAGCAACGACGTCATAACGACGTCTTTGCGTGTGACACGTAGATACGACCAACGATAAGTCGACTGATCGTTGATCGCAGGTTTGTGAAGAGGACCATAAATCAGTAGTTGATCGTACATTCGGTCTGCTGCATCGTTGTGTGTGACACCATGATAACGATCTCGTTGATGACTTCGCCTATTCAGAACTAAAGGACATAGGCGACCAAACGACCGCAAGTATCGTTCGCTTGTCATGGAATCGTTGCTCTGTCGTTCACGATATCTGTACGTGTGACACATCACCAGCGATAATTGAACATCGTTCAAGCGATCCAGGTCAAGTCGGATCATTGGTAGGATCGCTGTGACATTGAAGCACGTAACTGGCCCTTTAGACTAAGGCAGCCAGATATAAAGATAGTTTCTAAGAAAGTTCAAACACCCAGTAGTTTCAAACATGTATGAAAAATAATCCTGAATATTTTTTAATCTACTATATAATCATCTAATTTTGTCTGTCTATCTCTCTGTAATGGAAATTCCGCGCTACTGATTGATCGCACCCAGCCGGCGGCATCGCTAATTGGTCGCCCCCCAGCCGGCCGCGACCACTCAGCGACATGCGCAGTCCGGCCGCAAATTGGTGCTGGATTTGAACCATGCACACCACCGTTACCATACTAGAGCCACTGATGTCCCGGCGGTAGCCACGCAGGTCAGCGGCGATGCAGAAGTACCCTGACTGGCGCTAGCGATGTCGCTCACTGTGACACGTAGCAGAGACCAGGCCCCCGCTGTGACATCGCTGATCGTGTGGTCACACTAAGCGAGATCGCTTAGTCACCAAGTGTAACAGTACCTTACTGGTCACTGGTGAGGTGTCATACGACCAATCAGCGACCGGTGCAGTCCAGACGCAAATTTCCGTGGGATTTCAACTACGCTTTCCTGATTGCCCGTGGCCAATCAGCGATATTGGCATGGAATTTAACTCCCACTCACAGCTCAACATAGTTCAGTCACATTTACTGATCATGTTCTGTCAGTCACAGTGTGACGTACTTCAGTCACGTTTACGCATTACATTCTGTCAGTCACAGTGCGACATAGTCACGTTCACTGAACACGTTCTGTCAGTCACAGCGCACTGAACAGATACTTCTTTACTGTACGCTATCACGATTTACGCTTCCTGTCTTCTAATGGGTCGTAAGCGAAAATACGTCAATGAGGATACAGAAAAGCAGCAGCAGGAAGGCAATGACAACGTCGAGACCAAGAGACACTTCAACAAAGTGCTGCCAGAAAAGCCCAGGATGCTGAATCTCACAGACAATGTCGGGACCAGGAAATACCACAACAAACTGCCGCCAGACAAGCCCAGGATGCCGAATCTCACACACAATGTCGGATGAATGAATCTCCACAATCCAGGGCAAACAGACAACAACATGATCGCCAAATTCATAAAAAAACAATTCTCTACCAACTAAGGCAAGCCCAGCAAAATATTCAACAGTTTGCACTTTACGTAACAGACAATGAAACTACAATTATTGAACACTACTGTGGGAATATGAATGCAGTTTGCTCTAAATACAATTGATGAAAGGAATGCATCAACAAAGTTGAAAGATTATGGAAAATATCAGAAGCACCAACCAGTGGCGTATCTAGGGGGGTGCAGCCGGATCCTTTGCCCCGGGCGCAAATCAGAGAGGGCGCCAGCGCCATCATCAGGCGTCCGGCGGCACTACAGCACCGGCACTAATCTCCTCTGCTCTGCCTGCCCCTGCCTGCAAATTGTGCACGGCGGCCGGCGCCGCACGTGCATTAATGAATTGAACCCCTGCCCTGCTGATCTACTCCGCCGCCCCCTGGCAGCAGTTCCCACCCCCGGCCCCGGGTCATGGCGCGCTGCGGCTGACGTCACCCGGCGCGCCGCATTCAGTGAGCCCGCGTCGCGTGCAGTGAGTGTACAGTCTAAGAAGAGGAGCTGCTCCTGCCGCCTGCCTCCTCTCCTCCTGACTGAGTCGTCGCGTCCTGCCTGGATTAGGTAAAAACCTAAACAGGCTGGGAGGGGGGTGTCTGTCCTGGGCTGGGAGGGAGAGTTATGTATATAATACATCAGGCAGGCACACTCACACTATAAGGTGTATAGATGTATACATCTATACACTTTATAGTGTGCCTGCCTGATGTATACATCTATACACCTCATAGTGTGTGCTGCTAAAGACGTGAAAGCTACCACTTCGGGCATAGTTTTAAAAGAATCTTTTATTTTATTCTTTTTAAAAATGACTGGTCAAGTCTAACATAGTATACAAAGAGTGAACAAACAGGTGTATTATACAAATTCGCTGAAGGACAACAGCACATAACAATACATGTACCCCTTCCTCTCCCTTATGTTTGCAAACTACCTGTCAGTGGAGGTAAATCACCCTAAAGTTTCGGGTGCCCCCACTCCACGGCGGCTCGCCCTATGATAGCCCTAGATACTACGGGTATCAAAAATAGCAACAATAGAAAGTTGTCAGAGGATGCATACAATATGTCTGGGTAACAACAGGACACAGAATCGGGCCAGGGTCAACTTAACTCAAATAGTCTCCCTAGTCCTTTGATTCCACGCTGGTCCACAGTGCATTCACGTTCTTCCTTCAGTTGTGACGTTAAAAGAAACGTTAATGAATCTCCATTGTTTCCATCTTACGCGTTTCGCCTCAGAAATTCAAGATGAGGCTCATCAGAGATCTTTTTGGAGTTTCACAACAATTGCCTGTCACTCTTTTTTCACGAGACAAAGAATAGATCAAGATATTGTATCGCTTCAAAAGAGGGGTCCCAGAATCGGGGTCACGGGGGTGCATTCACTAACTCCCGGAGACAGTGTATACAGTGGTGGGCATCCGGCTACTGTTAAAGTCATGGACACTCAGGTTTCATATCAACCATATTAATGTAGGGTAGAAGAAAACCATTTCCCTTATATACTGGAAATTACCAGAGAAGAAGATACTTCAGGCCCATAAGCCTCCCATAGAGCTAAAGTGACTCCATATGTGTCTGATTCCAGGGTGAAGTGTCCAGGCTGAATGTACCGAAAAGGTATGAACGAACAACTGACATATACATGTTTTCTATGACAGGGCGCTCTCAAGAGCCTCGGAAAGGTGACCAAACACTAGTACAGACGAATATATTAACCAGGCCACAGATATAGACACATATCGACCGAGAAGGTGAAGTGTCTTGATAGGGATGACGATAATAATTATTATATTGGATCATCCCATTTATCTGATGTGTGTATATATATGTATATATGTTTTTACTGGTTGTTTTGATGAGATAGAAATCACGTCCGATTGTAAACCTACTAATGGATGAGAGCAAAGTAAGGCATCTATTGATGTGGTATTTTGGGCCCTTTCTAACAAACTCTTTCTTCTCTTCTATCATTCGTTTTACCCCTGGTGGACACCTGACATCCAAGAAGCCCCTTTCCTATATGTATGGTGAACTTATGATTCTAATATGTTAAAATATATTTCAGTGGTGTGGAGTATATGGGGGCAGGTGGGAGCATGAATATCTGGAAAGTATTCAATATCTTACTGGTGCTTCCACATAATAGAAATTTGTCTATGGGATGCATCTTCTTGACCACGCGACCACTGCTCTTTCTGTCTTTCTGTTTTCTTTTTTTTTTTTTGTCCCTTTCTTCTTTCTCTTTCTACCCTTTCTTATGGCCACTGCTTTGATAATGGGATCGTTTTGGACTGTAGGCGCTCTTGTCCTATTTTCTATTCATAGGCTGTACTAATGCGGGATTTGTCTTTTGATAAATCCAATAGTGGCGTTACAAAAAGTGATTTCTTCCACTAATGGTTATGTTTAATTTGTAGGCAATTGTTGTGAAACTCCAAAAAGATCTCTGATGAGCCTCATCTTGAATTTCTGAGGCGAAACGCGTAAGATGGAAACAATGGAGATTCATTAACGTTTCTTTTAACGTCACAACTGAAGGAAGAACGTGAATGCACTGTGGACCAGCGTGGAATCAAAGGACTAGGGAGACTATTTGAGTTAAGTTGACCCTGGCCCGATTCTGTGTCCTGTTGTTACCCAGACATATTGTATGCATCCTCTGACAACTTTCTATTGTTGCTATTTTTGATACCCGTAGTATCTAGGGCTATCATAGGTCGAGCCGCCGTGGAGTGGGGGCACCCGAAACTTTAGGGTGATTTACCTCCACTGACAGGTAGTTTGCAAACATAGGGAGAGGAAGGGGTACATGTATTGTTATGTGCTGTTGTCCTTCAGCGAATTTGTATAATACACCTGTTTGTTCACTCTTTGTATACTATGTTAGACTTGACCAGTCATTTTTAAAAAGAATAAAATAAAAGATTCTTTTAAAACTATCCCCGAAGTGGTAGCTTTCACGTCTTTAGCAGCTAAAATAAATCTACCTCACTCTCCTATAAACCTCATAGTGTGTGCCTGCTTGATGATGTATACATATATATACCGTATATATATGTATACATCATCAGGCAGGCACACTATAAGGTGTATATATATATACATCAGGCAGCCACACACTATGAGGTATATTATATACCTCATAGTGTGTGCCTGCCTAATGTATACATATATACACCTTATAGTGTGCCTGCCTGAAGTATACATATATACACCTCATAGTGTGTGCCTGCCTGATGTATACATATACGTATATATACCGTACATATATGTATGCATCATCAGGCAGGCACACACTATGAGGTGTATAGATGTATACACCAGGCAGGCACACACTATAAGGTGTATATACTGTATATATGAGAGACACACTGTATATATAAGGTATGTATTATATATATATATTTATATATATAATGTGTATATATATAAAAATTGGCCGCGGCGGGGGGGGAGGCGCCAAAATAAATCTTTGCCCCGGGTGCCAGAAAACATAGTTACACCTCTGTCACCAACAGTTCTCATGTGTTTGCTTCATTTGGTGCCAACATTGCATCACCCCCTGGATTTAAAATTCACAATCAGATTTACCACCGCACTGGAACACTTTACCCAGAAATCGGACAACCACCAAAATTTGCACAATTATACATCCTTGATACAAATGAGGCTACAGAACAAAGAATGAACCTGAAAAAAAATCAAAAGTGTAATGCTGAACTCATGAACCAAATTGCAGTACATTTACAACAAATCAGCCCATTTGCTGCCACATATCACATGCTAAAAGACGTTGAAGCTGAGGAAGAACAAAGGGCTATAAAAAATGGGACTGAAATGCCTTCTTGTTCAAAAGTTTTTATTGAGTTTTATAATACAAGGTAAACGATTAAACATGCATATGATATAACTGAGTCTGCGGCAGTTTCAGTTAGTTCAAACAAAACAGGTAAGGTAATGTCCTTGCCAACGAGCATAGGACAAGTCTGCGATAAATCAGCATAGTTAAGGTTAACAACACATCTCATAATTTATGAGCTTTTATAACTAATTGAATAATATAATTCAATAAACAAAAATTCTGATGTTTGGTTAAAAGGGGGAGGGGGGAGGATAGAAGGGTCGAGAGGGAAGGGGAAGGGGTAAGAGGGAGGAGAAGAGTCATCACTGTTCAAGAGTTTGGAAGTGTGCTTGTGAATGACTTGGTCCATACAGTTCATGTGTGTTTAGACTTGCACGTTCGGGAAGTGACTAGAGGGAAATAGCCTGTTCCAAGGTCCCCATTTTTTATTGTATTTATTAATTGATTTGTGCCTAAGTGCGTAGGATAGCTCGTAAGCATTGTGTGTAGAGACCTTCTCTAGAAGAGTAGAGAACGAGGGTGCCTTGGTGTCTCTCCACATCGATGCGACGAGTGTTTTTGCTGTTAAGATAATGTGAACCGTCAGAGGTCTATAGTGAGGGGGGATGTGTTCAGTATCAAGAAGGAGGATGACAAGTTCCGAAGAAAGAATACATCCGTCATCTGTTAAGTCCGTGAGCAGCATTTGGGTTTCGTTCCAGAAAGACTCCAATGCTCTACAATGCCAAAAGATGTGAGAGATGTCTCCAATCTCTACGAGACAACGCCAGCAAAGTGGGGAGTTCTCCTCTTTGATCGAGTGTAATCTTTGCGGGGTGAAGTACCATCGGGTGAGAGTTTTGTAATGGGTTTCTATGAGTGATGCATTCGGAATCATCTTTTGGAGTTTCGCAAGTGAGTTGCTAAGAAGCTCGGGGTGAATTGTGGTTCCCAATTCTCTTTCCCAGGCGGTTAAGTTGTGTGTTTTAGTAAGAGCACTATCAGAATTCACAATTTTATAAATGCTTTTGGTGGACCAAAAAACTAGGGATAGGTTGTGCTTGTATAATTGGGCAACAGGTTGAGGGAGAAGAAAATTTGGTGTTTTTTTGTTTATGTATCTGAATATCTTTTCCCAAGTGGTGAGTTCAGATTCTTGTAAACAAAAAGTTGCTTGTAGCCGATCTAGTGGAAACAGCCTGTTGTTCCTATCGATAATATCAGAAATGTAATTTATCCCAGAGCTTTTCCATGTGTCTAAGTTGATGTTCGGGATCATAGATTTTAAGATGTCGATTGGTATCCAGTCGTGGGACAGTACTGTTGAGGTTTCTTTTGCTTTTGATGTGAAGAGTTTCCAAGCCTGAATAGTCGCTTTGATGGTTAAGTCCTGAGGAAGTCTCTTGGAGGCTTCGCATAGGTGAGATAGGAGCAAAAGAAAGAGTTTGTTTTTAGGGTGCTTGGATTCCTCTAGAGTGAGCCAACTAGGTCTTGCCATCTCGCTCCACCAGGTCCTGCTTAGGGTGATTAACGTAGCTGTATAATATGCCATGAGGTTGGGGACTGCCAGGCCTCCGTTAGCTCTGCTCTTCTCCAATGTATTTCTTGCAACCCTAGGTTTCCTCTGCCCCCAAATAAAAGAGGATAATTGGGACTGGAGTTTCCTAATCCAACTTTGTTTTATGGGAATTGCAAGGGAGCGAAAGATGTAGAGGATCTTCGGGAGTGTGAACATTCTATAGGATTCGATCCTTCCAATCCAGGATAATTCTATTTTTGACGCGTGGGCAAGATCCAATTGGATAGTGTTAAGGAGAGTCGTCAAGTTTCTGTCTATGAGATTAGAGGTGTGGTCTGTGATTATAACCCCTAGGTAATTTAGTTCCTTCTTGTCCCACGCAAGATCATGCTCAGCTTTGATAGAGGAGAGAGTTTCAGGATCAAGATTAAAATGCAAGACTTGAGTTTTGGTGAGGTTAATCTTGTAGGAAGATACTTCAGCAAATTCTTCGATAGTCAAGAGTAGATTCCTCAATGAATTAATGGGATCCGATAGTGTGAGGATGATGTCGTCTGCAAACAGGCTAATCTTGTACTCTTTTGTTACGGTGTGGACGCCTTTTATGAGGTAGTTCATTCTAATCTTCTCTGCCAGCGGTTCAATGAAAAGATCGAACAGTGAGGGTGATAAGGGACAGCCCTGTCTAGTTCCGTTTGTCAGGGGGAAAGTGTCTGATAAGGTATTATTAGTCAGTATGCTAGCTGTTGGGTGTGAATAAAGAGCTTGGATCATGTGGAGAATGTTGCCCCTAAATCCGAATTTTTTGAGGGATTCAAAGAGGAATCCCCAATGTACCCTGTCGAACGCCTTTTCGGCATCGACTGATACAAAAATTGCAGGAGTTTTACGGTTTTCGATTTGTGATAATAAGTTAATAATTCTTCTGGTTGCGTCCGCTGAACCCCTGTTTTTGATGAATCCCACTTGATCACTATGTATCAAGTTTGGTGTGATTGTTTGAATTCTAGAGTTTAGAGTCTTAGAGATTATTTTTAGATCTGAATTTAAAAGGGAAATGGGTCTATAATTTGAGACGTCCTCCGGATCTCCCTTATTTTTGGGTATCATAGTAATGATGGCTTGAAGGGTTTCTTTAGAGGGGAGAACTTTAGGGTCTGTGAAAGAGTTTAGGAGTCTGGTTAGATAGGGGGCTAGTATGTCTTGGTAAGTAGAATAGTATTCATTTTGGAGGCCATCTGGCCCTGGGGATTTCAGTTTTTTGAGGGATTTAATAGTATCCATGATCTCTCTCTCTGTGAAAGGGGAATTCAGGAAGTCTAGATCCTCTTTTGAAAGCGTGGGGAGGTCAATTGAGTCAAGAAAGTTTAATATTTTGGAATGAGAGGTTGGTGGATCTGAGCTAGTTTGATTCAAGTTATAAAGCGACTTATAGAATTCCGCAAAAGTTTCTGAAATCTGTCGTGGGAGTTTTTGTGGCACTCCATGTTTATTCTTTACTTGGGAGATATTAGTTTTGAGTCTCCGGTGTTTTATAAGTGAGGCAAAAAGTTTGGAGGGTTTATTCGAACAGTGATAAAAATTTGACTTGCTTAGGCGAACCATTTTATCATAATCGGAGACCAATAGTGCTTTGAGCTCAATTCTCAGTTTAAGAAGTTCTTTTAGGGTCGCTTCATTAGGGTGGCTTGCTATTGATATTTCAAGGGTTCTTATTTGTTGGGTCAGGGTTTCTGTTGCTAAAGTCAGGGATTTTTTGTGTCTCGAGTTAATTTGTATTAGGAATCCTCTTATTACGGCTTTGTGGGCGGACCATATAGTTGTTATTGGTGTGCCGTTGATGTCATTTTCATTAAAATAGTGTTTTAGGGTTTGTTCAATTTCTTTTTTGAAGTGCGGATGGTTGAATAGGAAAGAGTTAGCCTTCCAATTACTCCTACGGTTTGAAGGGGATCCCTGTGTGGCAACAAAAAGGACTGGAGAGTGGTCTGACCAAGTTTTAGGGAGAATTTCAACTGATTTTATGCATCTAAGAGAGGAAATGTCTGTAAGGACCAAGTCAATACGGGCTAGGGATTTGTGGACGCTGGAAAAGTGAGTGAACTCTACTGACGACGTGTTGAGGCATCTGAAGGCATCATATAACTCCTCTTTTTTTAGTAATGGATCCAATTGGGTGTTTTGGTTTCGACTTTTATTGGATGAGTCCATGTTGCTATTTGGAACAGAATTAAAGTCTCCAAATATGTACAGAGTGCCTTCTTGTTTTTCTCTGATTAAGCGGGTAAGTTTTTTTAAGAAAGAAATTTGACCGGAGTTTGGGGCATAGACGTTGACTAGAGTGTGGGTTACATCATTCAGCTGACATTTAAGGATTATGTATCTCCCTTCTGTGTCGTTTGTAACTTCTTTCAGTTCAAATTTGACCGACTCCTTGATGAGTATAGCTACTCCCGCCTTCTTCTTATTGTTTGAGGAAAGAAAGATGTGTGGATAATGTGCGTTCGAAAATTTCGGTGGGTGGTCCTTACTAAACCGTGTCTCCTGGAGTCCCGCGACATCTATGGTCAGTTTTCTCAGATCCCTCCATACATGGAAGCGCTTCTGGGGTGAGTTAAGGCCATTGGTGTTTAGTGATAAGAATTTCAGAGACATATTTATGTCGGAGCGAAAGTGATTCAGTTGGGTAGGATGACTCTAGAGGGGAGAAAAAAAAAAAAAAAAAAAAGGTGGAAGAGGGGGGTCTAGGAAGGTGAAAACAGGCCTTATCAACTGGACAAGGTTTTGTTACTAGAACACTTTAAGTACTTTATCAATAACAAATCAGGAAATAAGTTTTGAGGAAGGGTCAATAGACCGATGGAAGTCTTCCTTTTGGCTAATGGTTTGGCCACTGGTGCATGGTTTTTCGACTGTGAGTAAGTAAGGCTCCATTAAGTTAGAGAATCAGGTCAGCCTGGTAATCTTATGTTGAGGTCCTTTAGAATCTTGAGTCCTTCCCCAGATTCTTCAATGATGTAGGTCTTTTCCTTGAGTGTGACTATCACGTTCGATGATGGATGACTCCACCTATACATTAATTGGTTGGCTCGGAGGGCATCCGTGAATGGTTTAAGGGCTTTCCGTTTCATAAGGGTCTCCTTTGAGATGTCCTGAAAGACTTTAATGTCCTGGTAGGGTGAAGGGAGTGTTTTGTTTCTTTTCAGATATTCATTAATTTGGTTTTTGGTGGGATAGAAGGAAAATTTGGCAATGACATCTCTGGGAGTATTGTCTGGTAGACGAGGTGGTTTGGGTAACCTGTGAGCTCTTTCTATCGAATATTCAATGTCCTGTTTTCCCGGTATGATCTTTTTGGTTAAGTTTTTGACAAATGTATCTAGATCATGAGGTTTAACTGTTTCTGGTACACCCCTGAATTTCAAATTCACTCTACGGTCTCTGTCCTCTCTATCAGCCAGTTTTTCTTTTAGAAATTTGGATTCTTCCCTCATTTTGGCGCAATCGTTCTTTACTAGTCTTAAGTCATTTCTTAGGTCAGAGATGATTTGGTCTTGTTCATCTACTCTTGCAACTATCGTGGCGATCGTAGTTTTCATGTCTTCTAGATGCGTGTTCATGTTTTCTTCCAACTTAGCTTGAAAGTCCGAGAAGAGGTTAAGCATGAAGTCTCTGTCCACGGGTTGTTTTTGGGTAATGTTAACGATTGGTTCAGGCGTCATGGGATTAGGTTTTAGTTTTTGTCTAACCGGGCTATTGCTACTGGACTCATGGCCCGAGTTCTGGTTAAGTGTATGAGAGGCCAGGGAGTTTGCTTTTGAGGGTGTGCCCATCTCTTTCCGTTTTGTGGTACTGTAACTAGTTTCATTCATCGGTGACTCTGTTGATTTCTCTGGAATCTCTCCCTCTCTGTCTTTTTTATTGGTGCGAGTGGTTTGGGATGGTATGGGAATGTTACTTTTATGTGGAGATTTCTGTAGGTCCCCTGCAAGTTCTATCCCTCTTGGGGAGGAGTTTAGTCTGTTCTTGCTAGACATAGTTCTGTTTGAGTAGGTGGTTTAAAGGAAGTCTCAGGGGAGAAGGTACCAGCTTGTTTTCCCCTTAGACAAGGTAGTTTAGGTTATATCCAGTCAAGGGGAACGTCTGAGAGAGTACTTGTAGTGCCTCTAAGGTTGGATGGCCAAGTCAGTTGAGTAAAGGTCAATGAATGTATGTAAGTATATTCAGGTCAGTGTACAGGCTTGTAGTAGTCCCTAGTAAAGGTTAACAGGGTAGTTATACACAGTAGTCTAGTACAGTATGTTGTTATACATGCAATTACAGAGGATTTATATGTTACTGTTGGTTAGACAATAGATATAGCTTTCCTCTGCCTTGTCTGAAGATGTAAAACCAGCTAGATTCAGGACCACAAAAGGAGGTGAAAAGCAATCAGGAAGTAAGAGAACATTTCACACGTTCCTATTTATCAATATATGGAGACTCTATCACAGTCGCTGTCCCACAGTGGTGAATTGGTGCTGAAATGTACAGAAAGCTGAAGGATGCTATGTAAATAATAGCCCAATATATCTGATTGAATAGTTAATGGTTGTCTATCCAAGTAGAATCATCATAATAAGTTCTGTAATGTTCAATGCAGTGAAAAGTCACAATAACTGTGATTGAAACTAAGAAGGTTCATAGGGCTGGTGGTAAAGTAAGCCAACTGCCTCCTTCACCCACCCAGAGTAGCTATATATATATATATATATATATAAAAAAAAAAAAGTTCAGAAGCTGTATGGGTGGTGGGGGGCGAGAGATCAGCAAGTGCCCCCTATAATGATTACCTCTGGGATTGATGAGGAGGAGATTCTTAGGTGTCCAGGAAGATGGTAACAGGTGATTCTGAGGTGTATGGTCGCAGTGATGATCCGGTTGAACACTCCTCTGTCTTCTTTTCTACCCCTCGGGATCTGGGCTCCAGAGCTGTCTCTTATCACTACTTCTCTGTGCTGCTTCAGTCTTCAGAGCGAACACTGGACACTAGGTGGTGCTGTTGCACTGTTTATCAATGAGTACAATAGGATGAGACTATGATGTCCATCTGCAGCCTTCTCCTCTCTCCACGAGGTCTTGCAGGACTCCAAACAAAGAGTTCCCCTGTCTGTGCCCTCTGTTCCTCGGCTCCTCCAACAGCTCGTTCAGGTAGGAAGCCTTGTTGGGTGTTGGCAGGGTCTTTCTCCTCAGTCGGGTGCCAGATATTGAGTAAGGGGTGCAGGCACCACAGTAATGGCTGAGCTCCTCCAGCTCCCTGCCTCACCTGTGACAGTGTGGATTTTCTGAAGTTTACCTTTCTGTCCTGTGGTCAGTCAGGACCTCTGTGAGCGTTCCGTGGGCCAAACGGTGGTGGAGAAGGGGAGATCCCGGGGATCAGCTCCCAAAGGGAAGAGGCACTCTGTGTCTGCTGGATTCAGGACCTGTACTTAACTTGGTCTTGCTTCACAGTTCTCTGCCAGATCTTTACTCAATTCGGTCCAGGTGACCCTGGGGCGTCTTGGATCAGTCGGTGTAGCTTGGGTGGGAGAATCTATCTTGGAACAGACCGATAATCACGTCGCTTTTTGCTGGGCACCAGAGCTCCAGGAGGACACTTCTACTCCATAGGGCTGCTAGCCACGCCTCCTCTGAAATGCCTTCTATTGCCATGGCCATTAAACAAGAACGTAAACAAGATTCCCAACTTTACAACAAACCACAAGAAAGTGAGGTTGTGGTTGTTTTTCAAAACGATGATGGAGAGCCTCCTTTTCAAAGGGATATATTAGTTCATCTTAAGCCAGACCAAAACAACCCTTTGCTTCCTAAGACACAATGAATTAGCATTTTGCACAGCAACCTTGAACCTACACCAGCAAGGCACTTTAAGAAGAATTAGGGTATGTGCCCACAGGAAGGTTTAACGTCGGTTTAGCAGCGAAAACCGCCGGCGGTTTAGCATAGGTTTTATTTAAATTTATGTAAATCCTAAGCAGCGTTAGGACTTACAAGTAACCCTATGTAATTTAGAAAACACTGTGCACACATAGTGGGTTTATGTGAGGGGATCTGCCCGCGGTTGAGCGGTTTCCCAGCGGTTTAGCAGCATACAGCATGTCAATTCTCAGCGGTTTTTGATCGGTTCCATGAACAAAATCCTCCATAGGAAACCGCCGGAAAAACCGCTGGAAAAACCGACTGAAAAACGCTGTGCACACGCTGAAAAAAAACGGCGGAAAACAGCTGGAGACTTCAGAGCTCAGAACTGATAATTTCCAGCGGTTTACTGACGGTTTGAACGCCACTAAACCTTCCTGTGGGCACATACCCTTACACAACTGCAGTACTATAGTTTTCTTTTGTCTGTCCGAAATCACTTCAATCCTATTTTAAACAATGGGAAACTCACACAACAGTACTTAGTCGACGCATACGTTAGAATTGAAGCTAATCGCCTAAATTTCATACGAATGAACCAACAACAGCTTTAAGTTGAAGACTAATGCATTCTTTAAGAACATTTGCAAAAACAATCCATTCAAAAGGGAATTCCAATTGGAAAAAACAGTCATTCTGCCGTCGTCGTTTGAAGGTAGCCCCCGCAATATGCAACAGCATTATCAAGGTGCAATGGCAATAGTAACAAAGTATGGAAGACCAGACATTTTTGTAACAATGACCTGTAATCCTAAATGGCTGGAAATTACCGACAATCTAGAACCCTGGCTACAAGTTGAACACAGGCCGGACTTAGTTGCACTCGTATTTCGACTCAAACTCACCAGCCTTTTGAAAGATATCAAAAATGGGCTTTTTGGAACAGTTAAAGCATCCTGTATGTAATACTTTGTAATGTCCCTGAGGAAGGAGCTGGGAAATAGCTCCGAAACGCGTCGGATTAAAGAACCACTTCAACCAGACAATCCATTGTCCTGGTCTTCCTTTGGTAGCAGCGCGGATCGTATGACATTTGGTCCTTTCATGCTGATTTCTGACCGCGGTGACCCGTGGATGTGTGGATCCAGCAGCAGCTACTGACTAAGCGTTCATACTGGTTGTGGGTTACACAACCAGATCAGGTGAGCAGGCCCTTGTCGCCATACATATACCTCTATATAATAGAGATAAGACCCTATTGCGAATTTGTTTCATTTCTATAGAGTACAGCAATTGACTTCTTAAACTTGGTAACAGTGAACTTAGCAACGAATACAACCTTGGAGAAGATATTATTGAAATACCAGAAGACATGTTGTGCACTGACTGCATCGTAACTGATGTTTTTGGACAACATGTTGAAGTTGATGTGAACAACCAAAGCAGTGTTGAGAGGGCCTCTTTCCATGCAATTCTCTGTCCCAAGAACGATGACGTGGCTCTGCTAAATTCCTGTGTGATGGATAGAATGGAGAGTATAAGTTGTACAAATATGATGATTCAGTGGATGTAGACAATGAAGATGAACGAGAGCATTATCCAGTTGAATTTTTAAACAGTCTTACGTCATCAGGAATTTCATCCCACAGACTACAACTTAAAGTTGAAACAATTGTAATGTTGCTGCGGAATCTAAATACAAAAAATGGTCTATGTAATGGAACTCGCCTTATTGTTACTGGACTCCAATCCCACCTAATTCAAGCAAGAGTCATCAGTGGATCAGCAAATGGAGACATAGTGTTTATTCCACGCATTGATTTATGTCCTCTGGACACAGGTCTCCCATTTATGCTTCGGCATCGACAGTTTCCAGTAAAACCATCTTTTGCCATAACAATAAACAAGTCACAAGGTCAAACTCTACATCGTGTTGGCATATATTTACCGGAGCCCATTTTTGGTGATGGACAACTGCAAGTTCTTGATACCCTTTACAAGGAATGTTGCTTATAGATAGTCAAAAGGTTTTCACATGAAATGTGGTGTACAAAAATATTTTAGGTTGATATTGTTAACAAATATAGTATAGTGTCGATGTACTTCTTTTGTTTCATAATTTATGTAAATACAGTTAGATATTCATGTAATGGTTTCTATACTTTGATGATCTGTTTAATAAGTCATTCAGTTGTATTAAGTTCTATAAGAAACTATATTTAATGATAATGTATATATTGTACCGGGAAAATCCTGTGCATTCATTGCATTATTAGTCCGTTAGATGGATCTTTAATATACACATAGATACATAGATAGAAAATGCATACAGACAGATACATAGATGGACAGATGCACAAATAAATACATCTAAAATACATATATATTACATAGCTAGATAACAGATAGATATGACATAGGTATACATAAATAGAAAGGTGTGATAAATTTATAGATATTTCATATTGTAAAGTGATCACACGTTAAGTATAAGAGGGGAAATATGTATCATCCAAATTGTTAAATTTAGTGATATGAGCCCAGATGTAATGTTCCAGTATCATAGGTGCTGAGAAACTTAATTTATCTTTAACAGGGCTGGGTTTTTGTGAACAGCTAAAGAGATGGGTGGGACGGCTGTTTACCACATGTCCATCTCAAGGTGTGGTCTATACACATAGATAGATAGATAGATAGATAGATAGATAGATAGATACAACATGAATAGAGAGATGATACATAAATATAGCATACATAAACGATAGACAAATAGGTAGATGATAGATAGATATGTACTATATAATCGTCTAATTCTGTCTGTTTGTCTGTCTCTCTGTAACGTAAATCCCGTGTGGCTGATTGGTCACGCCCATTCATGTAATGGTTTATGTATTTTGATAATCTGCTTAATAATAATTTTGTTCAGTTGTATTAAGTTCTATAAGCAATAACATTAAATGATAATGTATATATTGTACCGGGAAAGTCCTGTGTAATCATTGCATTATTCTTAAAGGGAACCAACCACCCCCAATGACCCCCCCGGACTATTAATATTGGTCCCTACACACAGCACATATATGTGCTGCAATGATTTTTGCTAAAAAAAACCCGTTTTTAAAACTTGAGATAATGCTTTTTAAAGTTTAAAACGAATGGACGGATGGGCGGCACTTAGCTGTTTGAAAAGCCGGGTTGCATCTGTCAGTCATCCCCCCCGTGTCCCCTCGCAGCAGTAACGTCCAGCCCTTTTCAGCGTCACAGCCCTGTGCACGGGCTCGCATGCCCGTGCACACGTCATCATCTACAGCCGGGAAGCGAGCGCGCGCGCTCTGACTTCCTGCGCTCGGCTGTGGGAGTCAGAGCGCGCGCTCCCAACCCGGCTGTAGATGATGACGTGTGCACGGGCATGCGAGCCCGTGCACAGGGCTGTGACGCTGAAAAGGGCTGGACGTTACTGCTGCGAGGGGACACGGGGGGGATGACTGACAGATGCAACCCGGCTTTTCAAACAGCTAAGTGCCGCCCATCCGTCCATTCGTTTTAAACTTTAAAAAGCATTATCTCAAGTTTTAAAAACGGGTTTTTTTAGCAAAAATCATTGCAGCACATATATGTGCTGTGTGTAGGGACCAATATTAATAGTCCGGGGGGGTCATTGGGGGTGGTTGGTTCCCTTTAAATCTTCATTAATAAGCTACATACATATTTTAGAATGCCCGATGAGTTAGAATTGGGCCACCATCTAGTTTATAATAATTGAGGAGGATATTTTGATTGTTGACTAACAATGACTCTTCTAAGAGCTATACACTAGGAACTGCAAGTGCTACAATAGCCAACATCTGCTGATGCCACCGATGAGGCCATTGTTTGATGTGCACCATGAATCACCATGAGTGATAATGGTCATTTTATCATTTATAGACTCATGAATTTATCTTGGCAATCATTGAAAATGTTCACAAATCAGGAGCAGATCACAATGCTAATTATCCAATGTGAACAAGACTTGCGCCAACTTGGTGATTCTAGTATAAGGACAGTACAGCTAAATGAGGGTTACAATTACAGGGCACATGACAATAAAATACATGAACTTACCCTGCTGTAAATAAGAAGGTTTTATACTTTCAATTTTCCCCTTCATCGTACACCTTATATAGTAGGACTGTCTTTCTATGACAAGATGATGATTCTTTTACAAGGCAAAGCTGAGAGAGCCGGTGCAAGGCCAGTTAACGCCGAGTTAATTGGCTAAATATTGTGAGACTGGGCGATGTCCCAAACCCACAGCTGCTCTTCATGTCAGCACTATCAATCTCCACATTGCTCCTGAAAGCTGCCGCCTTCACAGTCTAAATATGCTGCCAGTTTAACCCTTTTGATGACTGTATAAAGCGTCACCAACAGGCCCTGTTGACATTGCCAGCTGGAGTTTTCTTTGGCTGCAGTTTTATGCTCTGATGCTATACACATCAGGCTCTGCTTGTGTGTTAGGGATGTTAAAGCTGTTAGAGGAGGGTGTAAAAGTAATGTTATAGAGACCTGTTGGTCATTCAAGCAAGTAAAGTTTATGGAAAACAAAAGATGGGGAAAAAGCCTTGACTGATATGATATATCATATAGGCTTTATTCACATGGCATTTGGCCTTATATTCATTGACTTTATTGGGGCTTACATCCGAAACACCACAAAACAGGATTCAGGCATATTTCTTGATGGAGTCACCTGCTGTGTTTTAAAGAGGCCCTGATAGTATTATGTCCCTCAAATATTGACATTATTAGGTCTAATGGGTGTTTAAAATTAATGGGACTTTAAAGAGGTTTTCCCACAAACAAAATGTGTATTAATCAAAAGATCTTAGAATAAAAATAATTTCCACAATTAGATGTGTTTTAAAAAAAATGTTCCTGTGCTAAGATATTCTTATATATGCATCCCTGCTATGTACTGTGTAATGGATGTGTCTGACCATACTGGGACATGGTCTGATCATACCACATCTCCTGTGCTGAGATAATGTTTTATATGTGTCCCTGCTATGTAATGTGTTACGGATGTGTCTGACCATACAGGGACATGGTCTGATCATACCACATCTCCTGTGCTGAGATAATCTTATATATGTGTCTCTGCTATGTACTGTGTAATGGATGTGTCTGACTGTACTGGGACATGGTCTGATCATACCACATCTCCTGTGCTGAGATAATCTTATATATGTGTCTCTGCTATGTACTGTGTAATGGATGTGTCTGACCATACTGGGACATGGTCTGATCATACCACATCTCCTGTGCTGAGATAATGTTTTATATGTGTCCCTGCTATGTAATGTGTTACGGATGTGTCTGACCATACAGGGACATGGTCTGATCATACCACATCTCCTGTGCTGAGATAATCTTATATATGTGTCCCTGCTATGTACTGTGTTATGGATGTGTCTGACCATACAGGGACATGGTCTGATCATACCACATCTCCTGTGCTGAGATAATCTTATATATGTGTCCCTGCTATGTGCTGTGTTATGGATGTGTCTGACCATACAGGGACATGGTCTGATCATACCACATCTCCTGGGGCAGGGCAGAAGATAAAAAGTATACAGCCATTACAGCACATGATCACAACTTGATTTTTTAGCAACAGACAAGGAAATGTTTTACTTCAAAAAAAGAATCATCTATTATTCCGTGCTGTAATGTCTGTATATTTTTTGTGTCTTCCTCTGCCCAGGAGATAAGACCATGTTCCTGTACGGTCAGACACATCCATTACACAGCACATAGCAGGGACACATATATAAGATTATCTCAGCACAGGAGATGTGGTTTGATCAGACCATGTCCCTGTACGGTCAGACACATCCATTACACAGTACATAGCAGGGACACATATATAAGATTATCTCAGCACAGGAGATGTGGTATGATCAGACCATGTCCCTGTACAGTCAGACACATCCATTACACAGGACATAGCAGGGGCACATATATAAGATTATCTCAGCACAGGAGATGTGGTATGATCAGACCATGTCCCTGTACGGTCAGACACAGCTATTACACAATACATAGGAGGGGCACATATATAAGATTATCTCAGCACAGGAGATGTGGTATGATCAGACCATGTCCTTGTACAGTCAGACACATCCATTACACAGTACATAGCAGGGACACATATATAAGATTATCTCTGCGCAGGAAGTTTTTTTAAACACATCAAATAGTGGAAATTATTATTATTCCAAGATTTATTAATTTAAATGAACTTTGTTTGTGGGAAAACCCCCTTACGTATTTATGTTCTATCCTTAGGATGAGGACATTGCTTCTTGATTATTCTAGTGATTATTTTATGAGTCTTAATGTTTGCAGAGATGATCCCATGTATACACCGCAAACAATGTCAGGGCAATAACAACAATGGGGCATTTTCTAAGTTCATTCTATATCTACAAATAGAGAATGAGACCTAACACTAAAAGTCTCCATATCCTGCTAGACTATTCATTGGAAAAGAGATTTTATGCTCCCTCCATTGCGATGTTTATTACAAATGTTATCCTGCTGCTGATTCGTCTTACTCAGGTTCTGCTACATCTCTTTCTGCTGGGAAAAAAATGAAAGATTTCAGCCTACATAAATGTTTACTTCTCGGCATCGGCCTTGTTTCCCACAGCACAGCTTCTGAGTGACTCAATGTAATTTATCTTTCAAGCAAAAAACAATCCACAAAGGCACAGCTATTTCTGGAAGAGAAACCCCCACTTTTTAAAAGATAATTTACATTTTGGGAACTCCTTGTTCTTATCTGTATAACAGGGATTTTGTATGACAGAGTGCAAACAATGTGAAGGAGAACAATTGTTTTTTTTTCCATGAGTAGTTCACAGAGAAGATAAACTAGAAGTTAAAGGGATTCTGTAAGGTCATTTTTGAGTATGATACTAATAGTACACTTGAATAGTGCTCAGGCAGCTCTTTCAGAATATGTACAAATCATTACTGTACCCTTTGCAGGTCTCTTGCTATAAGCACCTTCACACCCGGCAGGCAGCTGCTGCACTAGTCCAGTCCATTACTTTCACTGCTGAATATTGGGTAGTATGTAAATGTTCATTTATTATTCACTCCTTCCCCCTGAGCTCTGTGTCTCTCACCTGCTTTCATTTTCAGAAGGGCAGTGCAATGCAGTGATGTCACTTCATGAATATTCATTCCTTGGGGAGTGTGCAGCAGAGAATTAAGTGATTACTCACTGCTATTGACAATTGGGATGAATCTCTTTATTTGCAGTTTACAGAGGATGGGGGGGGGGCGGAATAAATAAAAGAAATACATGAATACAAAGAGATTTACCAGAGGAATTAGAAAATAATATCAGTTACATATGGATTTTTTACCTGGCAGATTCCCTTTAAGTTTTTGGAAATGAGCACAAGAAAGCATAACACATCATGGGAATGAAGATTAGTAGCTTATTTTGCTCCAGCCTCCAACCTGACTTTCTTTACCTGTTATAGAACTGTTTCAACCAGAGCTGGGGTGGGTGAGGGACTCGGACACCGGGGCTACTGTGTGGGGAGTCACGGATGGTCGGGACCCCGGTGCCGTGCCCTGGCGAACAATTATACCAGGTGTTGATGGTAAACGGTGGGGGTTAAAGGGTTATTTACAGAAGAACGTGACGCCACCTGTAGAGTCCGGTAAGATGGTACCGGCGCTGCCAGCCGGCCACTGAGGTGATGGTGAAGGCAGCTATGTGTGGTACAGCTCCCCACAGGTGGAGCTTTACCTCAGGGCAGCTGTGGTGAGACGGTGAGGGAGGACAGTGATGGTAATGGTGGTGCAGTTCTTACCCCTCTGCTGTTGATGTTGATGATGTTAAGTCCTTTGAGCTGCGGCAGGAAGAATGACAGAAACCATTTCCAGTTTAACTTTGCTTTACTCGGTACCGGCTGATGGCATAGCAATACACGGTACAGTTTGGTTTAGGGTGTTGTTACCAACTCAGGATTTCTCTTAAGGAGTCTTTAGATGTTCTCTGTCTGTCTTTCAGGGTTTCTACTTTCTCTAGATCTTTCAGTCTTTCCCACCTTTGAAGAGCTCACCCGCCAGTCCTGCAGTCTGTGTCTAGTAGGCTTAGCTTGACTTATACCGGTCCAAATGGGAACAGCAGGAACGCACAAGTTTCCCACCTGACACCGGGTTTCAGTCTTTCCTCACTAATGTAGGACCGTCTTTTGGGCATGAGGGGTGAGGTACCTTTGTGGGGCTGTCAGCAACCCGGTTCTGTTGGGCCTGCAGCTCGTCGGCTTTGCAGTCAGGGATGAACTCCTGGCTGCCTTGGTAGTCCGTGTCACCGGTGTCCCCTCAACATGACCAGCTGGCTCCTACCAGTCCTGGTCCGTTGCCATCTGTCCTGGGCCCCCACATAAAGTTGGGGTACCCTCCACTCAGCTGGGCTGCCAGGCCTGACCACCCTGTCTGCCTTCTCAGCACCGACTGAGGTAAAACTGTCAACTGTCACTCTACTTCTCTCCTAAGCTCCGCCCCCACCCTGTGGAACCTACCATATTACCAGTTTCTCCTACTCTAAGTGGTGCGGTCCTGAGTGCTAAAAATAGACTCCATAAGATTTAAATCCTAACCTAGCAACTTACAATAATATTACATATAAATATTAAATGCAATACCACTCTGTGGCGCATACCCGCAGGGGCGCCACAGAACCATGACAGCAGCTGTCAGAGCATGTTGGAGTTGTTGTTACACAACAGAGGGAGAGTCAAGGTTGGAGATCACTCCTTAGGGACAAACAAGGAAATTAGGAGTATCATCAAATCATCAAAAGTTTGCTTGTAATTTTTGTTACATTTCAATATGATTTTTAATAACTAATACTGCACATTATGATAACATTCCCAAAATGAGCTTTTGGTGAGTTTTTGATGTTGCAGATATTGTGCAGCATTTCAGCTTCTATTATGTAAATTAGGGGTTTTGTACAGTTACAATTTTTTTTTATATTTTTTCTCACTTTTGAGTTTTGTATCACATTTCTATATGTCGTACTGTAAACAAAGCTGCTTTTTTTTATACTTCATGGTATATGGCTTTGACAAAATTGTATTGATACAAGCATTTATGCAGCTTTAAAATGTCTAAAAAAAACTCACTGTGTGCACACAACCTAAAGGAAATCTGTTATGCTATAAAATGCTGTTAATCTGCATATATGAGGTTACTCTGCAGGTAATAGCATTCTAAAGCTGCCTGGCTGACTGTCACGGTCACAGCTGCTGCTCCTTGTATACTGAGCAGTGACTGAATCAGCAAAGGCTGCACCTTTATGACTAAAAACCAGAAGCTACTAAGAGGAATAAGGTTAATTTCCTCCCAGCAGCCGAGCTTTCAGTGCAGGTTATCTGAAGATTCACATCATTAGGGGAATGACAGGTTCCTTTTAAGGCTGGCTTCACACTGCAGTTTTTTCACTGATCAGTGTCCATCAGTGTTTGTGTGCCAAAATCAGGAGAGGAACCAGGAGAGGAACTTGCAGAGAAAAACTAGAATTGAAAGATTGACCCCTGTTCTGAGTTTTGGAGACACTCCTGGTTTTGGCACCCAAACCGTATGGACACTGATCAGTGAAAAACTGCAGTGTGAAGCCAGCCATAGAGATGTTAATTAGTGATAATATATGTACTATGTAATAAAAGCTGTTTGTACTGGAATACATAGATCCTTTAAGGCTGGGGTCACACAAACAGATATCTGGGCAGATATTGTTCACAGATCTCTGGTTGCAGTGAAATCATGGACATATTGTTCCATTTTGTGGCAGTATACAAATGGAGCAATCTGTCCATGATTTCACTGCAACCAGAGATCTGTGAACAATATCTGCCCAGATATCTGTGTGTGTGACCCCAGCCTAAGAGGGAATGCTCTGTTTTAATTAATATATATGAGAATTATTTTGATACATGAATAAAGAAATTTCAATATATATATTTTTTGTGAATCATTCCTTAAGAGAAGGGTGATCCTTCTTTTGTTGAAATATCTCCCTCACTCTGCAGCCTTCAAAAGGAAATTAGCGACTGTGATTTATTATGTTCAATGGAAGAACAATGATGATTGTTTCTGTCCAGACTTTTATAACTTATTATGATTGTCTTATTTGTGAAATGCGGATACCTGAAATAACACAAGACATTACAATTCTTGGTGGTTAAAAGCTAGACGAACCATTGTCTTGTAATTTGCGGTGTAACATAGCCCATTAATGCTGCATGTATACACAAAATATGCATTATGATGCATTAGACGTAAAGTATACTGCTAAAAGCCATGTAAGACACACTACGCCATCAATAGCTCTGGCCTCATGCTAATGTGTCATAATGGGCTCAAAGCACCGAAATGACTTAGATCAGTTAACATTTCACAATTGATATTTGTGTATTGCAGTATCCAAACGGGCCCAGTTTCTAAACATTTATTGTTTTTGTAACATCAGATCAAACCCCTAATATACACATGGGTAAAGTGGCTTTAATATGCAGTATAAATGGAAAGTAATAAAGCAATTTGATCTGTTTTGCAGTTTTCAGCTTAAACTATGAGTGAAGAACCGTATCATGAATGTTGTACAGATAATAAATGTGCACCCATAGAAATCTATGTACTGTACCTCAGTGTGCCTTTGATGTTATATCAATTTACTGGAATGCAGAAAAGTGAAGTTAAGTCTTATAAATCTGCAAAGCAACATATATTCAGGAAATTTCCAAATTATGACTAAGGGTAGGGCAACATTCCCGTTTTTTTTACAAAATCCTGATCCGGTTTTGAGCTTTCAAAAAGCTCAAAACCGGACCAGGAAACGCTCCTCATAGGAGCCAATGCAAAACACCGGATGGCTTCACAAGCCATCCGGTGGCCGTATCCGGCACTGCTGCCTGCGTTAAAAATCATGCAGGCAGCAGTTTTCGCAGCGGTTCCCTGTACCGCTGTGCAGTAACCGGATGGCTCAGGATGTGTAATCCTGAGCCATCCGGTAACTGCATAGGTTGCTGATCCCGGCTATTGCCGAGATCAGCAAACTGTCCTATGAGTATTAAATAGTTAAAATAACTAACCAAAGTAATGTTTCAGGTCTATAGGGGGTCTTAGACCCCCCTATAGACCGGCCGCCCACTCCGGTGGGCTGCTACTACAATATCCCCGATGGCACGGGCTCCTTGGAGCTCCGTGCAAGTTCCCACAACTCCCGCCCCCCGTATCTGTACAGAGGGGTGCCTGCACCCCTCTGTTAGAATTATCCCTAAATGTGGCATACACAGATTAGTTATAGTAATAAAGGTCGATAGTTACGTCATTCTTCATAGTTTTTCAGCATCCATCTATGGGCGGGGCTTTGTTCTTCTGCCGCCGCCCATGGAATGATGATGGCCGCCTCCTGTGGCCTTCTCCCTGTCTTTGCAGGGCGACCGCGTCATGAAAGGGGCGGGGCTACGGTCGCGTCATACCATAGCCCCGCCCCTTTCATGACGCGGCCGCCCTGCAAAGACAGGGAGAAGGCCACAGGAGGCGGCCATCATCATTCCATGGGCGGCGGCAGAAGAACAAAGCCCCGCCCATAGATGGATGCTGAAAAACTATGAAGAATGACGTAACTATCGACCTTTATTACTATAACTAATCTGTGTATGCCACATTTAGGGATAATTCTAACAGAGGGGTGCAGGCACCCCTCTGTACAGATACGGGGGGCGGGAGTTGTGGGAACTTGCACGGAGCTCCAAGGAGCCCGTGCCATCGGGGATATTGTAGTAGCAGCCCACCGGAGTGGGCGGCCGGTCTATAGGGGGGTCTAAGACCCCCCTATAGACCTGAAACATTACTTTGGTTAGTTATTTTAACTATTTAATACTCATAGGACAGTTTGCTGATCCCGGCAATAGCCGGGATCAGCAACCTATGCAGTTACCGGATGGCTCAGGATTACACATCCTGAGCCATCCGGTTACTGCACAGCGGTAATCAGCACACATTTTGGTCAAAAAATGTGTGTGACCGGCATTGCGTTCACCGCATCCGGATCCGGATGCGGTGAATGCAATTCATGTCTGCAATGTGACCCTACCCATATTGTTGGACGTCATACAAGGATATTAATGAGATGTTGCAGACTCCATTTAGAAGTAATGCTTAATGAAGATCCTTGTACCGTAGCATAAAGAATGCCATCATATGGGACCTCAGGAATTGTGTTATTTCTAGTGATAGAACAAACTGCACTTTTCTACATTTGGAAATATTGTGGCTCTGATCAACAGAAATCATACAGAAAAAGAATCCAAAAGGGTTAACAGAAAGTGCTGGGTTCCATAGATTCACCACGCTGACCTCCAAGTGAAGACAAACAGAGTGATAGATAAGACTCTGTTTAATGAGTAGTTTGCCTACCGGTTTCATGATCTCAATTATCACTTCATCAGGGCAGAAAAAGAATGACACTGATGTGTAAGGCTGGCTTCACACTGCAGTTTTTTCACTGATCCGTGTCCATCCGGTTTGGGTGCCAAAACCAGGAGTGTCTCCAAAACTCAGAACAGGTGTCAATCTTTCAATTCTAGTTTTTCTCTGCAAGTTCCTCTCCTGGTTCCTCTCCTGGTTTTGGCACCCAAACACTGATGGACACTGATCAGTGAAAAACTGCAGTGTGAAGCCAGCCTTAATGTGTTGCCACAGTATGACATGCATCAATCACTAATCTTATTCACACATAGGCAGGATTCAATGGACCCAATGAAGGCCACTTCACACACACAGATATCTGAGTCCAATATCTGAACAGATCTCTGGTTGCAGTGAAATTATGGATACATTGTTCTATTTTGTGGCTGTGTACAACATGGAGCAATGTATCCATGATTTCACTGCAACCAGAGATCTGTTCAGATATTGGACTCAGATATCTGTGTGTGTGAAGTGGCCTTTAGGCAGGAATGTGTTAAGACCAGTATGATATAACCTGTGACTACAATCCCATTAGGTCTACAGGTGTAATTACCCCTATCAATGACACATCCTAACACAAACCACTTCCCTGATAGTATTATATGGTCCAGATCCCCAAACTAGATGTTAATTTACTACCTGATTCTGCTGCTGGACTGCACACACGATCCCTCCTCTCCCCTACGATGGCTTCTTCCGGAGATGTTAATTAGTGATAATATATGTACTATGTAATAAAAGCTGTTTGTACTGGAATACATACATCCTTTAAGAGGGAATGCTCTGTTTTAATTAATATATATGAGAAACATTTTTTGATACATGAATAAAGTAATTTCAATATATATATTTTTTTGTGAATCATTCCTTAAGAGAAGGGTGATCCTTCTTTAGTTGAAATATATGTCCTTTTAGGAGTGACTATAGTTATTTTGGGATTGTTTTTTTAGAGTGAGGGAGATGTATGAATCCCAATAGTGAGTGATTTGACGCACACCAGGGGCCAGGGTTACTCCCGGTTTAGACAGGCGATTCTTCTCCTTCCTTGTCACGGGTGGACCGCGCCTGCCGGTAGTGGGGCCCGGTGTAGTGCAGATCAAAATTGAGGTCGTCTTACGGGAACAGATTAAAAAGGGGTTTTAATTTGTTTTCTTCGTGACGCCACCTATGAGTAGATTCGGTAAGGGCTACCGACGCTGCGGAACCTCCCGGGGTGATGGACAGCAGCAAGATGTTACGCTCCCCACAGGCTGAGCGGTGATCCCCGGGGGCTGGAGCTGCTCAAGATGTTGTGCGGCAGCTGCGGTTACCTTAAGTTTATGACGGACAGTTCATAAGGAGACACGGACACAGATAGTCTCTGCAACGGTTCTTTACTGTAACCAGCAGGCAGTACATGGCTTACAGTGGTTGAGTAGAAGACCGGGTGGACTCAGCAGTGATAGTGCTCCTCAGAGATCCGCAGTGTACCTCCTCTCTACCTCCTTAGCTTCTCTTGCCAGCGTCGCCCAGGAATACCAGGTCGGGTACGGGGAGGCTGCTTCAATGCCCTATCCATGATGTACGTTCTGGATTCTTTGGGGAGCCTTGGGTCCCTCGGTGGGTACACCGCTGGTTAGACGACTGGAAACTGGCTGGTGGTGGGGTGCTCCTATAAAGCTGCTCCTCCACGGGGCTGGTTCGCGTGGCAGAGGTGAACTGCTGCCAGCTTCGGTACCAGTGAACCGGCTGTAAGTTGTGGGCACGGGAGTCTTTTGGGAACCCGTGTAGATATGCCCATTCCCGGTGGTTAAGGCCTCAGGTGCGGACACCCGACCGGTGACGGCCCAGGGGCCCGCACAGGGTGCGGAGCCCCCGCTCCACTCCAAGTTCTAGTCTGCTCTCTTCAAGTTCTAGACTACTTCTCGACTTGTTCTGACTGTCTAGATTATTGTGTTCTCTTCACTACCCTAACACTCCACCCACCAGGACCTATGATTGGTCCCCTGTTCTAGGTGTTGTATGTTGGGTTGGATCTCTGAGTTAACTATTTCACTGCTTTGTCTAGAGAATATTGCGGCTGCAATACTCCCTTGTGACGCACTCGTTGCGGGGCGCCACACTCCCCCTTGGTTAAATCAGCTTGTCCCCAAGCGTCAAACTACTCACATTACAGAGGTTTTTACATTTTTATACATATATGACACACTTTTATTAAAATAGAAAAACAGGTAAAGAAATGCTTTGATGTTATAAGCAAAGAAACAGGTAATCACTTTGTGCGGACCTGGCGGGCGGTCGGCTGTACTTTAACTAGAGTCCAGGCTGTAGCCGCGAGATCACACAGTCAGTGACTAACGGTAACAGAGTCATTGATGAAAGTTCAAGTTTTTAAAGTCACTGGCTCTGAGGGTGATGGCGTACCCGGATAGCAAACCACCCATCTGCACAAGCATAGCGCTCGTAGGTGATAATATCGCCCCGGTATAGGTCGCGATCGGGATGTCCTCTTGGCAAGTTTGACTCAACGTCCCGGCGCCCCACAAACACCTCCTCATTCAAACCCACCTCCCAAGCGAACCCCCACCCGGTATGTAAGTTAAAGGTGGAAATTCTACCTTCACGGCGGAGTTCATCAGGCAGCGGCGGCTGGCGGCGAGCCTCGGCACGGGCCTCCATGTTGGCGCGTTCTCGGGCTTGCCACTCCTCTCGTCGTCTCTGGCGTATATCTCCGTCGTTACGGCTCGGGGTGTAAAGATGAGTAATGGAGCTGGTGGTTTGGCGGGAAGCTTGAACTTGGCGGGCTGTCTGTATCGGAACCCGGTGGAACGGCACAGGGGAAGGTGTCGGCAGTGCACCCGACCAGTGTACCCGAGCTGTGTGCCCGGAAGGAAGTTCTTTGTTGTCTCCCCAAGCGAACCCGGTGTCGAAATCCTCAGCGGTGCTGTGGGTCTCGTCGTCATCCTCTCCGACCTCTTCCTCGATGACCACATCAGGCTGCTCGATGATGAAAGACGTTAAAGCTTGTTCCGTTGTACAAC
Source organism: Allobates femoralis (assembly GCA_033576535.1). Taxonomy (NCBI): domain Eukaryota; kingdom Metazoa; phylum Chordata; class Amphibia; order Anura; family Aromobatidae; genus Allobates; species Allobates femoralis. Next base: position 62,372,784 of record JARQOC010000008.1, on the reverse strand, counting down.
GGGGCGGTGGTGCTGCGGATCCTTCCGTAGGGACGTCCTGCAGGGCTTCCAGGCTGCCTGCCTCTTCATCTGTTTCCGCAGGTAAAGGTGTTTCAATCCCGGTTACCAGGTAGGCCTCTGTGGTTGCAGAGGAGGCCTCCGGTTCTAGGGAGAAACAAGCGACAGTCTCGGTAGTGTGGAAACTAGTCGCGGGTTCCGCAGGTGGAACCTGGTAGAGATCGAGTTCTTCCATGGAGCGTGTTATGAGCTCCGGCTCAAGAACGGAATCGGTTGCGATGTTGGTCGCTGGAACGGGTCGAGTTGCGGCCTCCACCGGAATGACACAGTCTATTGGCTCAGGTGACGGAGCAGGACAGGTGGTAGGCGAGGGTGAGGCGGTCGAGAAGCTGGTGACGTCGTCTGGGCTTGGAGAAGCTGCACCCGGTCGGCTCTGCTGCATCGCATGGTGTAGTCGTCTGCCTAGGGTCGCGCTCCAGCTGCGAATCGTCCATTCCACTGTCTCTAGTAACCGCACCCGGAGGTCTTGCAGAGCCTCTAGCCAGAAGTCGGGGCTGCCGTCTATGGTAAGGGCAGGATCCGGACCCGGTTGGCTGATGGCTGCTCTGGCCTCCGCCTCGACCTCCCGCATCAGGTCTTGGAGTCTCATGCTGGCCATTCTTCTTTGGAGGGAAACCACACCCGTTCAACCGGTAAGACGTTCTGGTTGAGCTGGTGAAGATGTCTTCTCTCTCTGTCGGTGTGTCTAGGTATGACACTCCCATCTCCTCTGGGCTTTTGTAGTCCAATCGTGGGAAAAGTCTTTGGGGTCCGCCCCCATGGTTGATTCGAGCAATCAGGGCGGACAAAGAGTTTGGCGCCTTTTGTCGTTGGCCCTCCCACAGTGAGGGGGGGGGTTGACTCACTCCTGGGCTTCACGTGGCGGCTTCTTGTGGCGGGAACGCCATCTTGGGCGCCATCTTGACCCAATGGTGTAAAGGCGGGAAAGTTCTTTTAGGGACGAACAAAGTCCAATTGTAGACAATAAAGTCCAGTTTAAGCACAACATACCCGTTGGTAACGGGCCTGCTCGTATCCTGTTCGTGACGCCATTTTCTGACGCACACCAGGGGCCAGGGTTACTCCCGGTTTAGACAGGCGATTCTTCTCCTTCCTTGTCACGGGTGGACCGCGCCTGCCGGTAGTGGGGCCCGGTGTAGTGCAGATCAAAATTGAGGTCGTCTTACGGGAACAGATTAAAAAGGGGTTTTAATTTGTTTTCTTCGTGACGCCACCTATGAGTAGATTCGGTAAGGGCTACCGACGCTGCGGAACCTCCCGGGGTGATGGACAGCAGCAAGATGTTACGCTCCCCACAGGCTGAGCGGTGATCCCCGGGGCTGGAGCTGCTCAAGATGTTGTGCGGCAGCTGCGGTTACCTTAAGTTTATGACGGACAGTTCATAAGGAGACACGGACACAGATAGTCTCTGCAACGGTTCTTTACTGTAACCAGCAGGCAGTACATGGCTTACAGTGGTTGAGTAGAAGACCGGGTGGACTCAGCAGTGATAGTGCTCCTCAGAGATCCGCAGTGTACCTCCTCTCTACCTCCTTAGCTTCTCTTGCCAGCGTCGCCCAGGAATACCAGGTCGGGTACGGGGAGGCTGCTTCAATGCCCTATCCATGATGTACGTTCTGGATTCTTTGGGGAGCCTTGGGTCCCTCGGTGGGTACACCGCTGGTTAGACGACTGGAAACTGGCTGGTGGTGGGGTGCTCCTATAAAGCTGCTCCTCCACGGGGCTGGTTCGCGTGGCAGAGGTGAACTGCTGCCAGCTTCGGTACCAGTGAACCGGCTGTAAGTTGTGGGCACGGGAGTCTTTTGGGAACCCGTGTAGATATGCCCATTCCCGGTGGTTAAGGCCTCAGGTGCGGACACCCGACCGGTGACGGCCCAGGGGCCCGCACAGGGTGCGGAGCCCCCGCTCCACTCCAAGTTCTAGTCTGCTCTCTTCAAGTTCTAGACTACTTCTCGACTTGTTCTGACTGTCTAGATTATTGTGTTCTCTTCACTACCCTAACACTCCACCCACCAGGACCTATGATTGGTCCCCTGTTCTAGGTGTTGTATGTTGGGTTGGATCTCTGAGTTAACTATTTCACTGCTTTGTCTAGAGAATATTGCGGCTGCAATACTCCCTTGTGACGCACTCGTTGCGGGGCGCCACAGATTAGTAAAGCTGTCATATGAGTCAACACTTAGGTATATATATTCTCATAATCTAAAGTATAAATATGCTTAGTACACTTCTTGTTTAATCAATTAGATGCGACATTTGTTTCTTTGTATGCTAAGATGTCAAAAATGTAATACCCCTATAATCCCTCCCTTAATAGAATCATTTTCTTTGATCCTAATTTCTCTCATGCTAAAACGAAAACAGAGAGATTTGTATAGTCATCTGCTCTGTGCGCTTCAGAAGATTCAGCACATTAAGGTGCTGGTGTTTGTCACATGAGCATCGTATGAACACCCTGAAAACAGGTCAGCGATAATTCAACAAATGAGCATCATAAGAACATTCATTCCTGACTGTCTATATGTGTAAACAGGCGATCATCCAATAAATAAGCATCATATGAAAACGCATTTCTGACTGCCTACCTGCATAAACAAGGTGTGTAACAGCCCGCGCTGCTGAGTCCACAGGAAACACAAGGAATGCAAGATATGTCTTGTAGCAGTATTCTTCTTTATTTCCTATGGATATCCCTGAGGAAGGTGCATGGAGCTGCACCGAAACGCGTAGGAAATAAAGAAGAATACTGCTACAAGACATATCTTGCATTCCTTGTGTTTCCTGTGGACTCAGCAGCGCGGACTGGAACACACCTTGCTTCCCAAAATTTTGTGACGGTTTTTCCACGTGCGAGTGGTCGGTGGAGGTCCAGCAGCAGCTGATATTACTTTCATGCCTTCAAACCAGTTGTGGGTCACACAACTGGAATAGGTGAGTGGAATCTATATACACTACCCATACTGTCAGTGTCACTTTTGATAGGGCACTATTGCGCCTCTTGTTCCCCCATTTTTATTGATACCTGCATAAACAGGCTGGTGATCACCTGAAAAATGAGCATCGAATGAACACTCATTCCTGTCTACATGTGTAAACAGGCCAACAATTGTCCAACAAATGAGCATCTTATGAACACTCATTTCTGACTGAATAACTGTAAACAGGCTGGCAATCATCCGATAAATGTGCATTGGATAATCACTCATCCTTACTATATACCTGTCTAAACAGGCCAGCGATTATCCGCCAAATGATTATCTTATGAACACTCATTCCAGACTGTTTACATGTGTAAACAGGCTAGCGATCATCCAACAAATGAGCATCGTATGGACACTCATATCTGCCTTTCAGTCTTTGTAAACAGGCTAATGATTATCCGCCAAACAGCATTATATGAACACTCATTCCTGATTATCTATGTAGACTAGGGATGGGCGAATCTACTCGCTAGGACTCGTTACTCGGCGAGTAGTAAGGGACTCGCAGGACTCGGTACTCGGCGAGTTTCCCAGTGATGACTCGCATGAGTCCAATGCAAATCAATATCAATCCTAGTTTTGTCAGAAACGCTGACAAAACTAGGATTGCCATTGTTTGCATTAGACTCGTGCGAGTCATCACTGGCTACTGTGCCAGTGATAGCAGGGAAACTCGCAAAGTAACTGCTGTTTCTTTGCGAGCCGAGTCCAGCTGTCTTCTCTGTGCAGCTCCAGGGTCCTAGAACCTGCCTGCTCACAGAGATGATGTAGCAGTGCTGAGATTATTCTCAGTCTGCTCATTCCCTGTGCATGTAGCAGAGAGGACATCGCGTTTTGGACTACGTCGGACGGAAGAGGATTTTTTTAATTAAAGATGGAGTCCCTAATGGCTTTTTTTTTTATTTCAAATAAAAAATTTTCTCTGTGTTTTTTTAACCCTTTATTGGAGATTCTTAGTGGCTGGGTCAAACGTGGCCTGACATTAAGAATCTCGGGCTTAATACCAGCTTGTATAACAAAGCTGGTATTAACCCCTTTATTACCCAGCGTGCTACCGCCACCAGGGCCGCTGGAAGAGCGGGGTTCAGCGCCAGAGGATGGCGCTTCAATGAACGCGCCATCTTCTGGGGCGGCTGCGGGCTGCAATTTGCAGCGGGGGGTGCCCAGAAAGCTTGGGCATCCCTGCGCTGCGGATTCCAGCCCTCAGCTGCTTAGCTGTACCTGGCTAGACATAGAAATTGCGCGGAGCCCCACGCATTTTTTTAAAATTATTTAATGAATTTCAGAGTCAGAGTCTCAGAGTCAGAATCTCAGAATTTCATGAAATAATTTAAAAAAAATGCGTGGGGCTCCGCGCAATTTCTATGTCTAGCCAGGTACAGCTAAGCAGCTGGGGGCTGGAATCCGCAGCGCAGGGATGCCCAAGCTTTCTGGGCACCCCCCGCTGCAAATTGCAGCCCGCAGCCGCCCCAGAAGATGGCGCGTTCATTGAAGTGCCATCCTCTGACGCTGAACCCCGCTCTTCCAGCGGCCCTGGTAGCGGTGGCACGCTGGGTAATAAAGAGGTTAGGGCCAGCTTTGTATTATCAGCTGGCCCTAAGCCCGAAATTTATGGTGGTCACGCCAATATTAGACATGACCGCCATGAATTTCTATTAAATTGTTTTAAAAAAACACAACACAAAGAAAATTTTTTATTAGAAATAAAAAAAAAAGCCATTAGGGACTCCATCTTTAATTAAAAAAATCCTCTTCCGTCCGACGCAGTCCAAAACGCGATGTCCTCTCTGCTACATCCCCTGTGTATAGATATAGATCTCTATGCACAGGGAATGAGCAGACTGAGAACAATCTCAGCTCTGCTACATCATCTCTGTGCACAGACATTCATGTCTGTACACAGGGAATGAGCAGACTGAGAACAATTTCAGCTCTGCTACATCAGGCAGCAGGCGGGCTCTAGGACCCTGGAGCTGGCAGCCAACACAGAGGAGACAGGACTCTTATCTGTGCGAGTCAGCGATTACTTACAAAGTAAACGAGCAATGCAAATAAATGACAAAACTAGGATTGCTTCAGGCTGAAGCTTCCGAGACACATCTGCGAGTTGTAAATCTCACACTACTCGCTATTACTCGCTTCCCCATTCATTAACATTGGACTCGCTAGACTCGCAACGAGTAGCGAGTCCTGGGCTCGGACTCGCTAGAGTCAAGCGATTCCGAGTAATTTAGGATTCGCCCATCACTAATGTAGACATTAAATACACAAAAAGAGAAAGAGGAGGGTTTCTGCCTTGATAGAAGTTGGATGTATTATAAAAATGTATACTTTTCTTCTCACTAAAATGTAGCTTTTAATGTTCTCAGTTTAAAAAGACAAACATGCAAGATAGATTTTGGAACAGTGCAGACCTTTCCATAAACATCACAGATTTTACAAAAAAAACAAGTAAAGTGATCAAGAATTTCAAGTGAAAAGATAGGACTCATAAAAAGCCTTTCCTTTATGAGGGATGCATTCAGTCAGACAGACCATATAAATGGGTGGTATAGGGGTCTTATTTACCCCATGGGACCCCTCAACCTTGGGACCCCTCTTGATTATGGATAAATTAGCCCTAGTAAAAGTCTATGAGGAGAACTGCTTTCCTATGGATATGGCCACTCCAGTCATACACAAGCTTTTAGTCATAGATTATCAATAGGGATGAGCGAGTGTACTTATTACTATTCGGTACTTGCCGAATAGTACGGTACTCGGGCTACTCGTTACTCTGTGAGTATCCTTGCAATTACTCGCTAAGTAACGAGTACAATGTAAGTCAATGGGAAATGCGAGTAATTCCTCAGCTTCCAGACCATATAAAGAGGTCTGGCAGCAGAGGAAAAGGCTGCAATGGCCACATGATTGTTTAAAAGCCGGCGGTAAAAAGCCGCCGGTTTTTAAACATTCATTAAGCCCCCTACTCGCTTCCCCGCAGCCTCCCATCCCGATCCTCCACTCCCCCCACCTCCTCCACACCCGATCCTAACTTAGGACCGGGTAGGGAGTGCAGCACCAGTGAGCGGGGAGCGCAGGAGCCGGGCGGGGAAGCTGGCGGTGAGAAGACTTCACCACCGGCTGTCCTGGTCTGTGCTGCACTCCCCGCTCACTGATGCCCGCTGCCTGGTGCTTCGCTCCCCACCCGGTCCTAACTTAGGATCAGGTGGGGAGGGGCATCAGCGAGCGGTGAGGGGGTATCAGTGAGCGGTGAGCGCAGCACAGACCAGGAAAGCTGGCGGTGAAGTCTTCTCACAGCCAGCTTCCCCGCCCGGCTCCTGCACTCCTGGCTCACTGCTGATGCACTCCCCGCCCGGGTTTTTCTTCCGATTCCAAAAACATTGCATGCACCGTTTTTGGATTCGGCAGACAATTCCCCACTACTCCAGGATACATCCGGCGAGATAGCAGCCGGATGGCAGATAATTGCCACCCGGCGCGATCCAGCTCCGTGCAGCCCGATAGTATTCTATGCAGCAAAACTCCGGTCCAGGCTGTCACTCCTGACAGCCCCGGACCGGACGCCGCCGCAATGTGAACCCAGCCTTAAAGCTATCCGAACCAGAAAATCTTTATAGTCACTAATCACTACTTATCAGCTCTTCTCGAGTCCAAATATGGTGAAAAGGATCAAATTGAACAACTAGTTACAATTTTAAACCATGACTAGGAAAAGTCCTCATGAAAGTTGATGGTGGGGGCTTTGTCATGTGTTTGTCTCTATATTTTAACATAGCTGAAACCTACCAAGTTTTAAGTCTTTGATTCATATTTTTCCCAAATCCCGCATGAGAGAGATAAATCAGAGAGATCAATCACAGGATCAGATGAAAAAAAGCCGGGCTGCTTTATTTAATCAATTTTTCATTAGCTAGCAGAGTATTAAATACTGTGTTAAAATCTATGTTAAAAAATCAAACAATGAAAAAGCATATCTAATGAATATGATAGGATCCCAACTAGAATAGTCAAACGAAGCAAAAAAATCCAAACACACCTGCTCAGATAATATTTCATAAGAATTAGAGGACTAAAACTTTAATTGTAGACTTAAACAATGTGGTTACACCCGCGCTTTATACAAGGCTAAAACTATAACAGATCAAAAAACAAAAGAGCATTGTCTATGGGGCTTACGGCAGGTGCGGCAAGTGCGGTAAAGTTGTGGTTTCGGCACTTGCGGCAGATGCGGCCATGAAAAAAACGCGGTCAGCCGCGATTTTTTCGTGGCCACATCTGCCGCAAGTGCCGAAACCGCACTTGCCGCACACTTACCGCAAGCCCCATAGACATTGCATGGGGCTTGCCACAGGTGAACCGCAAGTGCGGACGTTATGCGGTAACTGTGGCAGATGCAGTTTTTTCACCGCAACTGCTGCGATCAGCGCTTACCGCTGATGTGAAAAGGCCCTAACAGAAATAACAAATCAGATAATGATGGGATTGTTTTCTCTACTACCTACAGTGTTGACTTCAACAATATTAATCACAGTAAGGCTGGAGTCACAGTAGCATTTTTCACATGCGTTTTTGGAGACCTGCGTTTTCAAAAACGCATGTAAAAAACGCACCCATAGGCCCCCATGTTAAAAAACACATGCCCTAATAGCCAAAAAGCATGTGTGACTGTCCCATGCGTTTTTGGAGCATATCAAAAACCGCATGCGTTTTTGTAGAAAACGCATGCGTTTTTGTAGAAAACGCTTGCGTTTTTATAACATGGGTTCCTATGGAAAACGCATGCAAAAACGCATGTACAGTTAGTACCTTTTAGTGCCATTCAAAAACGCATGCGTTTCCCATAGGAGCCCATGTTAAAAAAAACGCATGCGTTTCCGGAAACGCATGCGTCTTTTTAACATGGGCTCCTATGGGAAACGCATGCGTTTTTGAATGGCACTAAAAGGTACTAACTGTACATGCGTTTTTGCATGCGTTTCCCATAGGAACCCATGTTATAAAAACGCATGCGTTTTCTACAAAAACGCATGCGTTTTTCAAAACGCTCAAAAAAATACTACAAGCACTATTTTTAAGTGCAGATTCAAAAACGCACCCAAAAACGCAGGGAGCCATCACACACCTTACAAAACTCATGCTGACATGAAAAAAAGCATGAGTTTTGTTAAATCACTTAAAAAAACGCATGGCAACTGTGACCCCAGCCTTACATCACAATGAGAGTTTATCCAAAACTCAAAAATGGCAATATGTGTGTAGCGCGCTGAGGTTTATCTATTGGTAGCATGATTTCACTCAGTATGTACATTCCTTCTTAGGCTGTGGTCACAGTTGACATGCGTTTTTTTAGTGCCTTTTAAAAACACATGCTTTTTTACATGCGTTTTTCATGTCAGCATGAGTTTTTTAAGGTGTCTGATGGCTCCCTGCGTTTTTGGCTGCGTTTTGAAATCTGCACCCAGAAATAGTGCTTGTACTATTTTTTGGTGCATTTTTAAAAACGCATGCGTTTTTGAAGAAAACGCATGCGTTTTATAACATGGGCCCCTATGGAAAACGCATGCAAAAACGCATGTACAATTAGTACCTTTTAGTGCCATTCAAAAACACATGCGTTTCCCATAGGAGCCCATGTTAAAAAAACGCATGCGTTTTTGAATGGTACTAATTGTACATGCGTTTTTGGATGCGTTTCCCATAAGGTCCCATATTAAAAAACGCATGTGTTTTTGGAAAAGCACCAAAAACGCATGGGACAGTCACACATGCTTTTTTGCTATTAGGGCATGCGTTTTTTAACATGGGGGCCTATGGGTGCGTTTTATTACATGCGTTTTTGAAAACGCAGGTCTCCAAAAACGCATGTGAAAAATGCTACTGTGACCCCAGCCTAATACATGAGTCAATACATGGTTGTTCAGCAAGGTTTTTTTTCCCTTGTGTGACTTCTAATTGTAATATGTAAAAATGTGAAAGCTCCATTGTGCTCCCAATTATTGAAAACCTTTAATAGCAATCGTCTTTTTCTATAGGAAAATGGGACTCCTGGGGCACCCTAGGCTCCAGGCCCCGGTGCGATTTCATCCCCTGCACCTGTTGCAGTTATGCCCCTGCTCAAAAGTTATTGTGAAAATTTAATTTACCACAAATAAAATGTTCGCTTTTAATACATTGTAGAGAATCGTTTGCATCCAATGACTGCCTAAAACCTGGAAGCCATGAATGTCACCAAACACTGGGATTCTTCCTTTGTGAGGCATGGTTGACCTTTATTGTAGCTGACTTTCTACGCTATGTTTTGCCTTAAACATGTGAACTGCATGCTTGATGGGGTTGTGATCGGGTAATTGATTCAGTCACTGCAGAATATTCCACTTCTTTGTCTGAAAAAAACTCCTTTGTTGCTTTCAGAGATTGTTTTGAGTATTTGACAATCTGTACTGTGATACGTCATTCACTCATACTTGGTGCATTTGTTTGAGTCTTGGCAGACGGTATCGTCCTATACATTTCAGATTTCATCTGGAGGCACGGTGGCTAAGTGGTCGGGTTTTGGGTTTAAATCCCACCAAGGACAACATTTGCAGGGAGTTTGTATGTTCTTCCCATGTTTAGGTGGGTTTCCTCAGGGTTCTCATACTCCTAAGACATGCAGATAAGGACCTTAGATTGTGAGCCTGGATGGGGACAATGTTGTTGAGGTATGTAAAATGTTGTGGAATTAATGCACTATATTAGAAAATAAATATTATTATGTTGTCTTCAGTCACATCATCAACAAACACTAATGACTCAGGACTATTGTAAGCCATCCATTCCTGACGATCATGCTGCCTCCATCATGTTTTACAGAGAATGTGATATGCTTTGGGTTATGAGCCTTCCGAACTGTCTCCACACTTTCTTCTTTTCATCATACTGGTAGAGGTTGATCTTATTTTCAACATCCAAAGAACACTTTTCGAGAACTGGGTTGGCTTCTTTAGATGGTTTTTGGAAATCTCCAATATGGCCTTTCTAGTTTTGAAGTTGAGTAATGGTTTGCACATTGTGATGAACCCTCTGTATTTGCTCTCATGAAGTCTTCTCATTAAAATAGATGTGCACAAAGATACTGAAAGATCTACTCCCTGGAGAGTGTTCTTCACTGGGTTAAATGTTTTCCTCACCATGGAGAGGATTCTATGATCATCCGCCATTGTTGCCTTCTGTGAACACCCAGGCTGTTTTGAGTTCCCAATCTCAACAGTGGGCTTTTTTGTTTGCAGTTGCAGAATGTACATGTTGATTTGGCCACTCCTAACATTTCCATTATCTTTCTGATGGATTTCTTTTGTTTTATTTAGCCTACTGATGGTCTGTTTCTCTTCCATTGAGAGCTCATTTGACCTCACATATACACAGGGCACCTACAAACAGACACATTTATACACAGCTTACCGTATATACTCGTGTATAAGCCGACCCGTGTATAAGCCGACCCCCCTACTTTTGCCCCAAAAATCTGGAAAAACCTATTGACTCGTGTATAAGCCGAGGGTGGACCCCAGCACAGGTACACAGCCCCCAGCAGTGTGGTATACAGGCCCCCCCCAGTGGTATACAGGCCTCCCCAGTGGTAGTATATAGCAGCCCCAGTGGTAGTATACAGCAGCCCCAGTGGTAGTATACAGCAGCCCCAGTGGTAGTATACAGCAGCCCCAGTGGTAGTATACAGCAGCCCCAGTGGTATACAGCAGGCCCCCAGGGGTACATATAGCAGCCCCCAGGAGGTACCCAGCAGCCCCCTGGGGGCACACAGCAGTCCCCAGGGGGTACACAGCAGCCCCCTGGGGTACACAGCAGCCCCCAGGGGGTACACAGCAGCCCCCAGGGGGTACACAGCAGCCCCCAGGGGGTACACAGCGGCCCCCAGGGGGTACACAGCGGCCCCCTGGGGGTCCCCAGTGGCCCCCTGGGAGTACACAGCGGCCCCCAGGGGGTCCCCAGCAGCCCCCTGGGGGTCCCCAGCAGCCCCCAAATGCTGGCACTCGTCCCCCCTTGCAAGGGCCCCCCCCCCCCCGCTTCTCTTACCATTCCGGACTTCTGATCCGCGCCGCTCCTCGGCGCTCCTCGCTGCTCCGTCCGTCCGTCTTTTACATCCGGGATCCCCGGCCGCGCGATGACGTCATATGCCTGCGACGGCCGGAGATCCCGGATGTAGAAGACGGACGGAGCAGCGAGGATGAAGCACCGAGGAGCGGCGCGGATCAGTAGTCCGGAATGGTAATATAACCATCGGGGGGGGGCCCTTACAAGGGGGGGTGAGTGCCAGCATTTGGGGGCTATATGCACTGCTTCCCCCTGCCGCTGATTGACAGGGGGAAGCAGTGCATATTTAATGAGTGGCCCCACGTGACGGGGCCGCTCATACAGCAGCCCCCCGCCCCCGCCTCCTGAAGCCTCCACAGCCCCGGACACAGCCCCCCCCCGTATTGACTCGTGTATAAGCCGAGGGGGAGACTTTTCAGCCCAAATTTTGGGCTGAAAAACTCGGCTTATACACGAGTATATACGGTACATTTATACACATACAGTATATCACAAAAAGTGAGAACACCCCTCACATTTTTGTAATATTTTATTATATCTTTTTGTGGGACAACACTAAATATATTATACTTTGAAGCAATGTAAAATAGGTATACAATGTACCTCTTGTATAATGGTATAAGTTTGGTGTGCCCTCTAAATAAAACACATTCATCAATGTCTAAACCATTGGCAACAAAAGTGAGTACACCCCTATGTGAAAATATCCAAATTGTGCCAAACTAGCCATCTTTCCCTCCCTGTGGTGTATGTTACAATGTCTCAGGTTTAAATGGAGACTGGGTATGTTAAATTTCATGTAATCACACACTTTCTCATACTGGTCACTGGAAGTTGAACATGGCACCTCACGGAAAAAAATTCTCTGAAAATAAGAATTGTTGTTTTACATAAAGATGGACTAGGATACAAGAAAATATAAGAAACTGAGCTGCAATACTACAGCAGTTTAACAAGACAGGATCAAATCAGAGCATGCAACCCCACGGCCAACCAAAGAAATCGATTGCACATGCTCAGCGTCATATCCAGAGGTTGTATTTTTAAATAGATTTATGAGTGCAGCCAGTATTGCTGCTGAGGTTAACAGGTGAGGGGATCGGCCTATGAAAACTCAGACCAAACCCCATATAGTGCATCAAATTGGCATGCTACAACTTTCATCCCAGAAGAAATCCTTTTCTAAAGATGATGCACAAAAAGCCGCAAACAGTATGCTGAAGACAAGAAGACTAAGGACATGGATCACTGAAACCATGTCCTGTGACCTGATAAGACTAGTATAAACTTACTTTGTTCAGATGGTGTCAAGCGTGTGTGGTGGCAACCAAGTGAGAAGCACAAAGATAAGTGTGTCATGCCTATAGTCAACATGTTAATGAGGATTTCATGGTTTGGGGCTGAATGAGTGATGGCAGCTGTGTAGAGCTTCAGGTCATTGTGGAATCTGTGAATGCCAATGTGTCTATAATGTGGCATACTGAAGCAGAGCATGATCCCCTCCCTTAGTAAACTTGGCTGCAGGGCAGTATTCCAACATGATAATGACCCCAAACACACCTTCAAGGCTACAACTGCCTTCCTAAAGAAACTGAGGGTAAAGGTGTTTGATTGGCCAAGCATGTCTTCAGACCTAAACCCTATTGAGCATTTGTGAGGCATCATCAAAAATGAGGTAGAGAAGCACAAGGATTCTAATGCTCACGTCATCATGGAGGAGTGGACGAGGATTCCTGTGGCTCCCGTGAAGCTCTAGTGAACTCCATGCCCAAGAGAGTTAAGGCAGTGCCTGAAAATAATGGTGGCCACACAAAATATTGATAAAGGGCACAATTTGATCACTTTCAGTTAGGGGTGTATTCCCTTTTCTTACCAGTGGTTTAGAAATTAATGTCTGTGAGTTGAGTTCTTTAAAGGGAACACTAAATTTATAGCTAAACAAACTGTACACTGACTTCTTTACATTGTATCAAAGTTTACAAGTTTATAACCACTTATAAATACCACTTCTCCCTTTCTTGTTACACTAATAGCAACACCGCAAAAGAAATGCTGGCACAGGCTTCCAGTAGCCGTTGTTTCAGATGCTGCACATCTCGTATCTTCACAGCATAGGCAATCGCCTTCCGATGACCCCAAAGAGAAAAGTCTAAGGGGGTCAGATCCAGAGACATTGGTGGCTATTAAACTGACCCACGACGACCAAACACTTTCCAGGAAACTGTTCATGTAGGAATTATCGGACCTGACACCCATAATGTGGTGGTTCACCATCTTGTTGGAAAAACTCAGGGAACGTGCCATCTTCAGTGCATAAAGAGGGTAACACATCATCATGTAGCAATTTCAGATATCCAGTGGCATTGAGGTTTCCATTGATGAAGAATGGCCCCACTATCTTTGTACCCCATATACCACACCATACCATCAATTTTTGTGTTCCAACAGTCTTGGAGGGATCTATCCACTGTGGGTTAGTGTCAGAACAATAGCAGTGGTTTTGTTTGTTAGCTTCACCAATCACAAAAAGGTTTGCATCATCACTGAACATAACGTTCTGTGTAAACTGAGGGTCATGTTCCATTTTTTGTTTTGCCCATTCTACAAACTCAGTGCGCCGATCTGGGTCATCCTCTTTGAGATGCTGCAGCAGCGATTTTGTTAGGGTGCCATTTGTAAGTAGCTAATATCCACCGAAGGGATGTTCGACTGATGCCACTTTCCAGTGACATGCGGCAAGCGCTACGCTGTGGGATCTTGCTGAATGAAGCTAGGACAGCCACTGATGTTTCTTCATTAGTGACAGTTTATTACATTTTGGCAAATCCAACACTGAACCTGTTTCACGAAATTTGGCAAGCAGTTTGCTAACTGTAGCATGGGAAATGTGTGGTCTTTTAGGGTGTCTTGCATTGAAATCTGTTGCAATGACCCAGGTATTGTGTTCTCCATACATCAACACAATTTCTATCCTCTCCTCACGTATTAACCTCTGCTACATGTCAATTGCTGTAACCAAAGAGAAACTTGAAAATAACTCATGAAAGAGTAAAGTTACATTAAAACCAAGCACACCATTGTTTTTCTTATCAAATTCTCAATAAGTTTGATGTGCCACATGATCCTCTTCCAATTGAAAAAAATAAAGTTGGATCCAAAATGGCCAACTTCAAAATGCCCACCATGATCACCACCCATCTGGAAAAGTTTTCCCCCTCCCATATACTAATTTGCCACAAGCAGGAAGGTGATATCACCAACCATTCCCATTTTATTTAGTTGTATCCATATAAATGGCCCACCCTGTATCCACAGAGCACATACATACAGATAAATGCATACACAGAGCACCTACATACAGATACATGTATACATATAGTATTACATACCGATACATGTATACTCAGGTCACATACATACAGACACCTGTATAAATAGAGCACCTGCATGCAGAGAGATGTATGCGCAGAGCACATATATACACATACATACAGGCACAGTTCACATACATACTGATACATTTATACACAGAGCACCTACATACAGTTAGATATATATAAATTACATACAGACACATGTATACACAAAGCACACACATAATATACGAGGACTATGGAGGGTGCATTATACTATATGGAGGACTTTGGGGTGTATTATACTATATGGAGGACTATGGAGCGCATTTTACTATGTGGAAAACAATGTGGGGCCCATTAAACTATATGGAGGACTATGTGGGGCCCATTGTATTATACTGAAGGCTATTTGGGGCCTTTATAATATTTGGAGGGTTATGTGAGGGCCATTATACTTTATGGAACTAATCTCCCGATATCATCCAACTTGTAATCTTCGATCCTCCCAAGACTTTCTTCTTTCCTCCACACTTGTACGTTCCTCATCTAACCAACTGCAAGGCTTCGCCCGAGCAGCCCCCTTCCTCTGGAATTCTGCACCCCATCATATCCGACTGTCCCCTACACTCGGAACCTGAAAACCCATCTCTTCAGAACAGCCTACAACCTGCAATGACCACAGTGCCACCTCACCACCACTGGACCCGGTGCTCCACCACCATCGGACCTGGCACTCCAGCATCACTAGACCCGGCGCTCCTCCACCACCCGAGCAGACCCAACCTACTGTCTCCTCCCCATTGCCCTGTAGAATGTAAGCCCGCAAGTGCAGGGTCCTCTCTCCCCTCTGTATCAGTCTGTCACTGTTAGATTGTTCATTGTATTTTAACTTGTCTGTATGTAACCCTTTCCCATGTACAGCACCATGGAATCAATGGTGCTCTATAAATAAATAATAATAATAATAATAATAATAATAATAATAATAATAATAATGGAAGGCATTATAATAATTGGAGGACTGTGTTGGAGCCATTGTACTGTATGCAATTAATGCAATTATTTATGCAGTGTAAAGTTTTATTTGGTGTCCATCAAACTGTGTGGAGGGCTGTGTCAGGGCCACTATACTGTTTGGAGGGCTAGTAGGGGCCACTATATAGTGTGGAAATATGTGGGGGCCTTAAATATATATGTATATAAATTAAAAGAGAAGGGAAGCGCACATAGAGTAGTACCACTATTATACAGGTCCCTCAGACAGCAAATGGTTAAACTCACCTGATGTAGTTGTGAGTGTCACAACTACAATAAAAGCACACAGGAGGTTGCTGCAGGCTCCCAGCTGAGAACTGAAGAATCCAGATAAGGCTGGTTTCACATAACGATTTTGTGCCTGTCCGTGGGATCCGACTTTGAAGGGGGACCCCACAGACAGGCACGGATCCATACGGATCCCTGAAATCGGATGGCAATTAGCCATCCGATCTGCAGGATCCGTGTGGATCCTGCGGTCCCCTGTCTCTCCCTACTCCTGCCTCCTCCATCTTCTTCCCTCTCCTATGCTACTCTGTCCCCCCGCTATTCTTTGCTGTGCCCCCGCTATTCTATCCTCCTCTATCCCTATCCTGTCCCCTGTCCTCTTCCCTGTCCTCTCCCTGTGTGTAAAAAAATAAAAAAACCTCCTCCCGGAGGATACATCACCTGTCACAGGCTCCACGCTGCAGCACCATCAGGACTGAAGGACCTGTGATGATGTCAGAGTCACATGACCCGGTCAGCTGACCGGGTCTCTCACATCATTACAGGCTCTTCTGCCCTGATCGTGTGCAGCGTTGGAGCCGGTGACAGGTGATGTATCCTCCGGGAGGAGGTTTTTTTATTTTTTACACACAGGGAGAGGACAGGGGACAGGATAGGGATAGAGGAGGATAGAGAAGAGGGGGCACAGCAAAGAATAGCGGGGGCACAGCATATAGAATAGGAGAGGGCAGAAGATGGAGGAGCAGAAGCAGGGAAAGACAGGGGATACGGAGCCGACATCGAATCTGAGGTGAGCTCGGATCTGATGTCCATAGGCTCCCATGTTGTGGGCACTAGGATCAGCCTCGGATCAGCAGTGATCCGATGCTGTCCGATGTGAGTCACGGACACAAAATCGTAGCAGGCTACGATTTTGTGCCCTTGATTACATCGGATCGGATCGGATGGTGCCAAAATCGGATGCCAATAGTGGCACATCCGATCCCATCCAATTCCCATAGGGGAACATGGGGTCCGATTTCGGATCCGATTGTATCCGTTTTGGAACGGATACAATCGGATGACCGAAAATCGTTATGTGAAAGCAACCTAAGAGTAAAAAGAGCTGTGATCAAATGCCGCGCTGACCACAAAGATAAACACAGAGTTAATCACACACTCTGTTTATTTTGCCATTTTGCCATTTGATCCCAGCTCTTTTTACTCTTATCTGGAAAGATATATGTAGACATAGATCACATGCATACATGCATATGTATGCACAAAGCACCTACATATAGCCTCTTGTATACACAGAGCACATTTACACACATTTTCAGAGCACCTGTAGTCAGAAACATATACACAGAACACTTACATGCAAATACATGTATACACAGAGCACCTACTTACAGATACATGTCTACACAGAGCACCTACCTACAGATACATGTATACAAAGCATCTATATACACACATATGTATACCTAGGGCATTTATACACACATACACATGCGTGGGTACAAACACCATGAAGGACTTATCACTTTGTCTGCTCTTCTTCAGTTCTTCAAGACTCCTGTAAGTCAAAGAACCTGTGGTTGCATTGTGGTCACATAACCATGATTTTAATCTCTCAAGATTGGAAACTATACTTACAGTGTTGGCCAAAAGTATTGACACCCCTTCAATTCTGTCAGATAATACTCAGTTTCTTCCTGAAAATGATTGCAATCACAAATTCTTTGGTATTATTATCTTCATTTAATTAGTCTTCAATGAAAAAAACACAAAAAGAATTATCCTAAAGCCAAATTGGATATAGTTCCACACCAAACATAAAAAAGGGG
Organism: Allobates femoralis; assembly: GCA_033576535.1. Taxonomy (NCBI): domain Eukaryota; kingdom Metazoa; phylum Chordata; class Amphibia; order Anura; family Aromobatidae; genus Allobates; species Allobates femoralis. Next base: position 62,355,204 of record JARQOC010000008.1, on the reverse strand, counting down.
GTGGACAAAAGTATTGGCACTGTTAGAAAAATCATGTGATGCTTCTCTAATTTGTGTAATTAACAGCACCTGTAACTCACCTGTGGCACCTAACAGGTGTTGGCAATAACTAAATCACACTTGCAGCCAGTTGACATGGATTAAAGTTGACTCAACCTCTGTCCTGTGTCCTTGTGTGTACCACATTGAGCATGGAGAAAAGAAAGAAGACCACAACTGTCTGAGGACTTGAGAAACCAAATTGTGAGGAAGCATGAGCAATCTCAAGGCTACAAGTCCATCTCCAAAGACTTGAATGTTCCTGTGTCTACCGTGCACAGTGTCATCAAGAAGTTTAAAGCCCATGGCACTGTGGCTAATCCCCCTAGATGTGGACGGAAAAGAAAAATTGACTAGAGATTTCAAAGATTGTGCGGATGGTGGATAAAGAAACTTGACTAACATCCAAACAAGTTCAACTGCCCTGCAGTCCAAAGGTACAACAGTGTCAACCTGTACTATCCGTTGGCGTCTGAATGAAAAGGGACTGTATGGTAGGAGACCCAGGAAGACCCCACTTCTTACCCCGAGACATAAAAAAGCCAGGCTGGAGTTTGCCAAAACTTACCTGAGAAAGCCTAAAACGTTTTGGAAGAATGTTCTCTCTTTTTGGGCAAAGGTATCAACATAGAGTTTACAGGAGAAAAAAAGAGACATTCAAAGAAAAGAACACGGTCCCTACAGTCAAACATGGCGGAGGTTCCCTGATGTTTTGAATTTGTGATTGCAATCATTTTCAGGAAGAAACTGAGTATTATCTGACAGAATTGCAGGGTGTCAATACTTTTGGCCAACACTGTATAATGCAGAACTGCTATTATCAACGCAGCTTCTGCTGTAAATGTTGGCGACCTCTAAGGGGGTTGGGGTCATTGGCCATTGCTCAGTTTGCACTTCTTTTAACATCATCCCTTCTCCCTGCTGAACAATTCTCCATACCAATGTACAGCTGACATATAGGTATTGTGTATGGTGCCACTAAGCTGTGAAAGGAGAAAATCCATCCTACCCTTCTTTGTCTATAGCTTCAAAGCAGACCTATGAGTTTCCATGAATTTATTCAACAAAACAACTTTTTATGGCCTGATCTATTAAGTCAAATCCATTGGATTTCTCCTTCACCTCCTGAGTAATTTACACGTTGCTCATTAGTTGCTTTAACTATAGAGAACTTGACAGTTTTGTAGAATGTAGTCCAGGTATAGAAGATGTAAGCTGTTCTGCCAAACCACAGACCACAGGGTTAACTCCAAAACCAAACCGAAATGAGAGCAAGGAGGGGCCAAAGCTTCTGGAACATCTTATAAAATGATGTAATGTTCAGGTGAATGACCTCTAAACCTTCATTAAATAAGAAATAGCCAGACCAGACTTTTCTGATAACATCTCCAAGTAAAATGTTTTCCCTTTTCTCTTTCCAAGTACGGTATCTTACTTTGAACATGCACTTTCACCAATGCCAGAATTTCATTAGTTGTAAGGAAGTGTATTGTGCATAAGAGCTGACAGCTATGGAGGCTTTGTTAAGACTTATTACCATGGTATTTCTCGCCCCATAATACAAAAGGAAACATTCTACAAGTTTCTACAATTGATATGCTTAGGTTACATTTTGATAAGGTGCTGGGACAAAAATTTGGTTTTGTCAGCATTGCCTTGGTTTAAACCCAACTTGTCAACATTCCCCTTTGCAATTCAAATTGGCTTACCAAATTTATTCCAAATTCTGTATCACTGATGAAGTTCCTTGTATGTTGGACTTGAGTTTTTTTGTCTGCTTTAGTTTTTATGACATAAAAATTGTACCCAGATGTTTCTCATTTAGTTAACAGTCAAATAAGGTCTCATGAGTTACAGTACAGCAAAAATGTACATAAATGTTCAACTAGTTTCTGCTCAGGATCATCATCATACGTTTATGACATTCTAAGAATTCGGCTTCCGACATAACTTTGTGAGTCAATGTTGGCCCTTTAACACTGTATATCTTTACTATACAATTCTCCATATAACCTTTTGCTTCTCTATCTGCAATGATTCTGCCCTTCATCAATTCCAGGCTGTTTAACCCTACATCATATGTCATGTCATTGTAAACATGTTACATATGTTCATATGTGTCAAATGTCTATTTCTTTCTACTGCATAAAAGTCCAGTAAAATAGAAATGAGAATAGGGACTTGTTACTGCGCTCCCACTCCATACAAAATTCAAGATTCAAAGAGTATTTCAATTTATATGGTGGTATTTATTTCTACGCATTTCAGGGTAAACCCCTTCCTCAGGAACACTACAATAATTGGATGTACCTGGACTACTACTGGAAGGAGTACTGTTGAAGACTGCAAAAAGAACTTGACATCTAAAGTTGTCTCAGGCGAAAAGGGTAGTTGTGACATCTCACAACCCAAATAGGTGAGCAAATCCACCACTTATTTCTACACATTCTGACAACAGATATACACTACTAGAAATAAGCTAGCTACTGAGCCACCATACATTGCTAACCACTGAGCCACCATATACAGTCCTAACCACTGAACCACCAAACAGTGCTAACTACTGTGCTGCTGTAGAGTTCTAACCACTGAGCCACAATACAGTGCTAAGCACAGAGCCACCGTACATTGCTAACCACTGAGCCACCATATACAGTCCTTATAACTGAGTCACCATACAGTGCTAACCATTGAGCCATCGCACAGTGCTAACCACTGATCCACCATACAGTGCTAAGCCCAGAGCCACCGTACATTGCTAACCACTGAGCCACCATATACAGTCCTAACCACTGAGCCACAATACAGTGCTAACCACTGAGCCACCATACAGTGCTAACCACTGAGCCACCATACAGTGCTAACCACTGAACCACCAGACAGTGCTAACCACTGAGCCACCATACAGTGCTAACCACTGAGTCACCATATACAGTGCTAACCACTGAGCCACCGTACAGTGCTAACCACTGAGCCACCATGCAGTGATAACCACTGAGCCACCATACAGTGCTAACCACTGAGCCACCACACAGTGCTAACCACTGAGCCACCATACAGTGCTAACCACTGAGCCACCATATACAGTGCTAACCACTGAGCCACTGTACAGTGCTAACCACTGAGCCATTGTACAGTGCTAACCACTGAGACACCAGACAGTGCTAAACACTGAGCCACCACACAGTGCTAACCCCTGAGCCACCACACAGTGCTAACCCCTGAGCCACCATACAGTGCTAACCACTGAACCACCATATACAGTGCTAACCACTGAGCCACCGTACAGTGCTAACCACTGAGCCATCATACAATGCTAACCACTGAGCCACCACACAGTGCTAACCCCTGAGCCACCATACAGTGCTAACCACTGAACCACCATATACAGTGCTAACCACTGAGCCACCACACAGTGCTAACCACTGAGCCACCATACAATGCTAACAACTGAGCCACCCTACAATGCAAACCACTGAGCCCCATGCAGTAATAACCCCTGAGCCACCATACAGTGCTAACCTCTGAGCCACCATGCAGTGATAACCACTAAGTCACCATACATTGCTAACCACTGAGCCACCATGCAGTGATAACCCCTGAGCCACCATACAGTGCTAACCATTGAGCCACCACACAGTTTATTTTCAGTTTTTATTTTAAATCTCCGGCCAATTATGTGCTGCTCAGCTAATTAGTGATGCACCAGGCAGCGCGTGACCAATCAGCTGAGCAGCGCGGTATTAGTGGGAGATTAAAAAATTCCCGCACGCTGCTCACTGCTTTACCTCCTACCACATTCCTCCTACCACATTAAATATACAGTGGATACAGAAAGTATTTAGATCCCTATAAATTTTTCACTCTTTGTTTCATTGCAGCCATGATCTCCCTGTGGAAACAAAAAGCTATTGCGACAAAAAACAACAGTACACTGCAGTAAAAATATTAAAATGCAAGTGCAGTATAAAAATGGTATAACAAATACAGGGTACTTAGTTAATCCGTTTTTTTGCGCAGAAAAAGTTATTTTAAGCCACGTCACTATCTTCAAAGTGTACCCATCTCAGACGCGGTCCTAACTGTTGTATTAAAAACCTGACTGGTGTGAATACTTACCAGTAAGCAGGAGCCAGCACGACCTGTGTCTGAAGTGGAAGTTATGCTGGCGGTGTGAACAGGCTCTTACAGACCTGTTCTCTGTGTGCAGGACTCATCTGTGTTATAATTAATTGCCTCTTGCCATGCAAGAGATGGAGTTCCCGCCTCTCTCTGGGCCCTGCACACATAGCCCCGTCGCCTTCATTCCACTTCAGACACAGGTCTGCTGGCTCCTGCTTACTGGTAAGTATTCACACCAGTCAGGTTTTTAATACAACAGTTAGGACCGCGTCTGAGATGGGTACACTTTGAAGATAGTGACGTGGCTTAAAAAAACTTTTTCTGCGCAAAAAAACGGATTAACTAAGTACCCTGTATTTGTTATACCATTTTTATACTGCACTTGCATTTTAATATTTTTACTGCAGTGTACTGTTGTTTTTTGTCGCAATAGCTTTTTGTTTCCAATTATGCTGGCGGTGTGAACAGGCTCTTACAGACCTGTTCTCTGTGTGCAGGACTCATCTGTGTTATAATGATCTCCCTGTGGTATAGCAGTGAGCGGCGGGCATTTGGAAATCTCCCACCAATAATGTGCTGCTCAGCTGATTGGTCGCACGCTACCTGGGACCAGTCAGCTGAGCGGTCTTTAAATCTCCCGCCAATACAGCGCTGCTCAGCTGGTTGGGCGAGCGCTGGCCGACACACGACCAATCGGCTGAGCTGCACATTATTTAAAAATGCCCACCGCTCATTGCTATACAGCCGGGAGCTGCTGATCTTCCGGCTGAATAGCAATAAGTGGCTGGTTATCGGGAGATCAGCGACGGGTGCCGCTGATCTTTTGGAGGTGGCAGCTGCTCATCTCCCTTTGTAGGGAGGTCCGCTAATCTCCCAGCAGTAAGGCAGTGAGTGGCGGGCAGGCATTTTTAAATCTCCCGCCAATACAGCGCTGCTCAGCTCAACTCTTTAGGGATAATTCTAAGCAATACATTTGGAGAAAATCAGGCACTGCTCATCACCTGCACAATACAATCTCTGGAGAGACCTGAAAATGGCTGTCCACCAACGTTCACCATCCAAGCTGATGGAACTGGAGAGGAACTGCAAGGAAGAATGGCAGAGGATCTCCAAATCCAGGGGGGAAAAACTTGTTGCATCATTCCCAAGAAGATTCATGGCTGTACTAGCTCAAAAGGGTGCTTCTACTCAATACTGAGCAAAGGGAGCAAGGGGTCTGAATACTTATGACCATGTGATTTTACAGTTTTTCTTTTTTAATAAATTTGCAAAAATTTCTACCTTTTGTGTTTTTTTTCAGTCAAGATGAGGTGCAGAGTGTACATTAATGAGAGAAAAATACACTTTTTTGAATTTACCAAATGGCTGCAATTAAAAAAATACTGAAAAATGTATAGGGGTCTGAATACTTTCTGTACCCACTGTATATTTAATGTGGTAGAAGGAAGCTTAAAACCCTAAGATACTAAGGCCCTTTTCACATCTAATGCTTGATTGCGTTTGCCTTCATTTACGTTTCTACGCGTTTTTGGCTCCATAGGGTTTAATGGAAACGCATGTAAAGATGCATGCAAAGCGCATGTAATTTTCAGCAAAACACAAAAACACATGCATTTTTGTAATCGCAGCCCAAAACGTGTTGTGCAACATTTTGGGCTGTGTTTGCAAAAATGCATGCGTTTTTGTGTTTGCAGAAAATGACATGCGTTTTTGTATGCGTTTCCATTAAACCCTATGGGGCCAAAAACGCGTAGAAACGCAAATGAAGGCAAACGCAATCCAGCATTAGATGTGCAACAGGCCTAAGTGAAAAAAAGAAGGGAATCGCCATTCCTCCCCTCTAGATGCTAGCACCAGCAGCAGGACCCTGCACTTCATCAGTCTTTCAACAGTATTGGCATCCTATATACTGATAGACTTAATAGCAAAGATTACACAGAGAGCAGCCCGCTGATGTTCCTTTGTACATCATTCTCATTCACCAGCTGGGATCTGACATATTAGAGAAACAAGTGTGATGACATCACTTCATCTCACCCATGTGCCAAGAGCTTCATATTGATCACTGCCTAGACCCACTTGGAGAAATTAGAACCGGATGGATAGAAGCCGCGCTGACCACAATAAGAGTAACAGAGTAACACACACACTCTGGTTATTCAGCCTACACGTTTCGTGGCAAACAGGCCACTTCATCAGGGCATCAAGATTCAACAGCACATCCAGTTATATATACACACAGGAACAATAAAAAAATCACAAAAAATGAAGCTCCACCCCCCTCTGACGTCACTTCCGGTGAAAACGCCCACTAATAGTCAAACATATAAAATTGCCCATTACATTGATTACAATACATTAAAAATACATTAAAACACAATAATCAGTATTTAAAATCACATATGTTCTTCAATAAATAATTAAAACATTTTTGGTAAAAAGATAAACCAGGATTAGAACTAACCCTGGCAGGGGCATAAAACTCTCCTCTGGAGATTAAACCTCCTTCTTATATCACTTAACCATCCGGTCGTCTATGGTAAGAGCAACTGTTTAGCCAGGATCTACCAACTCAACCCATCCAAACAATTAAATATCCTCATTTACTTAGTACACAAAACCTTCTTTTTTATATAAAAAGTAAACAAATAATTATATCTAATATATAAAGCTGAATGTGTGCATGTATGTATGTGTGTATGTATGTATGTCCGGGATTGGCATCTACACCGTCGCAACTACAGCCACAAAATTTTGCACAGTCACACGTCTGGACCCCGAAAGCGTCATAGGCTATGTTGTGAGGCGAAATTTTAACGCCGCGCGTTCCAGTTCACCAAACAATTTTGCCCCTATCCTGGATGAGGATGAGGAAAAAGCCAATATGCTAAATGACTTTTTTTCAACAGTATTTACACAAGAAAATCCCATGACAGACAATATGATCAGTGATAACAAAAAGTCTCAATTAAATGTCACCTGCTTAACCCAAGAGGAAGTACGGCATCGTCTAAAAATCACTAAAATTGACAAATCCCCGGGCCCGGATGGGATACACCCCAGAGTGCTGCAGGAATTAAGTACTGTCATAGATAGACCATTATTTTTAATATTTAAAGATTCCATAATAACAGGGTCTGTACCGCAGGACTGGCGTATAGCAAATGTGGTGCCAATATTCAAAAAGGGGACAAAAACTGAACTTGGAAATTATAGGCCAGTAAGCTTAACCTCTACTGTGGGTAAAATCCTTGAGGGTTTTCTAAGAGATGCTATACTGGAGTATCTGAAGAAAAATAAACTCATGACCCATTATCAACATGGTTTTACGAGGGACCGTTCCTGTCAAACTAATCTGATAAGCTTCTATGAAGAAGTAAGTTCTGGACTGGACCAAGGAAATGCAGTGGATGTGGTGTATATGGACTTTTCAAAAGCTTTTGATACGGTGCCACACAAAAGGTTGATACATAAAATGAGGGCAATGGGGATAGGGGAAAATATGTGTAAGTGGGTTAAGAACTGGCTTAGTGATAGGAAACAAAGGGTGGTTATTAATGGAACACACTCAGAATGGGTCACAGTTAACAGTGGGGTACCACAGGGGTCAGTGTTGGGCCCGCTTCTATTTAATATATTTATTAATGACCTTGTAGGGGGCATACAGAGTAGAATCTCAATATTTGCAGATGACACTAAACTCTGCAGGGTAATCAATACAGAGGAGGACAATCTTATATTACAGGAGGATTTATGTAAACTAGAAGCTTGGGCTGCTAAATGGCAAATGCGCTTTAATGGGGATAAATGTAAAGTTATGCACTTGGGCAGAGGAAACAAAAGGTATAATTATGTGCTTAATTGTAAAACACTGGGCAAAACTGTCACTGAAAAAGACCTGGGTGTATGGGTAGATGACAAACTCACATTTAGTGGCCAGTGTCAGGCAGCTGCTGCAAAGGCAAATAAAATAATGGGATGCATTAAAAGAGGCATAGATGCTCATGAGGAGAACATAATTTTACCTCTATACAAGTCACTAGTGCGACCACACTTAGAATACTGTGTACAATTCTGGTCTCCGGTGTATAAGAAAGACATAGCTGAACTAGAGCGGGTCCAGAGAAGAGCGACAAAAGTCATTAGAGGACTAAGGGGTCTGCAATACCAAGACAGGTTATTAAACTTGGGGTTATTTAGCTTGGAAAAACGAAGGCTTAGGGGTGATCTTATAATAATGTATAAATATATGAGGGGACAGTACAGAGAACTTTCTAATGATCTCTTTACTCTTAGGCCTGAGACTGGGACAAGGGGGCATCCTCTACGTCTGGAGGAAAGAAGGTTTAATCATAATCACAGACGCGGATTCTTTACTGTAAGAGCAGTGAGACTATGGAACTCTCTGCCACATGCTGTTGTAATGAGTGAGTCACTACTAACATTTAAGAAGGGCCTGGATGCCTTTCTTGAAAACTATAATATTACCGGTTATATATACTAGATTCTTTGATAGGGCGTTGATCCAGGGAATTAGTCTGATTGCCGTATCTGGAGTCAGGAAGGAATTTTTTTCCCCCAATATGGAGCTTAGTGTTGCCACATGGGTTTTTTTTGCCTTCCTCTGGATCAACATGTTAGGCTATGGGTTGAACTAGATGGACTTAAAGTCTTCCTTCAACCTTAAAAAACTATGTTACTATGTTACTATGTTACTATCTACATAATGGGGAAAAGGTGAATGGAAAAGTGTTGGAGGAAAATCGACAGCTGTCAGCTATAGCCACAAAATTTTGCACAATCACACGTCTGGACCCCGGGAGCGTCATAGGCTATGTTGTGAGGCGAAATTTTAACCCCCCAATTGTTCCAATTCACCAAACAATTTTGCCCTTATCTACATAATGGGGAAAAAGTGAATGGAAAAGTGTTGGAGGAAAATCGACAGCTGTCAGCTATAGCCACAAAATTTTGCACAGTCACACGTCTGGACTCCGGGGGCGTCATAGGCTATGTTGTGAGGCGAAATTTTAACCCTGAGCATTCCAGTTCACCAAACAATTTTGGCCCTATCTACATAATGGGGAAAAAGTGAAAGGAAATGTGTTGTAGGCAAATTGACAGCTACCAGATGTGAACAAGGGGGACTTAAAGAATGAGAGCGATGGCGCCAAAGAGTATAAGAGGTTTAACATTCTCAGAGGTTTTTTAAAACATGGATTATCGCGACATTGCACCGTAGTTCACCATGGTGATGTTAAATTATCTGTTACCCCTATATGTGCCTGAAAATACTCCTAGGAGATTGGATGTCTTGGGTAAAAGAGAAACATACTGGATTTTTAAGCTGGGCACTTTAAGCCCTGGTCGGCTTAATGAGGTAAGTGACCTTTTTTAAGAACCCATAATGTCTTCTTGATTCCATCGAAGACTTTTATTATACTGATGGTTATCTGTGATGGTTTCTCTCTTAGCATCTTGCCAGATGGAGTTCTTCTATGTGACAATGTGGCGAGATATTATGACCGTAGTGGTCTCTATTCCCCATAAGCTCAGATAGCTTACCAGTCTGAGGCGTTGCTTAATCACTTTGTGGTTACCCATATTCTGGATGAACCCTTTATTTTTATGTAATTGTGATTCGAGTACATTGTAATTCATTTTTTTTCGGTTTCTCTGTTCATCCTTTACCTCATATAAATCCTGTCTACATTTCCTCTTTATATTGAGAGGTTTTATAGACACAAAATTTAGTGGTCATTTACCTTGAAAAATCCCTATAGACAAGAAATTTATATTTTTATAATTATTTGTTTACTTTTTATATAAAAAAGAAGGTTTTGTGTACTAAGTAAATGAGGATATTTAATTGTTTGGATGGGTTGAGTTGGTAGATCCTGGCTAAACAGTTGCTCTTACCAAAGACGACTGGATGGTTACGTGGTATAAGACGGAGGTTTAATCTCCATAGGAGAGTTTCATGCCCCTGCCAGGGTTAGTTCTAATCCTGGTTTATCTTTTTACCAAAAATGTTTTAATTATTTATTGAAGAACATATGTGATTTTAAATACTGATTATTGTGTTTTAATGTATTTTTAATGTATTGTAATCAATGTAATGGGCAATTTTATATGTTTGACTTATAGTGGGTGTTTTCACCAGAAGTGACGTTAGAGGGGGTGGAGCTTCATTTTTTGTGATTTTTTTGATTGTTCCTGTGTGAATATATATAACTGGATGTGCTGTTGAATCTTGATGCCCTGATGAAGTGGCTTGTTTGCCACGAAACGCGTAGGCTGAATAAAAAGAGTGTGTGTGTTACTCTGTTACTCTTATTGTGGTCAGCGTGGCTTCTATCCATCCGGTTCAAATTTCTCCAAGTGGATCCTTACTTTTTGCCGGGAGCCTGTTGCGACCATACGTGCTTGTCCAAGGGAGTTGTGACCATTCACAACCAGACCAGGTGAGTCTACATTGTGGGAGTCCGTGTGACCATCAAACCCGAAGGTATTACTCTATGTGCGCTTCTTTTCCTTCTTATTTGTAGAAATGACTGCCTAGACGAGAGTAGTAGGGAAATGAGGAGTGGGGAATTTCTTTCTTTCTTTCTTTCTTTCTTTCTTTCTTTCTTTCTTTCTTTCTTTCTTTCTTTCTTTCTTTCTTTCTTTCTTTCTTTCGAACCATTATGCTATATTGACCAGACTAGAGGGTATATTATAATCTATGAAGTGACACGCCCCTCCAGGGCCTTAGGATACTCGAAACCGGGCTTTCTTGAGGCTTCATCATGGGGATCACAGGCTGCCGCTGCTCGACAGTCCTCCTAGGGGCTGAAGGTTGGGAAGCAGCAACGTTATTAGGCCCTCTACGGGTAGGGCTAACCCATAAGGTGGCCAAAGGTACCTGAGTGAGTTTTATTGTGTTTCGTGTGCATTAGACGCGTTAAGAAAGTTCACAGACACAGTGGGGTGCAATTCTTAGTTCTTTTACTCACAGTCTTTGTGCAGCAGCCCGCTGAGCACTGAGTTCTCGGAGGCAGGGATCCAGCTACTCCCTGGTAGTAGGATGGTACGTAAGCGCCACCCCTTCTCTGTCCTTTCCAGGTCGTCTCACACAGCACCTGCATCGTTCGTCCTGCCTTGAGCTCTGAGCCAGTGATTGTGGGCTTTTCTTTCCTTAGGGGTTCCCCTGCAGTGTTTCCCCTTAGCCCTATGGTTGCCACCTTTTAAGCAGATGTGTTTGGTTGTCGGCTCAGTCACCATGAAAGTGCCACAGCCTCCAGGTTGCTAGCTGATCCTGGTCTTCTCCACTAGTCTTTTGGGTTCCCAGTGCCCCTTGCGGCCTTGTCCCTCCACTTACCTGCGCCTGACAATGGATACGAGACCCACGGGTGGATTGCTCACTTCCTGTGTCTCTGGGACTCCCTCTTCCTCCTGTAGTCACTTGGGTGATGTTCTGCTTTAGAGTTCAGCCTCAGGACGAGCTTCCATTTGCTCCAGTCCTCTGCACACTTCTCAGGCGTATGTTCTCTAGCTTCCCTCCAACTCGACCTTGGTGTTCAATAGCCTTCCCTTTGCTGTTCTACCACCTCTTCTCAGCTGGTCACTCTCTTTTCCTGTTCAACTGTCTCTTCTCCTGCATTCTAGATGTTTCTCACTCTTTTTCTACTCCTTGTATCTTGTCCCACATCATCTACGTGTCTTTTTCCTGACCTCACTCCTCCCAAGTGCTCCCTCTAAATACTTCCTTCACCACCCAGCCCCACTACAATGGTTTCTAGTGGGTGGCCTGAGTATCCTGGTACCGGTCTGTACCCCTCTAACCAGTGAGTGGGATACTACACTCTAACAGGGTGCAGTACCTCTGTGGTGACTGGATCCACAGGGGCACCACAGAAGCACTATGGGAGTGCAATATTCTAAATTGAGAAATTTGGGGGTGCATTATATTATATGGAGGGCTATGGGGTGTATTATACTATATAGAGGACTATTGAGGGTGTAATATGCCATATGGAGGAGTATGGTGGCTTTATTATACGATATGGAGTACTGTGGGGTGCATTATCTATTATATAATTGCGAATGGGTTTTTTGCCCCTTCTGAGTCCGCTCGCGCTGCGAGTCAGCGTGGTCAAGTGGATACGCCCGAAGCATTGGCCGCGAAGCGGCCATTGCGAGTCAGAGACTCGCTCTTCTAGAATCCCGCACCCAGCTAGTACTATATAAAGGACTATGTTGTGCAATGTACCATAGGATGACTATAGGGTGTATTATAATATATGGAGGACTATGAAGAGTGCATTTTACTATATAGAAGACTATGGACTGCATTATACTATATTTAGGACTATGGAGTGCATTATACCATAGGAGGACTATAGAGTGCATTATATTATATAAAGAACGATGGTGTGGATTATACTACATGGAGGACTATGACATATTAAACTATATGGAAGGCAATGTGGGGCCCACTATACTATATGGAAAGCAGTTTGGGGCACATTATACTATATGGGAGGCTATGTGGGAGCCATTGTGGGGGCCGTTATAATATTTGCAGGGCTATGTGGGAGTCATTATAATATTTGGGCAGATATGTGGAGGCCAGTATACTGTAAGAAAGCAATTATATGGTGTAAAGATTTGTGTGGGTTCTAGCATACTGTGTAGAGGCCTGTATGAGGGCCATTATATTGTTTTTGGGGGCTAGTGTGGGCCATTAAACAGTGTGGAATCCATTATACTGTATGTAGACCCATTACACTACATGTGATGGTCACAATTGATGGATTATACTGTGTTGGGGTCAGCATATTTTGCCTGGGAAGTTGAGGGAAGTATAGTAGGGTCTCTATAATGTGTGTTGAGGACACTCTGAAGGAATTCACTTTGAGGGGATTATGCAGTGTTTGTGTGGCACTTTTGGTTGGCATCATACTTTATGCCTGCAATGAAAGAGGAATCTAGGAGCTTCAGTAAGGTGATAATTACTTTTCAATGGATGCATTGTTGTGAGATATGCCCTTTTGTGTACCTGCTGAATATTCAAATTTTTTTACATTTTTTTTGGGGGGGCACAACTTGAATGTCTGCTATGTGGCTCCATAATTTCTATGTACATCCCTGTCTGGATAGTAGGCTATGTATGTGATGGGGAGAGGTGTTTTCTTATAAAGCACAATGTCATTGTGCGTTTTTCTTTAAAAGAGAGGTAGGGCATACAATACAACATCCTGATATTAAGTCTGGACATTAACCAATATTAAAATATTACGTGTCGGCAAAGAGAGCTACTGTGGAGGCCTGGTTGGGGCAAAAAATCTTTCTTTAAATAGAAGTTAGAAAACCTCTATCAATTAAAAGGATTTTAACTGTTGTATATCAATATCTTGTATATTAATATCTTTGAATAATAATATGAACACAATAGTATGGCTGATTGTAGTCTGTAGAATTGTAAAAATTACAATAATAATTGCAAAAAAAAATGTTCTTGCATTAAAAGCATTATTTTCTGTTTAATTTTGCATTACTTATTTTGGAAATAGTTGCTGTACTCCCAAAAATTTACTTTTGCGGCTTTCAAAATAACATTATGATTCTTATGTAATCTAAATACACTGTATTCAAATGTGATTGTTCATGTGAACTACACGTTACCATCTGTTTCATTAGTTTGATAAAAAATTATTTTCTCTTTTCATAATAAGCAAAGTGTGCAAGGTGTTCAATACTTCAGGGCTCTGAACTTTCCATAGTTCAAAGCTATAGAAACACATGAGTCATCATTGTGTTTAGCTTTCCCACAACTGTCTCACTGTTGATTCCACTCAGATATGTCTTATGGAGGTTGCAAGTATCCAGTGGATGCATTTTGTTATATGTAAGGAAGATTAAATAAAGCAAGAGGAAAAACGTTTTCAATTTCATCATCGATTACGATGTGTCAAGCATACGAGACATTCTTTGGGATGCCTGTTGGAGACCAGGACAAATCCTGGGCTCCACATTTCACTTGTGAGATGTACAAGAAAACTCCGGAAGGATGGTACTGAGAGGAAAAGAGGCTATAAAGTTGGGTGTTTCAAGAATATGGCAAGATCTCACTGATTATCCCATGAACTGTTACTTCTGCATGGTGGACCCTTCTAAACAATGTGCTGGCAAGAATGCACATGCAGTCATTTATCCAAACATACTATCATCCAGTATTCACGTGCCACATGGCCCTGAACATCCAGTTCCTACTCCTCCACAGAAAGATGAACCTAGTGAGGAAAGTAACAGCTCAGAGATTGAAGAAGATCAGAATTACAGTGATACAGATGAAACCAATTAAAGAAATTTATACTATCCCAACCAAATAACCCTAATGATTTGATCAGAGTCCTTGGTCGTACAAAGTCTAATGATGACCTCTTAACATCCAAACTCAAGCAATGGAAATTGTTAGATGAAATTGTGCAAGTGTCAGATAAAACTGGTCTGTTCCAGAATACTGGAATTCGTTTTGATCCCAGTGAGTGATGCCTCTTCATTAACAGTTCATCAAGAGTCTTAAAACCGTATTATTCCTTAAAGGTACCTTTACACGCCGTTACTGCGTGGTAGCAGCAACTGCCTGGCAATGGGGATTTTTGTGATTGCTGCCTTGAAATTGCTACGAAATGGTGGCATGTAATTTGGGAAAGTGATCTGGTTTCTCACAGTTGCTTCGGGTACCTGTTTCCGAGCCGTGTTCAAAAATCCAAGGCAACACAAAGGCACAATTGCCATGGTAGTAGCGTGTAAACGGGGGACAGGAATGGAATCAGCGTCACCTAGTGATTTCCCCGGGGTGTGCCACAGCCTCATGGATACCGCGCCCCATCAGCGATCATTGGTGGGGGCTACTGTGTAACCATTGGCTGTCCCTTCACAGGGCGCCATATTTAAAGAGCTGTCCTTTCACACTACACAATTGCAATGGCGTCATGTATTAGCCAGCCTTCTTGTGCAGGGTTTCCAATCATGACGCTATTGCGTTATCCAATCAGCGTGTTAGCGTCACGGAATACACAACTCTGTCATGCCTATGTTCTTGCGGCGCTAAAGATGTATGCCCATTGCCCATATTCCTTTGTGGATAGCAGCGTGTGAAGAGGCGATGGTATTCAACAGAAAGTTACCCGCAGTATCTGTGGGAACTTCCGGGGAACCACGATACCTTCAGTTGACAACGCAATGGCGGCGTGTAAATGCGGTGTCGGCGATCGTTAGCAACTGTTAAAAATATGTGCGTGCACGTACGGTTGATACTGGTTGCCAGGGATATTGGCGGCGTGTAAAGGTACCTTAAGAGTGACAGGTTTCCCTTCTCTTCCCCCTACCCATTCAAGTTTGAAGAAGACTATAAAAATATGAAGAGATTGCCAAATGTATTGAAATATGAGGAATATGATTGGGAAATAATTGGAGATTTCAAAATGGTTGCATTCTTGATGCGCTTTTCAAAGAGGGTATACTAAGTTTCCATGCATTCTTTGTCTTCATGATAGCAGGGACCACTACCACAGTCAATTTATTCACCTGAACATACTGAGTTTTTTGTGGAGAAAAGGGAGCCACTTATAGACCTTCGAAAGATACTTATGCCATCTTTCAAGTTCAAAGTAGGCCTCATGAAACCATCTGTCACAGCGTTGGACAAGGAATCCGAAGCATTTAACTATCTACAAGATCTCTTCACAAAGCTTACAGCCAATGTTATAGCTGGAGTTTTCATTGGCCTTCAAATCTAGAAACTTATGGAGGGACAAGAGTTTCCCAACCTCCTCAAAAAAAAGGAGAAGGAATAGTGATGGGCGAATCCTAAATTACTCGGAATCGCTTGACTCTAGCGAGTCCGAGCACAGGACTCGCTACTCGTTGTGAGTCTAGCGAGTCCAATGTTAATGAATGGGGAAGCGAGTAATAGCGAGTAGTGTGAGATTTACAAATCGCAGATGTGTCTCGGAAGCTTCAGCCTGAAGCAATCCTAGTTTTGTCATTTATTTGCATTGGACTCGTTTACTTTGTAGGTAATCGCTGGGAAACTCGCACAGATAAGAGAAGAGTCCTGTCTGCTCTGTGCAGCTCCAGGGTCCTAGAGCCTGCCTGCTGCCTGATGTAGCAGAGCTGAGATTGTTCTCAGTCTGCTCATTCCCTGTGTACAGACATGAATGTCTGTGCACAGAGATGATGTAGCAGTGCTGAGATTGTTCTCAGTCTGCTCATTCCCTGTGCATAGACATCTATATCTATACACAGGGGATGTAGCAGAGAGGACATCGCGTTTTGGACTGCGTCGGACGGAAGAGGATTTTTTAAATTAAAGATGGAGTCCCTAATGGCTTTTTTTTTTATTTCTAATAAAAAAATTTCTCTGTGTTGTGTTTTTTTTAAAACAATTTAATAGAAATTCATGGCGGTCATGTCTAATATTGGCGTGACCGCCATAAATTTCGGACTTAGGGCCAGCTGATAATACAAAGCTGGCCCTAACCTCTATTACCCAGCGTGCCACCGCTACCAGGGCCGCTGGAAGAGCGGGGTTCAGCGCCAGAGGATGGCGCTTCAATGAACGCGCCATCTTCTGGGGCAGCTGCGGGCTGCAATTTGCAGCGGGGGGTGCCCAGAAAGCTTGGGCATCCCTGCGCTGCGGATTCCAGCCCCCAGCTGCTTAGCTGTACCTGGTTAGACATAGAAATTGCGCGGAGCCCCACGCATTTTTTGACTCCGACGCCGAGACGACTCCGACTCCGAGACGACTCCGACTCCGACTCGACTCCGAGACGACTCCGACTCCGAGACGACTCCGACTCCGAGACGACTCCGACTCCGACTCCGAGACGACTCCGACTCCGAGACGACTCCGACTCCGAGACGACTCCGACTCCGAGACGACTCCGACTCAGACGACTCCGAGACGACTCCGAGACGACTCCGACTCCGAGACGACTCCGAGACGACTCCGACTCCGAGACGACTCAGACTCCGAGACGACTCCGACTCCGACTCGACTCCGAGACGACTCCGACTCCGACTCGACTCCGAGACGACTCCGACTCCGAGACGACTCCGACTCCGAGACGACGACGACTCCGACTCGACTCCGAGACGACGACGACTCCGACTCGACTCCGAGACGACTCCGACTCCGAGACGACTCCGACTCCGATTCCGAGACGACTCCGACTCCAAGACGACTCCGACTCCGAGACGACTCCGAGACGACTCCGACTCCGAGACGACTCCGACTCCGAGACGACTCCGACTCAGACGACTCCGAGACGACTCTGACTCCGAGACGACTCCAACTCCGAGACGACTCCGACTCCGACTCGACTCCGACTCCGAGACGACTCTGACTCCGAGACGACTCCGACTCCGAGACGACTCCGACTCCGAGACGACTCCGAGACGACGACGACTCCGACTCCGACTCGACTCCGAGACGACTCCGACTTCGACTCGACTCCGAGACGACTCGGACTCCGAGACGACTCCGACTCCGAGACGACTCCGACTCCGACTCGACTCCGAGACGACTCCGACTCCGAGACGACTCCGACTCCGAGACGACTCCGACTCCGAGACGACTCCGAGACGACTCCGACTCTGAGGCGACTCCGACTCTGAGGCGACTCCGACTCTGAGACTCCGACTCTGAGACTCCGACTCTGAGGAGACTCCGACTCCGAGACTCTGACTCTGAGCCTCTGAAATTCATTAAATAATAAAAAAAAAATGCATGGGGCTCCGCGCAATTTCTATGTCTAGCCAGGTACAGCTAAGCAGCTGGGGGCTGGAATCCGCAGCGCAGGGATGCCCAAGCTTTCTGGGCACCCCCCGCTGCAAATTGCAGCCCGCAGCCGCCCCAGAAGATGGCGCGTTCATTGAAGCGCCATCCTCTGGCGCTGAACCCCGCTCTTCCAGCGGCCCTGGTGGCGGTGGCACGCTGGGTAATAAAGGGGTTAATACCAGCTTTGTTATACAAGCTGGTATTAAGCCCGAGATTCTTAATGTCAGGCCACGTTTGACCCAGCCACTAAGAATCTCCAATAAAGGGTTAAAAAAACACAACACAGAGAAAATTTTTTATTTGAAATAAAAAAAAAGCCATTAGGGACTCCATCTTTAATTAAAAAAATCCTCTTCCGTCCGACGCAGTCCAAAACGCGATGTCCTCTCTGCTACATCCCCTGTGCATAAATATAGATGTCTATGCACAGGGAATGAGCAGACTGAGAACAATCTCAGCACTGCTACATCAGGCAGCAGGCGGGCTCTAGGACCCAGGAGCTGCACAGAGAAGACAGCTGGACTCGGCTCGCAAAGAAACAGCAGTTACTTTGCGAGTTTCCCTGCTATCACTGGCACAGTAGCCAGTGATTACTCGCACGAGTCTAATGCAAACAATGGCAATCCTAGTTTTGTCAGCGTTTCTGACAAAACTAGGATTGATATTGATTTGCATTGGACTCGTGCGAGTAATCACTGGGAAACTCGCAGAGTACCGAGTCCTGCGAGTCCCTTACTACTCGCCGAGTAACGAGTCCTAGCGAGTAGATTCGCCCATCCCTAAGAAGGAAGCATGGATCAGTGATGTTACAGTACTTACAGGCTTCCTCAGATATCTTGAAGCTGAAATCAATGCTGCATTGGTTTAAGCTATGGTGAAAAGATATAGCGGGCTGTAAGACGTATCTAAAGGTCCATATCCCCGATGTCAATCTTCATAGATTTAAATAGAACATGGAGCCTATTCAGAGGCTGAAGGAGAGTGCTGTCTTCAAGATATCCTTCATTTGGATGTCGATACCATGGAAACTACAATGAAAACATGATTAATGTGTGAAAGTGATGACATTACCACACAAATCTCACAAAAGTAAGCTATTCTAGGTTCCTTTTCATCAATTTGTATCATGTTGATTAAAATATCCTAATGGTTTGATATGTATTTATTACTATGAACTTAAACCATTTGTAATTTTCCTTAAAGACAGTATTGCAGATCAACTTTCTTGTTGTCCTGACCGCAAAATCAATGTTTTTGCAGGGTAATACATTTTTTCCATGTTTCTATGATATAACCAATTAAGAAATTACACTTATTTCCTGGGAACAGAAATCATGTTACATCGTGTAATCTATACAAGCTCCTTCCTGACAAAATGATTTTTTGTTTTTAGCAATTTCATTTTTTCCAACAGCCAAAATGCATTATTTTTCCTTCAATATTGCCGTAAGAGTAAAATTATTGAATCCCGCCAAACATTTTTCCATGTAATGTATTAGGAAATGGGAAAAAATGCTGTAAATTACACTAAATAAATAAATATTACATACAAATTTGGATTTTACTTTACAGAGTTCATTTTAATGTGAAAACACCTGCTACCATATGTCATAATGATTACTGCAATAATAAATGTGCTTAAGCTGCTTTTTGATTTAAGTGGTGAACATTTTTTAGACATTCTTAAAAAAATGACCTGTGTCTTATTTTCTGACACCTGTAACGTTTTTATTTTTTTACTGACAGAATTATGCCAGGGCTTGTTTTTTGCATGATAAACTAATAATTTTAATTCCTTCACAACGTTTGATGTACAGTCTTGTCCCTACCTCTAATTCAGGCTCAAATACCAAGCCAGCTTCATCCTTCACTCAAGATGTCTGATTTAATCAGCCATCGTGTGCGTCCAGCAGAGAGCTACCCGTGGTGTTATTTAGTTAAAGGGAACCGGTAAGGTCCCCTCTGCACCCACAACCATTAGCAGTTCTAGGTGCATATTTGAAATCCCAGTATGTTGCAGCAAACATAAACCGATCTTTAGAAAAAGTGTTTCTAAAGATCCTTTATGATATGGTAATTAGAGCTTTGATTAGTCAAGGGAGCATTAGTTCCCACATATGGGATATCAGCCCACATAGCATGTTATTCCAACCCTGTGGACATTTCTGTCTCCGGGTGTATGCAGGCCCGGCTTCGGAGAGGATCATCGCGCATCATCCAAAGTCTACATACTTCTGGTCATGTGCACTACGCCTCTCTAAAGCCGAGATAAATATGCGTGACTTTAGAGTAGTGCACATGATCAGAAGTACGTAGGACTTTCAATCAAGCGCGGTGAGCCTCTCTGAAGCCAGGGGTGCATACACCCACAGAAAGATATGCTCAAGGGTAAGTTTTACATAGCCGCATACAAGCTATGATGATGATATGTATAGCATGTTAACACACCCACAGGGGAGGAATAACATGCTATATTAGCTGACTAGTCCCTGCGATTAGTTACTGCCAACATTAGCATATTATACACCGGACCCGTAGAAGCGGGATATCCCACGAAGTGGTCACCGTCGGTCCTAGCACCTCCCTCCCTGTATCATGCACCTGCTGCTGTATTTTTTGCATTAAATTAACCAGCTGCAAAATTGGAATGCTGAGTGCCGCCATCTTTCTTTTTGGATTTATTGTCTTGAACTCTGGCTGAGCAACAGGATATTCCACAGCACACCACCGCCACAGGAGAATACAAGTAACACTGTTAACAGGTCAGTGCCCGGCTTTCATTTCTATGTTTGAATCTAAAATATAAAATAAATGAATCCGATCGGTGAACGGCGTATCAGAGTAATGAAGGAAAAATCAAAACACCAAAATAATCGTTACTTGGCCAACACTATGCTGCAACAAAATACAACAAGAGAAGATCAAAATCATATCTACCTCAAAATGGTATATGTGAAAATGTCAGCTCGGGGCGCCCCAGGACGCGAAAATTGAAAATTTCATGGGCCACTGAATATTGCAACACAAGCAAAAAATTTTTCTTCAAAATTCCTATTTTTTTTCACCACTTAAATATAAAAAAAATACATGTTTGGTATCTGTGTATTCGTTCTAACTTGGGGAATCATTCTGCCCAGTCATTTTTACCATATAGTGAACATGGGAAATAAAAAACTGCAATTTTTACTCCCCTGGAATTTTTCCCCATTTTCCAGTGCAATATATGGTAAAGTTAAATATATAATTCAAAAGTACAACTCGTCCCACAAAAAAAAAGCCTTCATAAAGTTATCTGTATGGTAAAATAAAAAAGTAATGATTCTTGGAAGAGGAAGTAAAAGCGAAAGAGCAAAAATGGAAAGTCACGAGGTAGTGAAGGGGTTATTGATGCAACTTTGATTTCACCCTATTGCAGATCTGTACAGGGTTGCAGCAGTCAAAAAAACCTCATACCTAGAGTTTAGATTTTTTTCTCATAAGGCTCCTTTCACATCTGCATTTATATGTGACTCACCGTAACCAGGTCTTCACGTCGCAGGCGTTGCTTCTCCAGTCACGGTTCCGCACCTGCGGCTGTGGGGCTCGGCGGTCCAGATCAAAAGTGGCTGGCTGAACGGGAATTCTGGTGATTTCACTGGCGCTGCTTGGGCCTCCGGGGGATGGACGGCAGCAAGATGGGATGCTCCCCACAGGACGAGCGGGAGTCCCCAGGGCCAGGAGCTGCACCTGATGTTGCACGGCAGCTTTGTAGTACTTAGCATGCGGAGTTAAACAGTTCTGAAGAAGTACAGACACCAGTGTTCTCTGCAACGGGTCTTTTACTGTAACCGGTAGATGATACAGGGTAAACAGTTAACGGGCAATGGACTGGGTGGTCTCAGCAATAACCGGTGTTGTTTCAGAGCTCCGCTGTGTCCCTCCATTCCTAACTTTTCTATTTGCCGACGTCGCTTTAGTGCGCCAAGTTCAGGTACAAGGGGGCTACTTCAATTTCCCTGCCGGTGTATACAGCGCGGTGTGAGGGGAGCCTGATTCCTTATGGTGGGTACTCTGCTGGCAAGACGGCTCTAGTCACGGCTGAAGTGAGGTGCTCCTAGAAAGCGATCCCTTCACTGCTGCTTTGCTGAGTAGCGATAAACGACTTACTCGCTTCGGAACCAGTGATCCAACTGTTGATGGGCGCGGGTGAATTTTGACCCGTTTAGGTAGTCGCCCAGTTCCCGGTTTAGGGCACCAAGTAATGGCGCCAACCGGTAGGTGGTCTGCAGGGCCGCACGGAACTGTGCAGAGCCCTCTTCTCCTACGTTCCTCCCCGACCACTTCTCTCTCTTTCTCCCTCTTCTACACTCTCCTACACTCTACTCCTACACTCCGCCCACCACGACCTGATTGGCCCTCTATGCTAATGGTGCATGTAGGGTATGGAGCGCTGAGTATTAACCATGTCATTACTAAGACGGAGAATATTGCATCTTCAGTCAGGGATGCAATACCCTCCTGTGACGCACTCGTTGCGGGGTGCCACATATGTAACGGATGACTTGCAGCACCGATCCAGCAAACCCCATTCATTCTCTATGGGGCTTGCGGTCTGGTGCAGCAGTTGCGGTTTTGCTGGATCCGGCAGATCCGGCACTTGCAGCTGTGCAAAAAAAAAAACACTGCCAGCAGCAGTCCAAGGAGGGCTTACCATCTACACTGCCCTAAGTCACTGTCCCCAGCAGGAATACCACAGCGGTAGTTCTACTAACCATGACGCAGATTTGGCGTGACGGGTGGCGTCACAACATATCCCTTGTAAATACCCCTTTTTGGACTGATCCCAGGCCACAGGACTGGGTCACGACTACCGTGATACCCCAGAGAGACAGCACAGGCCTGGTTCCTGAGTACCCCATAGCCTGGGGGCACATCAAGTGCATCAGCTGTATAGAAACATAAGCAGCTGATGCGCTGCCGTTTGAAGAGGCAGGGGCTGCTCCGAGTGAGTCATTCGAGACTCATGCAAGTGTCTCGTATGCATCTCACATAGCTCCAAGGCTCTCTGCTCCAAGGCTGAATAACTCATCATCTGCAAGTGGAAATGCAAACTTAGTGTGGCAATCCTACGATTTAGTTGCCACATGAACACCTGGAGCAGGGAGGGATTTCCACATCAGGTAAACTCGCATGCAACACCTTCCACCCCAGACCTGAAAGGGGAGCTCTACTTGCCGACTTCAGGCAAGGTCCCCTATAAATTCAGGTTTGGAGGCAGAGTTAGGCAGTGCAGAGAGAGGACTGTGAAGACACCTGGTGAACGGAGCCGTGCTTGGTGCGTACCAGAGGGAAGTCTAGCAAGTGTGAGGAACCCAAGAGTGAGTGTCAGAGGCAAGGCGCACCAGAGAGGGGAAGAGGGACCAGTCGGGTTCACCCCAAAGGAGAGAAAGAGGAAACCCGGACACCTGAGTCAGAGTCTGCATGGGTCCAATCAGCCCAGCAGAGAAAAACGGAGGGCCACGGAGACTTCAGTCTCCTGGCACAGCACTTGTAGCACAGCCACCAGCAGAGCCAGGGACCTCAGTGGAGATAGCGGTGCCAAGCAGCAGCGCTCCATCATCTGCTATACAAGTGAGTGACAAGGAGAAGTCAGGGCCAGGTTTCAGACAGGCCAGGACTACAGCACACACACACAGTACCAAGGAGGCCTCATAACTCATCGGGTGTGGAAATCCTGAACTGCTACCCGGCCACCTGGACTGTACCCTGGACATAACCTTGAACTACAACATCAGTAAAGGTATGGAAACAACAACCCTGTGTGTGTGCCTGTTATTGCGGCCCCTGATTCCCATCATATACTATCCTGTAAAATCTCCAGCCTTCCTCTGCACCACAAGAGACAAGGCTGTGTGGAGCACTGCCATCCTCTTACACCACAACTGCCCCGGGTATTCCGCTGCACCCACAGGGAGCATAACCATCTTGCTTCACCCCGGAGGATAGTTACTGGAACGGTAGGTGGCGTCACCAAAACTTTAATTTTATTTTTCTCCTTTTTTAGCGACCACCAGGGCCACAGAAAAGGGCAACAGGCTCTGTGATATCCTCATGAACTACAGCCTGGGACCAGGTACCCCACAGTCCTGGGGAGGGTCATTAACTCCTGAGAACATATCAACGACAGGGTCCAGATATTGGGTGAACTAAAAAAAATCCTACTGTTGGGAAAGGGTTAAAAAAATATCAGCCGGATAAAGTTTTGTGTTTTATGTTTTGTTTAGGAATTTAAGAATACTGATGATAGGACCTTTAATAAATAGTCCTATTATTATAAGGTACAAATGTCTCTACAAACCAAGAATTACACATCACCTGTGAGGGTAAACCATGAATGCCCTTGTACACGTAAATAGTGATGGTGCTAAATATTTTCTTAAATGATGATATGTCCAAACCTGAATCCTTATAACATTATGCACAATATTGTTAATGCACTAGTTTATGTAAATTACCATGTGCACCAAAATTTGCTAAAAGTTTTTCTTTGACAGTCCAAAGAATTTGAGGAAGATATGGAAAAGTAGGTGAGCAGACATATTTATTAGACTGAAGGCATAAAAGTGCACATTTGTGGGTGCTAATCTACACGTCCTCAGAGCAGGCAGAGATCTCATATTCTTTCAGGCAATTCCAAAATGGTATTTCATTAAGAACATCTTTGTGTCAGCGCATGTGATCATAAATTATCAGCACTTTCAATTACTGTTGCGTAATGGGCTTTGGATTTTAGTTTGACTCTAGATTGAAGGATTATATTTCTGTAAAAAAAAGACGGTGCCTGCGACGTTCAGCTCTTAAGCCTGGCATATATCACAGAAATACCCACAACCACTTTATCCCAACAATATGATAATGCATTTAGATTTTGTTGAAACCAGCAAATAACTGGAGGGATGTAGTGATGAGCTTGGAAGGGACGGGAAGGTGAAGCAGAAGGTCACTATGACAGAATGTGAGTTTCCCTTAGGCCAAAAAGACTGAGTGAAAAATGATTTTTCCCGAGGAAACAAGGACGTAGCGTGGCATGAGGAAGGAAAGTGGCACAAGCTGGCTAGGCATTACTTGCTTTCACTTCTTGGCTAGCGTTTATGTTCTGCTGGGTGGTTTTGTGGTGCGTTAAGGAGGGACAGAAGAGATGTTAGAATGCAAAAGACATGTAAATCAATGCAGCTCAGAAAAGCTCCAGAGCAGGCGGTCTGAGACGAACTGGGGCATAGCCAGATGTATAAGGAGCCAGATTGAGTAAGAATATATCAAGGCATGGTTATGTGCTGTCACCCTTTCACTGCTGGTAAACACTGACTTCATTTCTTTATCTCCTATGAACCCCTTCTCTTATTGTTTGATTTGTATATGAATAGCCCCAACACCCATTAGGAAACCAGGGGGTTAATGATCATGGCACATCTTGTGCAATAAGGCATTCCCCCGGTTCCAATTAAAACTATGGCTCCAAGATGTGTCAGCAGCAATGATCTCCACTTTGTTGGATCTTTTACAGACAGCTTGTGGTGTGTGTAAAAAGGAAGACAGCAAACCTTCAGGGCTTGTATAAAGTGCAGTGTCTCCGCATCATATAGAGTAATACCATGAGGTTCATTCAGTTATTACAATATTGGTTCTGTTAAATGCATTTATGGTAATCTCTGAATCATTTTCTGGTACAGGAGGACAAGAACACAATTAGATGAAGTGCTAGATTTGTTACATAACGGACACCAGCAGCACCAGCAGACCCCATTATCTACAATGGCATCCATAGGGTTTCCTTTATGGTGTTCATTCCATTACCTGACAAAATAAAGCAGTATGATAGTTAATTTCCCAAAAATCCTCAAAAATAATACAGTAAAATATGTTTCATTGGTAAAAACAGGATTCATTTTTGTGTTGGAAAACAAACCCTCTGAAGTGAACAGTTTTGAGATATTTTCTAGACTTTTACCCCCCTAATGGTACCTTTATACGCCGCTACCGAAAGGTAGAAACCGGCAGGTATCGGAGACAATTGCACCTTTTACCTTCAAAACACCGTGAAGTGGCGGCGTGTAATTCAGGTTGTTGCTCCCTGTCTCTTTGGATACCTGTCTTTCAGCCGTGCTGAAAAACAAGCAGGTATAAACCCTATGGTAGCGGCGTGTAATCGGGGCACAGGTATGGTATTTGAGTTCCCTGGGGCGTGCTTGAGCGTCATGTATACCACGCCCCATCAGCTATCATTGGTGATCATTGGTGGGGGCTACTGTGTACCCATTGGCTGTCCCTGCACAGGGCAGCATATTTAACGAGCAGACCAGTCACAATACACATTTGCTATAGCGTCATGTATTAGCCAGCCTCCCTGCGCTGGCTGGCCAATCATGATGTTATTGCATTGTCCAATCACCGTACGAGCGTCGCGTAATACACTACTCTGTTACGCCTATGTAGTTACGGCGCACAATATGTATGCCCAGATTCCCTTGTGGTAGCGGCGTGTAAATCAGGGAAGGTGCTCCACAGAAGGTAACCTGCGGCACCCGTCGGCACTTCCGGGGAACGAAAATACCTTCTGTGGAGCACCTTGTGGCGGCATGTAATTGCGGTATCAGGTACCATTAGCAATTGTTGAAAACGCGCGCGTGCATGTGCGGTGCCTACCTGTTGCTACCTTCGGTAGCGGCGTGTAAAGGTACCATAAGCCTTCTTTCTGAAACTCCTGAATATTCCCAATCTTCGACAAAGGAATCGCCTCACTGTCCAGTCACAAGAACCTATAGAGCAAGCAGCTCTAGGAATCAGAGACAATGACCAAGAAGCCGATTGATCTAGACCATTGCACCAGCCAATTCATCTAGACGCTACACTAGTCTTGCTGAAATAGAAGGTACCAAATGCATTAAGAAATGCATGCCTCTTAATGAATATGATGATTCTAGGTTGCATTTTCCTCTTTGCGCTGCATTCAAAATGCTACTCCAATCAGAGAATGGAGTCGCATTTTTAGCATATAAAGCCCCTGCATTTTTTTATTAATTTGATACCTTGGCCCCATCTCTGCCCACCTTGGCAAAATGGAGTCAAACTGGAGAAAAATACCAAAAATTGCAAACTTTTGTGCACCTCCATGTTGCATAAAGATTTGTAAGTTTTCAAGATTTATGCCAGTTTTATGTCATAAAAGCTTTGCTGAATCAGCCCTAAAGTGTATGAAAAATGTCTTTTATAACAAAAAGTGGTTCTTAAATAGAATCCTAACAATAACATTTATTCACTTTTGTAGTGCCATTAATTTCACAGCACTCTACATACATTTTCCCCATTGAGGCTCACAATATAAACGTGCTATCAATATGTCTTTGGAGTGTGGGAGTAGTCCAGAGAACCCGGAGGAAACCAATGCAAACATGTGCAAAACAGACAAACTCTGTGCAGAATGTAAAAATTATAAGTCTAAGGGTGGCTTCAGACTTGTGTTCCCCAACGCTGCGTATTGCGGCGGGGGAGCACAAGCCGAGCGCAAGCACTGCCCATCCCTGTTTAACATGGGGACGCACGGTGATGTGCGCGGCTATGGATGGCAGTGCGCACTCATAGACGTCCGTGTGTGATTTGTACGCTTGCAGATACTTGAGTACAAATCATACATTCTCATCCGCATAATGAACGCAACATGTCACGTTCATGGTGCGGACGAGAATGTATGATTTGTACTCAAGCATTCGCATGCGTACAAATCACACACGGAAGTCTATCAGTGCGCACTGCCATCCATAGCCGCGCACATCACCGTGCGTCCCCATGTTAAACATAGGGATGGGCAGTGCTTGCGCTCGGATTGCATTCCCCCGCCGCAATACGCGGCGGGGAACGCAAGTCTGAAGGCAGCCTTAACGTGTTCCTGTTGTTCCTACTGAATCTGTTTACCTTATAATTGTCCTTTCAAGTAATATTTGGGACTAGCCCACGGTGGGAGGGGCAAATGCATAGGGACAGAGACTGTTTTGTGTTAGTAGTTCAGAGGCCTGTGACAGAAGTAAATATCAGATCTGACTGCTGAGCAGAGAAGCACGATGAGGGTGTCCCTGGATGGAGGAAGACTGATAGAGGATTGAGAGATCCTCAGGAGAGAAAAGCTGAGAAAGAGTCACCATGTTGCAAAGTGATCTATGTGACTTGGGCAAAGGACTGACTGGAGGAGAGAATGACAGAGTTGGACAGGTCCCAGTGCAAGATTGCAAGATGGAACAGACTGTAAAACAAAGTGAGTGTCACAGGCAGGAGTTCCCCATGAGTCTAAGAACTTGAAGCTAAGTCAGCCATATTAGCATACTAGTGTGAAATGACATGGAAGAGGATATGGCGATCCGCGCTGCTGTAATTAAAGAACCGGATCAAGGGCTGGTGCAACGATGCTCTTTTATTTCTCTTCCTACGCGTTTCGGAGCCTGCTATGCTCCTTCCTCAGGGATTACCAGTATATCTACTGAAGAAGGAGCATAGCAGGATCGCCATACACTTCGTCCTTTGAGGTTTAGTTGTACACCATTTTACACGGGGAGTGTGGATCCAGCAAACACCAGGATGTGGGTAACAGAACCTCATCAGGTGAGCACTCAACACATAGGCAATAGCCCTGTTATCATTGAGATAAGACCCTATTGCGCTTTGTTGTCTCTTACCATATCTAGAAGGAGGAGGATATAGCTTTCATGGACAGTACTGTGGCGCTAGGCTGGGTAGTATTGGAATGAGAAGGAGTAGTGGAGGTTGGGACAAGTGGATGGACAAATGTGTGTATAGAGATTCTCCATGATAAAGTAATGTACAAAAGGTCTTGTGCCCAGTATCTAGTGTACATCATTGTTATCTGTTCTTCCAATCATGTGCAGTGCGACTCTTACAAGCCAACACGCGTACACTTGGCTTCAGAGGTGCACTGATGCTGCTTTAAATAAGATGCCTGCATGCTCACAATTTCTGTAGGCTGGCAATTATGTTGGATTATAGAAATCATGTTATCACACCCACAGGGGCATGATAAAATGGAAAGAAGTCCGATTAGTTTGGGGAAACAATGCCCTTTGACTGGTCAAAGGAGAATTTGAATGAAAAACATAAATGCTTTTTTTACACATTGATTTTAGAGAATGATGTTATACAGGACTAAGTAGAAAGGGAATTTTGACATGTAAATGTGAGTGCTGCTGGTATGGATGGCATAATCGACCTTACAGCTTCCCTTTAACATCTGGTCCTGACCAGCTGAAGCCATCAACATCACGGAGCCTGCACAGGTGTATCGGCTCCTCAAAGCAAATCCACACACCTAACGGTGAAAACACACTGGCATGAAAAAAGATGGTCCGATTCTCATCCAGGAGAGTTGGACGAGTGACATCCGTTTTTTGATCCTTGTAGCATCCATGTGGCATCCGTGTGCAATCTGTTTTTTGGTCCGTGTGGCATCCGTGTGCTGTACATGTGCAATCCATTTTTTGATCCGTATGGCATCCGTGTGCAATCCATTTTTTTTCTCAGCAGCTATTTACAGTATAAGCATATACAGGAACATTTTACAGTTTGAGCTACAGAACGAGAATGTATCAGTGAAAGAAACGGATGCCTCTCGCATGGTCCGTGTGCTGTCCATGGTTTTGTCAGACCCATTGACTTGCATTGGCGAGTCTCACATGTGAATCGCATACTGTCAAAGCATGTTGCAACTTTTTTCTCATCCAGAATCTGGATAAGAGAAATGCGTCCGACACATAGAAAAATCTCGCATTGCACTCGTCCGTTATTCACGCCAGTGTGTCGGTACCCTAACCAGGACCCCCTGATTCACCTAGCATTCCGGGTGTTGAAGACAACTACCTTGCCTACTACTACCACCGTGTGCCATGCTTTGGATGAAAAGAAATAAAAGTAAGACTGGGTAAAGCATGTAAAAAGAAAAACAAGAAGATGCCAGGAGTTGCCGTGTGGTATTACACACCCAATACGAGCTTCACAGTCTTTTTCTGGGCCTTGAGTTTCTAGGTGGTGACTTGTTACTCAGACCTTATTTGACTGCAGATGCAATGGTAATATCTCAGACCTTAATAAATAAGAACTCTAGACACAGGATAGAAAGTGATTTAGTGATGGATTTATTACAAGACAGGCAATCCTCACGTTGTGCTTCGTTTCAGTCCCACTTCTCAAACCTGAATGCTGTGGTAAACATAAGAGTAAAATGTTATATCATCAATTTAGAACAGAACATAAATGAATAATGACACAATTATATGTGTGTGCACATTTATTAGATATATTTCACAGTTAATGAATAACAAATATAAATTCAGTATTTAAATGTCTAGTATGACCCGTAGCCAGTTCCCAACAATTAATGTAAGTTTACATAATGGGTGTGAAGGGATTCCACAAAATTACATAAATGTATGTCATAGCGATTGCGCTGACATAAGAACTATGCCGGAATGATTGCCACTGCGGGCTTGGTGTCATTTATAGCCGCCCTTGGCTATTTAATCTCCTAAATGCTGCAAAAAATGCTCCGGGTCAGCTGGCTACTGCAAACCAGGGGCATGGACTAAGAGGCAGTGTGTCAGTGCAACACTGACAGATATGATGCATGCTGCATGACAATACATTATAAGGCTGCCTTCACATTTGCGTATGGAACACAGCGTACCAAAAGCAGCCAAACGCATGCGCACATGCGTTCCTATGTTTAACATGGGAACGCATGTGCCTTCATATGGCTGCGTTTGGCCGCATTTGCGTTCGGATGTGCATAATTTATACGCCCTCCGACCGCACTCCAGACGCCGCATGCAGCATTTTTTTGTGCGTTTGCGGCGCTTGTTCTATCCGCAAGCGCCCGCAAGCGCACAAAAAATGCATTGATCTCAATGGATCCGCAGTGTCCTCTGCATGACACCGCAGGAGAACGCTGCGGATCACATTGAGATCTCTCCTGGTGGCCGCCGGTGATGTCACAGCAGATCACTGACGGCCACTGGGAGATCAGCTGGAGCCTCTTATGATCTCCTCCTCCCCGCCGCCGGTAATCTTCTAGCGGTGTCGGCGGGGTGAAACAGCTGAAGTGACAGCTGCTTGAATCTTCCCCCGCCGACATCTCCTCTTGGTGTCGGCGCGGTAGATTCAAACAGCTGTCAGATCAGCTGTTTAACCCCGCTGACACGTCCCGGAGCTTACCGGCGGCCGGGAGGAGGAGATCTCCGCCACTGATTTCTGCCTCCGGCCCGCCCCAGGGCACTGCCGATTGGCTGCCCGGGCTCCATTGTGATGTGTCCGCAGGCGGACATTCTTTGCTGCGGACACAAAAAATGACCCTGTTTTTCACTGCATTTGTGTCTGCATGCCATCAGCATGCAGACACAAACGCAAATGTGAAGCCAGCCTAACAGTGATCAGTGTAACAGAAGTTAAGGTCCCATAATTGCCCATGGAGGGACTATGTAAAAAGGTAAAACAAAATGATAAGATATAAAAAAAAAACATAAAATTAATAACTATCAAAATTGTATATTTAAGTAAAAAAATATGCAAATAAAAAAGTACACATATTTGGTATTGCCGCATCTGGAACATTCCATTCTAAAAAATTGTGATACTAATTAACCCCTTCACTGAACACTTTAAAAAAAATAAATACATGGGGGATTACGTGTAAATCTCTGCAAAACGTCATTCAGGAGAGATACCCAATAGTAGTACATTCAGATTAATAAGGCAGAGGAAGTCACTTTGAACTCCCATCAGACATGGTGTCTGGAGGTGTCCATTTTTTACACATCCAAAGGAGTCTGGTGTAACCCTGGTGCCTCATTAGTGATGGGTCCATTCTGGGTGTCACCTGAATCATGTATTTCAGAGATGTAGATGGAAACTCTATTGTGACCAATTATAGAGATAGTTGTAAAAGTAAAATGTTATGGTCTTTATTATTGTTGCCCACTTGACATCTTGGTTTTTTTCTGGATGGCTTATCAGAAAATCATGGACAGACATTATTTTTTACGGACACATTAGAAATCCATCATTATCATTTCTTCGTCTCTACAGACAATAATTCTGATATGACGACATCACAACTCACTGTAAACTGTAAAATGATGACGATTACAATCTAAATAATCTGTAAAAGTTTCTATAGCTTCAAAAATATGACGAACGCCTTACATTCTTTTTACAGGGACGAAAAGTTCATTATTTTTACGGACTGTGCTGGAATTTTTTTTAAATAGTTGAAAAGTATAAGTAGGGAGCGCACATAGGGCGTTATCGTCTTAATAAATAGTCCAGTCCCCCCAATCGCTGTGACTCACCTGCGGTGGTTGTGAGAGCCACAACAAACTGAGAGAGCCTGGTAATGGTCACTGCAGGAGCCCACTGAAGATAAAGGATTTCCACCGAAGAAAAAGCTGGGCTTTGTAGTCCCCGCTGACCTCAAGAAACTTCCAGTCCAGTAAAGGGTTAATCAGGTTCTGGTTTATTTGCCTACGCGTTTCGTGGCTTTAAATCTGCCACTTCATCAGGGCTATAGCCCTGATGAAGTGGCAGATTTAAAGCCACGAAACGCGTAGGCAAATAAACCAGAACCTGATTAACCCTTTACTGGACTGGAAGTTTCTTGAGGTCAGCGCGGACTACAAAGCCCAGCTTTTTAAATACAGTTAGGGCCAGAAATATTTGGACAGTGACACAATTTTCGCGAGTTGGGCTCTGCATGCCACCACATTGGATTTTAAATGAAACCTCTACAACAGAATTCAAGTGCAGATTGTAACATTTAATTTGAAGGGTTGAACAAAAATATCTGATAGAAAATGTAGGAATTGTACACATTTCTTTACAAACACTCCACATTTTAGGAGGTCAAAAGTAATTGGACAAATAAACATAACCCAAACAAAATATTTTTATTTTCAATATTTTGTTGCGAATCCTTTGGAGGCAATCACTGCCTTAAGTCTGGAACCCATGGACATCACCAAACGCTGGGTTTCCTCCTTCTTAATGCTTTGCCAGGCCTTTACAACCGCAGCCTTCAGGTCTTGCTTGTTTGTGGGTCTTTCCGTCTTAAGTCTGGATTTGAGCAAGTGAAATGCATGCTCAATTGGGTTAAGATCTGGTGATTGACTTGGCCATTGCAGAATGTTCCACTTTTTTTCACTCATGAACTCCTGGGTAGCTTTGGCTGTATGCTTGGGGTCATTGTTCATCTGTACTATGAAGCGCCGTCCAATCAACTTTGCAGCATTTGGCTGAATCTGGGCTGAAAGTATATCCCGGTACACTTCAGAATTCATCCGGCTACTCTTGTCTGCTGTTATGTCATCAATAAACACAAGTGACCCAGTGCCATTGAAAGCCATGCATGCCCATGCCATCACGTTGCCTCCACCATGTTTTACAGAGGATGTGGTGTGCCTTGGATCATGTGCCGTTCCCTTTCTTCTCCAAACTTTTTTCTTCCCATCATTCTGGTACAGGTTGATCTTTGTCTCATCTGTCCATAGAATACTTTTCCAGAACTGAGCTGGCTTCTTGAGGTGTTTTTCAGCAAATTTAACTCTGGCCTGTCTATTTTTGGAATTGATGAATGGTTTGCATCTAGATGTGAACCCTTTGTATTTACTGTCATGGAGTCTTCTCTTTACTGTTGACTTAGAGACAGATACACCTACTTCACTGAGAGTGTTCTGGACTTCAGTTGATGTTGTGAACGGGTTCTTCTTCACCAAATAAAGTATGCGGCGATCATCCACCACTGTTGTCATCCGTGGATGCCCAGGCCTTTTAGAGTTCCCAAGCTCACCAGTCAATTCCTTTTTTCTCAGAATGTACCCAACTGTTGATTTTGCTACTCCAAGCATGTCTGCTATCTCTCTGACGGATTTTTTCTTTTTTTTCAGCCTCAGGATGTTCTGCTTCACCTCAATTGAGAGTTCCTTTGACCGCATGTTGTCTGGTCACAGCAAC
The DNA here is from genome assembly GCA_033576535.1 of Allobates femoralis. Lineage (NCBI taxonomy): Eukaryota > Metazoa > Chordata > Amphibia > Anura > Aromobatidae > Allobates > Allobates femoralis. The sequence goes on along the minus strand of JARQOC010000008.1, from coordinate 62,321,177 downwards.
AGCTTCCAAATGCAAAACCACACACCTGGAATCCACCCCTGACCTTTTAACTACTTCATTGATTACAGGTTAACGAGGGAGACGCCTTCAGAGTTAATTGCAGCCCTTAGAGTCCATTGTCCAATTACTTTTGGTCCCTTGAAAAAGAGGATGCTATGCATTACAGAGCTATAATTCCTAAACCCTTTCTCCGATTTGGATGTGGAAACTCTCATATTGCAGCTGGGAGTGTGCACTTTCAACCCATATTATATATATAATTGTATTTCTGAACATGTTTTTGTAAACAGCTAAAATAACAAAACTTGTGTCACTGTCCAAATATTTCTGGCCCTAACTGTAGTTGGCAACCCAAGTGTGTATGCTGCCAAAGTATGAAACAAAAGGGCTTTTGGGTAAGGTAGTCTGTGGTCTTATGGGGATAATGGTCTGGTTTTGCAATCAACAATGTAAATAGACAAATAATAATATTTATTCATTCATGTAGCGCTATTAATGCCATAGCACTTTACATACATCAGTAATGCTGTCTCTCTTGGAGCTCACAATCTAAATATTCTATCAGTATGTCTTTACAATGTGGGAGGAAACTGGAGTACCCGGAGGAAACCCACGCAAACATGGGGAGAACATACAAACTCCTTGCAGATGTTCTCCTTAGTAGGAATTGAACCCAGGACCTCAGGACCCCAGTGGTGCTAACCACTTGAGATTGGTAGAAATGTTATGTTCAAAGTAGAGAAAGGAAATGGATCCAGCTCAGCACACCGGGGTGTAAGTAAAATGTATTGTTTGCTTCATTAGTGAAACATTTCCTTTACAATCGGCACAAAAGCACGGATGTCTCTGACAACACTGCAGCATAGAAGGGGGTGGTATACGACAGTCAAACCAAACGCGTTTTGAACAAAAAAGTTCTTGAACACTGGTTCTATAAATGTTATTTTACTCCACAATAGCTGTGGATAGGCCAGTTCTGTAGAGATATATTGCACAGTAACAAGACCAGGAAAATTGAAGGGTTAACTTTCTTTTTTTTTTGTTCTCCCTATTGCCTTATAATTAGATTATAACGTATAAGTGGGATTGTAGGCTGTCCGGGACAGGGATTACGTCTGCTACTTTCATGTCTGGCTTTCTGTCTTATCAGTATATAGTGAAGATTTTTTTCTTTGATTAAAACGTCCCTGAAGTGTTTTGTTCCATTGACTGTTCTGGTCCAGTGTGGATTTCTGTGTACGTGGCTAGGCTATTTAACACATTAATGGAGCCTTACTTACCTTTAATGTCCGTGTAACAATAGAGCCCGACGTGTGATACTATATCGCTGCAGCATCCCGATCAGTTTTCTCTCTACCATCTAAAGTGGCCGCAGGGACAATGACGGAGGAAAAATAACCCCATTATTTCCAGCAGTATCAGCGGCTTCTCAAAGTCAGACAGTCTGTTACAGGATGAATTCAGCACAGCGGCCGTAGTGACACGGGGGTTATTAGCCCGCGGCTGCTGTCTGCTATGTCTGTCTTTTAATAACTCCCCCTCCCAGGGAGCTCCAGCTAAGGATTATTTCAGGAGACGGTTTATTAATAGATAACTCTAATTTAAGATAGAAAAAAAAACCCACTGCAGTCATGGATTATCTGATGGTAACCTGATTAGAATAACATACTTTCATTTCCATATAATCACATGCAATTAATTCCTAGCCCAAGAAGCTTACGATCAAGAAAGGAAATCTGATAACGACTAATTAACCTACTTAGTCCATGGCTCATTAATACCTTTGTGAATTGTACGTGTTTAATCCTCACATTGTGATAGATTTAACACACTGCTCAGCTTGCACAATGCCCCACGGCGTCAATTCTTCCATAACTTGTTATTTCACCAGAGAAGATGGCTATCCCCTACCGCCATACTTATTGCTACCTGACGCCCCAGGTCACTATGCTTGTGATTTGCCTGAGGTCTTCCCAACCTGACAGTGACTTTCATGACAACCATAATCTCTTCAGACAGTAGTGTGTTTCTGTGTTCAGGGCATTGCTCCTCAGTGTCAGGTTGTGGTCTGTGAGATAAGCACTGAGCTCTAAACCATGTAGTAATGAAATAAAATAACATTTTATTTCATGCGCCATGTGAGACGGAGCTAGGGGCTAGTTATTCACAGGCTGATGATTGCGCAGCCACTGAGCTAAGTAAAGGCTTTGCAAATCTCCAGGGAAAGGAGACTTTGCAAATTACTGTAAATCTTTCTGGAAGGAAAAGGGCTGTGTAATGAGAGCTCTGCCCAAAAGATAACTTGTCTGCTGCCGTAAAGTAAGGAAAGCATGTCGTTTTCAGAGTGGGAACATAAATGGAAAATGCAAGGCAGGTAATGAGTGGAATGCATTAAAATAAATGTGGAACTGTGGAAGTGCAAGGACATCTCAATCATAACCAAATGACGACTGGTCACAATCATTGCATTCCCACGTTGTACAGGTGACGAGAGGTGGACCTTGACCAAGGGTGATCAAAGAAAGATCAATTCCTTCAAATTGTGCTCAAACCCCTGTAGGGAATGTGAAAAACAAACATGCGGTGCCAATCTCAGCGCATTACCACAGTACCTTTCAACCGCCTTTTACAAGACGTTTTTGTGCACTCATCTATTTGAGTAAAAACTTCAAGCATATAGTATCTCCCAAAGCCACCTCACACTTCGGAGGTTTGTACGGGTCTGTTGCTGGCCTTGAATTAGTCCTGTGTTACGTCCAGCCTCGATTTGCACATGTACAATAGTATAAAGGAAATAATCCTATTCTGTGCTGGCCGCGCTCCCCATAATACTGATTCTCGGAACTTCTTATCCACAGATAAAATTTATTGAACAAGCATAAAATGACATAAAATGACAGATACAAGCGTTTCAGTGGAAAAAAATGCATTCCTCAGGTATCTATTTTAAAAATAAAATTCACTTTATTTATCGGGAAGTAGTAACCCCCCACTGAGCATTCAAATGAGAGTGGGGATTTAACCGTACCTATCGAATTAGTTTCACCACTAAAATCTAGCATTATAGGGGAGCTCAGGCAGCACAGAACTGGATTATTTTCTTTCAAATTGTGGTGCTGGAGGAGACTCCTACAAATCCCGTGGACAGCCAAGATCACAAATAAGGCTGTTCTGGAACATATCAACCCACAGACTCCTTGGTAGGAAAAGTCATAAAACAGAAACTTCCTTACTTCGGCCATGTGAGGAGAGCAAATTCCCTCGAGAAGGACATGATCTTTGGTATCATCAGTGGCAGTAGAGATCACAGAAGACCTAAGACCCGTTGGCTGGTCACTATCATGGCAGACACGGAAATGAGCATTAGAGAACTGAAAGATTCTGTGATAGAGAAGCTTGGAGGAAAATGGTTCACATGGCATCCAATAGTTGGACATGACTGAATAGATGAAATTAGAAATTAAGATAAATGAATAGCTAGAGTAGCGCCACCTCCTACAATGGTGATCCATGGGGTCTGGAAAGACCTCAGTCTACACGCTGAATGTGTCATTAGGCTTCCATCACCAGACAGAAGCCAAAAGAGTTTCCTTTTAATTTCCAACTGACCTATTTACTTCATTATCTCCCCTAAAAATGTATGAATTAGGGTAGTTTCACATGCGCAGCGCACCAATCACAGCCAAATGCTTGCGCACATGCGTTCCTATGTTTAACATGGGAACGCACGTGCCTGCATTTGGCTGCGTTCAGTTGCGTTTGCTTTCAGATGCGCATAATTTGTGCGCCCTCTGAGCGCCCTCCGAACGCAGCTTGTTGCATTTTTTGTGCGTTCGCGGGCCCTTGTTTTATCTGCAAGCGCCCGCAAGTGCACAAACCAAGCATTGAAGTCAGTGGATCCGCAGTGTCCTCCACATGACAGTGCAGGAGAATGCTGTGGATCACATTGAAATCGCTCCCGACAGCCACCGGGAGATCAGCTAGAGCCGCTGCTGCTCTCCCATCGGTGTCGGCGTGGGAGAATTGAAGAAACAGCTGATCTGATAGCTGTTTAAATCTCCCGCGCCGACACCGATTAGGTGATGTCGGCACGGGAGATTTGAAACAGCGATCAGCTGTTTCTTATCTCCTGCACCGATATCACCTATTCGGTGTCGGCGCAGGAGATTTAAACAGCTGTCAGATCAGCTGTTTCTTCAAATCTCCCATGCCCACACCGGCGGGAGATCTACTGTCTCCGCCGAGACAGCAGATTGGCTGACCGGGCTGCATACTAACATGAACGCATGCGGAGATTCTCCGCTGCTTTCACCTTAGTATAATAATCAGGAGAAAGCATTGGAGTATGTTGCAATAAAAGAGTGATTTTAATTTTTTATTTTTTTTAAAATGAGTGAGGGAAAGAGGATAGAGTCGGGAGACGCAGCTCCCCCCTAAAGCAGAGCCAAATTAACAGCCAATCAACACTGCCAAGTACAAAAGGTAAAACATGGGCATATTGCACATATAACATAGGTACAGTTACATACAGTGAATCATTTGCATAAGAACATCATTTGAAACCTATATACAAAGTAAGGTTATGCAGGATCACAGCATGTTGACCATAATGATGATGCGTTTCCCTGTGCGTGGTGCAAATCATACTCCCCGCAGCCACTGTGTAGCTGGTATCCAGGGAACACAGTGGGTTGCTAAGGGCTGCGTTCCCCGCTATGCAGCCTGCGTGAAGGCTGCATAGTGAAAAAAATATTCTAAGTTTTCTGCGGACAACACAGGGAACAAAGAATATTGCAAGTGTGACCCTAGCCTTAGTGTAGAAGATGATCTTTTGTGAAGGGAATTACATCAGGATTGTGCAGGATGGTACCAAGTGGGGCTTGTGATTTTAGGTACGCTGTCTGAGCACCATACCTACACCTGTTACTCATCTTCATATTCATAATTAACATTGAAGTTCTGGTTTGGCGAGTTACTAGTATTGTGACAACATTGATTTGAATGTGGTTGAGTATTTCATTGCCCTTTTTGCCGATATAGTGGGCGAACATACGCCCGTTCAGCAAAAAAAAAAAACTTTACAAGGTTTGGTCATCTGTAGTTCACATCATTTTTAAAACTAACTGCTTTGGGGAATTTAAGTTCTGTTGCTGTCATTCAGAGGGATTTGATTACAAGCTAGGTATCAATCTAGTCCCTCTTGAATTTAATCAGAATAAATCTGCCTGATTTATCCGTGGAGAGTCATGTGCACCTATCAGTGATGATTGATTGCCCCACCATAACAGAAAACATGCTCTGACATGACACTAGCAGCAGGACAGGCCAGCGCCTTCAAGGCGTATGAGGATAGGTCAGGCCAAGTATTCAGCTTGGACACACAATAATTAAATGGAAGTGAATCATCATGAATTATGTAGGCATGGTCAGTTAAAGGGAACCTGTCACCTCGATCTACCCCTTTAACCTATCACTAGCTGTCCATGCACCTTCCTAGCTGATCCCTAACCATCCCTTAAAAACCTAAATACAGGGGCACACTCCACGCTTATTCAATTATAAGAAAAAGAGAGCCACTGACAACCAATCCAATGCTAATAATTTTATTAATGAAATATTGCACAAATTCAATACAGATCATAAATATACCTTGTGATAGAAAAGACAATAGGAGCAAAAACCCATTAAAAACATATCAGATCGACATGCAAGAAAAAGCGTGCGCAAGTCCCTGACTCACAGGTTATTTTCCAATGAATACTTTCTTGAAAGAAAAAACTGGAAGCTGGATCACTCCAGCAGGTATTTGCACCATAAGTGCAGTGTGTAAACCATGTAATGACCCTCCAAGGAAAATCAGACCACTATAACATATGTCAACCCTAAAAGCACTTGATTAAGGGGACCAGTAGTACAGCTGACATCAAAGTTAAACTGTTAATCCTTCTGATTACCTTGTGACATAGTGAGTCAGGAAAGAGCGCACCCCTCGCCTCAACACGTGTTTCTCCCGTCCAGGCTTCGTCAGGAGGCTATCTTAGAATGACAAAATGTTTCCCTAAATAGTTCACCAACAGGTGTTCTGGGTCCTTCATTAATGCAGCACCAATAGAACGCTGCATAACTAGATCGTGGCCAGCATGTCCCAGAAGTCCCGCCCTGAGAGGCCTAAGCCAATCTGATTGTGCAACACAGTGAATGATAAATAAGGCCTCTTCCACTTATGGGGGCTGCTGGTTTTAACGCAGCACTCGCTGGGCATGATGGGAGCCGCGTCATCAGGCGCCGCCCGAGCGCGCACCGAAAGTGACGCGGCGGAGGAACAACGTCGTCCGCCGCGTCACCACGGCAACGCGCAAGGACAGGGCCCGCTCCACGGCCCACAGAGCATGCGCCGCGAGCGCACCACCCATCAGCATACTGTTTCCATGGGAGCGCAGACATAACATGGAGGAAGCAAGAACAAATTGTAGGAGAAACGAGGCATTAATATTTATAATCTACAACCTTCTGTTTCTAGGGAGATCAGGACATGTGAAGCCAGATCTGCCTAGGCCCATAAAAAGTTCATAAAAAAGGGTGCATAAAGAGGGCCAAGAATTTAGCAAAATCCCCCCAAAAATATACAAGCCCATATATGTTTTTACCCCACATAGAGTCCTAACAATTAATGGGCAAAGGATAATATACTCAGCAGAATTATATATATATATATATATAATAGATCATATTAAACCATCTACATGCCCTAAATAAATATTACTCCCACAAATCCTACGGACAATTAACGTTCCCTCCCCCACACAGCACCACAATCCCCTAATAAAGGACAGAGTCCGGCCATAGACAAGTGTAAACCAACCCCACAAAAATACTGTATGTCAAAAGAAACAGATTCAATTTCCTAATAGGGTGATCCGAGTCTTCATTGTGCATTCTTTATCAGGATCATCTCTTCTTGCTTCATAGATGATGATTACCCACAACACACCGGATCCCAAAACAAAGGGCGAGGGTAGTCCCACAACCAGTAAGATGGAGAACTAGATAGGGAACATATAGGAAGAAAATTAAAATCAATATAATAAAACATGTGCACATGACCCACCAATAAAAACTATTACAGGAACGATTTAAAGCTCACTGCTTCATTAAGACCATGCGGTGAAGCAGTATTCAAGAGAACCATCCAGCGGGTTTCCTTCTGATGGAGGCGTTTCTGCACATCCCCTCCCCTAGATCCCATATAGACTCTGTCAATACCCCTAAAGATCAAGCCTCTGGGATTAGAGCCATGGAATTTCAGAAAGTGCTTCGGTAGTGTTTTCAATTTATCAATCTTAGGTGGGTCAGTCATACCTGCAGCATTCCTAATATCCCTCACGTGTTCGTTAGCACGCTCCTTCAAAGCCCGTGAGGTCAAGCCCACATAGATAAGCTTACATGGGCATGTCGCATGATAAATGATGGCTTCAGTATTGCAGGTTATGTGATGGACTATTTTGAAAATTTTTGACCCATCAAAATTCTCAAAATTGTAACTTCTGGGGACAAATGTGCAGATAGAACAATTCCCACATGGAAAAGAGCCCCATGGTGGACCCTGACTACCGAATAGATATTTCTTGCGGGGCGGTATATAATGGCTTGTTGTTAACAAATCCCTCAGATTTTTTTAACGCCTCCACGTAATTGTTGGAACCTTAGTCAGAGCACACACCAGGTCTCCATCAGAGAGGAGTACCGGCCAGTGTTTTGCAAAAGATTCACGGATCTCCTTCCAATGGGAATTATAGGTAGTAATAAATCTAACTACCTGTCCTTCCCCTTCCTTTGCCACCTTCGAATGTTGAGCCAACAGTTGGCACCTATCCTTTTCATAAGATCTCCCAAACCCCTTCTGGATGTCCTGAGGGGAGTAGCCCCTGGCTAGAAATTTCTTTTTGAGTGTCTCGGACTGTCTCAAAAAGATGCTGTCAGTAGAACAAATGCGTCGAGCCCTCAAAAACTGCCCATAAGGAATTGATCTTTTTAGAGGATAAAGATTAAGAATAAGAGTTATATAGAGTTATATACTTACGTGTAGTCAGGATCCATGGTCTGTGGTGGGCGTGCTACTGGGCTCCATTCCACCTCCTCGCTTTCTTGCAGCACGCCCCACTGGGTGTCATCGATCCATCCCTTGATCCCTCATTCTAAAATTCCCACCTCTTCTGATGCATTCTGCATTGGAAAGAACGTCATATCTGGCCCTGTGCATTGTGGGGGCTGGTCATGTGGTATGGCCCGGTACAGTGCATGCGCAGTGCGCATATTGAAGCCAGGACATACCACGTAATCAGCTCTCACAATGCACCGGGCCATGACAATCGAGGGAGGATCTCCGGTCGTAAATTGGTTGATTAATTACTATCCCCCAACCGTTGTAGACTTAAAATAACACACGTACTGCAGTGACTTGGTTTAACAAATTGGCCACAGCAGCCTTTATTGCCTATTGTTTACATACTAATATAATGTAACAGGGTACACCGTCCAACGGGCGTCCCAACTTAAACAATAGGCCCTCCCATCATTTTACCCATGGATAGGCCCGGTCCATAAGCCTCTAACTTTTTGCCCCTGGCCGCAATAACACCGGCCCCAGGGACGAGGTATTGGTTACCTAGAACCAATACCTCACCCTTGCAGAACCCCGTGCCTGCAAGGTACCTTTAACCTGAGCCCCTCAACCTTTGAGGTGGCTCATCTCCCCCTTCAAAATGTAAATCACCTGCCTCTGGACCAGACCTACCCCCGCCACAGGACAGGGCAAGTGACCCCTTACTTGGCCTGGACCCGCCACACACCAAACGCTTGCTCCACACCTTCTCTCAAATCCAACATCCACATATCCAATCCAATCTCCGTCAAGTGCACCAAATCAGACTTCAGATATTCTCTCGACCTTGACTCCAATTCTCTGTGCCGTACCACAATCCCCCCGTTACGTGCCACAAATGCCCCCACCGCTTTATTGACTTTCACCCTTGCTTTATTAATTTTATCCACCGATCTCCCAAACCTCCATCGTCCCCTTGGCACCATATCCGACCATACCACAATCACACCGGGGTGGGAACACCACAGTCGCAACAAATCACACTTGATGTTCCGTATTAACTCCCGAGACGCACGCACCCCCAAATCGTTTCCCCCAACATGCAGAACTAAGATATCAGGGGGTCTACTCACATTACAAAAATAATCCACTTCCGGCAGCACCCTGCCCCATTGCATACCCCTCAAACCCAACCATTTGACCGACGCTGCACCTCTGTCGAGTCCCAACTGCCGACCATCCGGGCGAACATCCGCTCGAAGAGCCCCCCAATACACGTACGAATGGCCGAGTATCCAGATCAAGCAGCGGCCTGTACAAACAAAAGAAAAGTTAACAATTGACCAAAACCAGCGTGTCATCCTAACCAGTTACTAACGAAAACCATACTGCCATGCCCACCCGCTTTTTCAGTAGCCTGGGTAATCCCCTCCAGCCACTACCTAGAAAGCAAGTGAGGACGTACATACAATTGAAAACGATTCGATTCCCAGCGCCCAATTCGCCGCACTACATCATCCCCCAACCCCCAACGAGACGCCTCCGTGGCTGCCCCGATGCGAAATGAATGCGTGCCAAACTCCTCCGGGTGCTCGCCCACACTCAGCAAGCACTCCCGGAAAACTGCCCGAAACTGAAATTTGGACAAAAACAAACCATCTGCATGCCTAAGTAACGGTCCTGGACCACCACCCCTATGAGATAGAAAACGTCGTACCATCCCCACCGGACACAATGGGCTCCCAGCCATGGCATACAACACCACCAACCTCCCTCTGCCCAGTTGGTCAGTTTTTGAATACTGCAGCCAGCATTCCACCCTGTCTTCTACAATTAGCACGTCATTCAAAGCCAAGCCTCCCGCCCTACACCGAGTTGGGCTCACTAACTCCCCTAGCCTAAAAGCTCCAAAAAAGGCCAACACAAAAGCTGTGGAAAACAAAATCATTTCGTAGTTGGACCTGCAAATCCCCTCCAACTTCGCTACCATTCTTCCCAGTAATGTCACCGACACCGGGCGTCGAACATCCCTTGTCCGCACACCTTTCCGGAAACCTTTCAAAGCCTGTCGCACTGTGAAATCTTTAGTCGCCTCCTGCCTGCCCAACAGCCGAAACCAAAATGCAATCGCTGCCACCCTCTGTGCTCCAGCCGAAGCGGACCTTCCAGACACCAAATCATTCCCTATGAATGTCAGCACCTTTTGCACATCATCCATACCACCAGTCATGCCCTGATCCCGCACAAATTCCTCCCACTCCTGCCATACTTTCCCATATCGGCACCAAGTAGCCTCCGACACTGAACTCCGAATCAAGGTACCCACAATCAAGTTACCAGGTTCCATAAACCATCCGGACAGGTCTGACCGATCTCGTCCGCCCAAGGCACCAACTCCCGAAACCTGTGGAACTGAAACCGAGAAAGTGCATCAGCCACTGAATTAGTAACTCCCGGTACATGTTTAGCAACAATTTGAATGTTCCATTGCAGACATCTGAGCACCAGATGCCGAAGATAGGCCACCACCGGCAAAGACTTAGCAGACAAGGCATTAATCGCATAAACCACAGCGATGTTATCGCAATGAAAACAAACCTTCCTGTCCGCAAAGTCCTGGCCCCACAACTCCACTGCCACCACGATGGGGAAAATTTCCAACAACGCAAGGTTCCTCACCAGACCTCGCTCCTTCCAGGACTCTGGCCAACCGCCCGTGCACCAGTGCCCCATAAAAAATGCTCCGAAACCTATCGCACCCGACGCATCTGTAAACAACTGCAACACCCTGTTCAGCACCACATCCTCAAGCCAAACCGTGCACCCATTATATTCCTGCAAGAATATATCCCACACTCTCAAATCCTCTTTAATGTCTCTGGTGATCCGAACAAAATGCACCGGACACGTCTTGCCGGACATAGCCACAGCCAACCGCCTGGCAAACACCCTGCCCATTGGCATAATCCGGCAAGCAAAATTAAGTTTGCCCAACAGAGACTGAACCACCTTAAGCTGCACCTTTTTCGCTTTAATCACCTCAGCAACCGACCGCCTCAAATCCACAATCTTGTCAGCAGGAAGCCGACACTCCTTACTCAATGAATCAATCTCGATCCCCAAAAAACGCATGACCGTGGCCGGTCCTTCTGTTTTTTCGGGAGACAGAGGTATCCCAAAACGACTGGCAACCTCAGTCAAAGCAAACAACAAACCTGCACAAATCGGGGAACCCGCCGGCCCCACACAGAAAAAATCATCCAAATAATGAATGATTGACTCCATACCCGACACATCCCTTACAACCCATTCAACAAAAGAACTAAAAGCTTCAAAGTATGAACAAGAAATTGAACACCCATTTGGCAAACAACGATCTACATAAAAACACTCCCTCCACATACAACCCAACAAATGCTGACTCTCAGGATGCACCGGCAACAAACGGAATGCCGCTTCCACATCCGACTTTGCCATCAGAGCCCCCGGTCCCGCTCGTTTTACCAACTCCACCGCCTTATCAAAAGAGACATAACAAACCGCTGCCAACTCCGGCGCTATACCATCATTTACTGAAGCCCCAGCTGGGTATGACAAATGATGTATCAACCGAAACTTATTCAGCTCTTTTTTTGGTACAACTCCCAGCGGAGATACCCGTAAATTTGGACAAGGGGGAATCAAGAGGGGCCTGCCATCCTCCCCAACTCAACTTCCTTCCTCAACTTCTCGTCCACAACCTCCGGATGCTCCCTAGCCGAGCGTAAATTCCCCGGGCGAAACAAGCCCCTCTCTACTGCCTCAGACGGAATAACGAAACCGAACAAAAAACCTGAACGCAATAACTCGGCAGCCTCAACATCCGGATACCTACTTAAGAACGGTTCCATTGCCTCTACTCTCACTGGTGTCCTCCCTTTTGTCAGCACCGTCTCCTCCCTTTCCTTTTCCTTTCTTAAAACAACGGGCAAAGCTGTGCCCTCCTCCACATCCCGAACATTCGTGTTTAAATCGACAGGCGGAACCAAACTTACATTGCCCCTCATTAAATTGCCAACAACAACCTTTTTTGAACCCAGCCGAGGTACCTGGTCCCGCACCCGATCCCGAACCTGATCCCCCGGCCCCACTCCGAAAGGGCTGTGCCGGCGCCGTCATTAAGCGCAACCATAAAGCAATATCCTTGTGGTCCCAACGCATTTCCGACCGTAAAGCCTTACGCTGCCTGAACTGCTCATCATATCGAAGCCATGACAAACCACCATACACCCTATAAGCCTCTCCTATTGAATCCATATATCCAAACAACGCAGGAGTGCTCCCCAGCTCTTTCTCCCCTACTATGCTCGCCAATATCGCAAAGGCCTGCAACCAATTCATAAACGTCCGTGGTATCAGACGATACCGACGCTTCTCATCGTCCTCCTTTTTTTTTTGGAATCACTAGGGCGAACCTTATCCAAATTAAACTTTTCCAACGGGAGCAGCGAAAATATTTCTACGTACTCCCCTTTCCAAATCTTTTCCCTGACTTCCTTCTTCAAATGCGCCCCCAAGGGGCTCTCAAAGCAAACGTACACCTCACTCTTTGCCCTATCATCCAGCCTAACCACTTCCTCCTCCTTTTCTTTTTCCACTTCAACTGCCGCAACCGGCTCCGTTGAAAGCTGTCCCTCAACACTCTGCTGCACCGCAGCCTCGCTTCCCACATTGGGCTCGACCCCAGCCGGCCTGACCCAAGCTCCCACTGGCGACCCCGCAACGGAATTCAAGCCCCCCTGAGCCACCAGGCTCCACAACAAACCGAGCAACTGTCCCATTACATCACCTCCCCCTGTAACCTCAGACGCTATCCCCCCCACTGGAATCGGCCCTACACCCACATCACCGCCCGATCCCGACATATGCATAATATTACAACTAGGGTTCTCACCAGGCTGCCGAGGGGCAGCCGCAACGCAGTTCTCCTCCGTCCGATCCTCCCCAGACGATTCCTCCGATACTTGTCCCTCCTCTGCGCTGATGTCGTCCTCCAAGCCCTCCAGGGGTGCTCCGTCGGGAGTGTGCCTGCCGCTGCCGCAACTCCCCCTGGCCTCCGCGGCTGCAGGAGCACCCCCAGCCGAGCACTGCTTCTTCCTCTGAGACCGCTCCTGCGACCTCCGAACCGTCTCACCCGCCAACTCCCCCCGAGGTCTCTTCTGACCACAGGGGCCCCTCTCCCTAAACCCGTCCTGCCGACTGCAGGCGGGCTGCTCCCGATCCTCTCGCCGCTGGGATCCCCCCCCTGCTACACAGGGGAGATCCGCTACAGCCCCCTGGGGCCCTGCATCCGTGGATGCCCGCTGGGTACGCCCCCTACAGGATCCAAGGGGCACCGTTGCAGGACCTGTCCGGATCCGTCCAGCCGTGCGCGCCAGGGACTCCCCACTACTGCGCCCTCCACCAGCCACAGCCAGTGCCCTTCCAGTGGGAGAAGCCCCTCGCCTCTGCGCCGCTCTTCCCCTAGTCGCCCGTGGCTCCTCCTGCCCGGGAAGCCGTTCCGCCCCCGCCGCCTGCAGGGGGTACCTTCTGTTGGCGCCGGCTGCTCGGCGCGCTCCCTCATCCGCGCTCCCCCGGGAGCCGCCGCTGCGTTCCCGCTCCTGTTCCCGGACCGCCGACCGGAAGTCGGCCGCGGGCCGGCTCCGCCCACTTCCGGAGCGGAATTCCGGCGCCGTGAATTCCTCCCAACAGCCGGAGAGGGCCCCGGGGTGGAAGGGCGCCCTCCCCGCCGCTGAGGGTCCCCACCGGGGCTTCCCGAACGGGCCCTCCTCGCACCTCCAGCCCCCGGGGAATAGCGCTCTGGTGGCCTGGAGCGTCGGCCACGCAGCGCTGGAGTGGAGGGGGCCGGTGCCGATGGGGAAGCACAGGCAGCCTGAATGTAGGCCTGCACTGCCTGTGCCCCATGCACCGCTGCTGCTGCCTGAATCAAAGCCCCCAGAGAGGCCAAATCCGCCATTACTGCAGGAGAGAAGGTGAGCAGGAAACTTCACAGGCTGTCCCCAGGAAGTGGAATGAGGGGACTTCCTTCTTTGTCCCCTGTATCTTCCCTTGAGCTCCCCCTCTTCCTCCCCCTGACCACCCCCTCTCTCATTTAGTCAGCACCCATGCCCCAATCACATATTCCCATTCCTTCCTTCTCCAATTAACTCCCTACCTCCCCGAATGTCATGTGGCCCCTTCACCTTATGGGTTCCATGGCCTGCTGATATGACGGTGCAGAATTCATCAGTAGAGTCGGAAGTTTTATAATCTTTATTGGGCCCTTTTAGGTGAGACAGAGATGGTTAGGTATTAGCTAGGAAGGTGCAGGGACAGCTAGTGATAGGTTAGAGGGGTAGATCGAGGTGACAGGTTCCCTTTAAGTATTCCTTTAGCATCTTGTTCAACTTCTATCTCCTTGGCAATGTTACAGGTACAGATAGCCCTTGCTGATGAGCTGGTTTATTTAAAATGTCCCTGTTTGTGCACATTTCCAGCCCCACTTCTATTGTAGCAGGTGTGCATGTCTCTCCCCATTAACCCTTGCTTTTGAAAAGAGCCGGTACCTCTGCCACCACTATTGTCAGAGGGTAATGTTTTTAGCAAGTGTTGTACAATGCCATCTCTTGTAGGATTCTATTGTGCAACCCTCTTGTAACTCAAAAAGAACAGAAGAAATTTTCTTCTTATAGCATCGATCATGGAAGGTGGCTAATCAGTATAAGTTGTTGGCAAAAATGTGCATCACGCGAGGGTCTTAAACAGACACTTACACACTAATTGTGCCATGTGGGCCAACCTTCAAACAGCAAGGATTCTGTGTCACCAACACAAGGAACAATACCCATCCTCTTTTAACGTCGCCTCGCATCCATCTCCTCCTCTCCAGCCCATCCAAGCTGGGGTTGGGAGTCCCCTCTGTAGCAATGAGATTCCACTTGATGAGGGCCCTCCCAACTGTATAAAGGAGGGCCCTTACTAGTATATACAAGAGGGCACTCCCAAATGAATACAGGAGGGCCCTTCCCAAAGTATAGAGGAGGGCC
This sequence comes from Allobates femoralis, assembly GCA_033576535.1. NCBI lineage: Eukaryota > Metazoa > Chordata > Amphibia > Anura > Aromobatidae > Allobates > Allobates femoralis. The sequence goes on along the minus strand of JARQOC010000008.1, from coordinate 62,306,012 downwards.
CTCAAAAATTTATAGATGAGATGACCTTCAATGTCTGCAAATACAACTTTGTTTATGTAGTGTTATTCTTAAGGCAGTGGTTTCACCCCAAAAAGTGTAGAGGAGGGCCCTCAAAAAGATGTAGAGGAAGGTTCTCCCAAATGTATAGAGGGCCCTCCAAAATGAATAGAAGAGGGCCCTAACAAATATTTATAGAAGAGCCCTCCAAAATGTATACAGGGCCCTCCCAAATGAATAGAGAAGGGCCCTCCTAAACATATTTTATAGGGCCACCTCTGGGCCCTCACAAAATTCAGGTTTGCAGGCCCTGTGACCAATTGATTTGAGAGCTTCAGAATGACATGGAGGAGGAAGTGGAGGAGGAGAGTAGACAAAAGCTGGCATATCAGTAGCTGGAAACCATTATGAAGTTTGGCCGACTCTTCTTGGTGTGGGTAGGATGTGTGATGTCCCAGGCTGTCATTCTGTCCCATCCTCCACCAGGTTCACCCAGTGTGCTGTCAGAGAAATTTATCGTCCTTGACAGTCAATAATAACATCTCCATGTGTCTGTTGCTACGTGGACCATCCCAGTTATGGAGTTGCTGAAAGCAAAGTTGATATTGTTTAACACATGCTTCTGCAAAGCAGGGTCGGAACACTGGGTACAATAGTGGCGCAACTGGCTAGAAAACCAAGGCTTGTAAAAAGTGAATGTCCAGCTCCACGTCATCATAAAATGTTGTAGTTTATTTCAAAAGTTAAAATTCATCAGTATGTGTTTCGACCTTTTTTGGGCGTATTAACCATAATGGTATTATGATTAAGACCCCCAAAAGGTCGAAACGCGTCAATGCTGATGAATTTTAACTTTTAAAATAAACTTCAAGATTTTATGATGCCGTAGAGTTGGACATTCACTTTTTACATGCCTTGGAGTAACCCTGCATTACCTGCAAGGAGTCACCTGCTCCATCAATGAGAATTGAGAATCTATTAGCTAATGCCGGTGAGCTGGTCATTCTGTTTTCATGGCTAGGAAACAAATATCCTGGACCAGCCACAGCCAAGAGATCACGGAAAGACTTCGCTCCCACAACCCTAAAGAAAAACATCTGCATGGCTAGCAATTTGGCAAAGTGACCATTTAATGTTTTTGCCTGTGGGGGAGTCTTTGTGTATTTACGCTTTCTTTCCAAGACCTGGGACAACAGCACGCTTCGCTGGGACAAAAAAAATGGACATGGTTCATGTTGGTTGCTGTGTCTGTGGAACCACAGCTCGTTGGCACGAGGTGTGAGTGCTTGCTTCATGGATAGCAGATTGTTAAAGGCCCTTCCCAAAGTATAGAAGAGGGCCCTACCTAATGTATAAAAGAAGGCCCTCCCAAATGTATAAAGGAGGGCCCTCCAAAATTTATAGAGGGTCCTCCCAAATGAATAGAGGAGGGCCCTCACAAGTGTATAAAGGAGGGATCTACCAAATGTATAGATATATCTACTCTATAATTGCCGTAGGCAAAATCGTGTCGGACCCCGAAATCGCTGTGGCTTTGTCACTCTGTGACGTCACCACGAGCGAAGCATTGGCCGCGTAGCGGCCAATGCGAGTCGTTAGCCTGCGCGAGCAATGGCCGCGAGGCCATTGCGAGTCGCTGGCTGAGTGCGAGCAATGGCCGCTAAGCGGCCATTGCGAGTCGCTGGCCGAAAATCGAACCAGAGGCTCGGCCACAAAGTTAGCGATTTACCGCTCAGGTAGCGAGTCGTTGCCTGAGCGGTAAATCGCTAACTTTGTGGCCGAGCCTCTGGTTCGATTTTCGGCCACAAAGTTAGCGATTTCCCGCTCCACCCCCCCAATAAGTATTCACACCCCCCCAAAAAGTATTCACACCCCCCCCAAAAAGTATTCAACCCCCCCCAAAAAGTATTCACACACCCCCAAAAAGTATTCAACCCCCCCAAAAAGTATTCACACACCCCCAAAAAGTATTCAACCCCCCCAAAAAAGTATTCAACCCCCCCAAAAAGTATTCAACCCCCCAAAAAGTATTCAACCCCCCCCAAAAAGTATTCACACCCCCCCCCCAAAAAGTATTCAACCCCCCCAAAAAAGTATTCAACCCCCCCAAAAAAGTATTCAAACCCCCCAAAAAGTATTCAACCCCCCCAAAAAGTATTCAACCCCCCCCCAAAAAGTATTCAACCCCCCCCAAAAAGTATTCAACCCCCCAAAAAGTATTCACACCCCCCCCAAAAAGTATTCAACCCCCCCCCCAAAAAAGTATTCAACCCCCCAAAAAGTATTCACACACCCCCAAAAAGTATTCAACCCCCCCAAAAAGTATTCAACCCCCCCAAAAAAGTATTCAACCCCCCAAAAGTATTCACACACACCCCCAAAAA